>OX422208.1:118962068-119562068 GCA_949130495.1 Sambucus nigra
AAGATTTTCTTTTAAGAAAAATTCTGAGAAAAATCCAAAAATATTTTTTTTGATAAAATTTAAAAAAAAAAAATCCAAAAAGATTTCTGTTTTGCACCTTTCATGGATGAGCATTTAAGATAGCTAAGTTACAACGCCACTTCATTTATCCATATGACTGTTTGATAGGGATTTAAGACACTACAACATTTCACCCATGTGCTTTACATTGTTTGGAGTCTTTGAGATGTAATTAGTGATATTTTCCTACATGTTTGACTCCTATATCCTTTATTGCACACATGCACAACTTTACTTGATTATTGTTCTTGTCTATCACATATTGGCTTGAGTGTTTCCATCTCAATTCTGTCTATACAACGTACAATATGCGATAAAACTTGACAAAATTGGAATGCACGTAAAAACCGTTTTGATGTAAGATTGAGTGTTTGTTTAAGGACGGGGAGGGGCTGCGAAAGGTCATTATCTATTCTTTGCGAAATAGCCACCGTTAAAAGGACCTAAAAATTGAGGAATTTTATTATCCGAGGTCCAAAGAGGTTAAAAGAGCCCAAAAAAATGAAAAGACAATAAAAAGCAATTCATGACAAATATGGGACATTAGGTTTCAACATCAATTCTCCAAAGTTTGAGAATTTAGCATACCTCTATTCAAAATATATCTCTGAGGGAGTTTGGTTGGAGAATGTTTAAACAGGTTTGCACTTCCTTAAAAGTCCTGAAAAAGCATGAAATAGTTTTGGACGTTATTGGTGTGAAAATCACTTTGACCTTTGATTTGTTGATATGATTAAGTCAATGTCTTAAATTGCCATACTTTTACACCAAAGGATGCATTTGAGTTCATTCGTTAGGAGTATCCGATATTCATCATGCACATTTGTCATGATTGTATGCATTGATTTTCCTATCGAATTTGATCACACCCATTCATTTACGATATCATCGACTTGGTTGTTTTGTGTTCATTCATGGTGTGATTTAGTCCTTGTGACATCCCGCACTTACTTGGTTGATTTATTTCTCTCATTTGTCTATTTGGGAACATCATAAAAAAAGGGGAGATTTGGTATCAAATTATCTTGTTATGGGGGAGTTGAGTTTTGATATTTTAAACTCGATATACGTCACTTGGTATTTTCTTTGTCTCATGTGCGTAGGTACTACATTGATTATCATTGGATTGCACACCCTGATGAGAAAAGCGTTGAGATTCCTAAAGATTCGAAGAGCAAATGATGAAGTCTTATTCATATGTATCGTTCCAGTTTGGGGTTCATGGAAGGGTAGATTTGTATAGGCTCTTTGCAATTCGATATTTTGAATGTTTGTTTTTATGTATGTACCGGCATAGACATAGGGGGAGATTTGTCCATTATCAATTTGTATGTCATAAGCCGTTATACCGTTGAAGAAATACAATATTCATATCATCATCAACGGATCCAAATATCAAAGAAGAGGAGGAATCAAAATTCTGACACGCTAGACCGGTCCGCCCAGAGAAAATGAATTGATCTGACCTCGGGCCGGTCTGACCCTCTACCGGAACGATTCGCTTGCTGAAAAGGTAGTACACCCAGACCGGTAGCGAACCGATAAAGCTATAATTAAAACGAACCGATCCGCCTCCTCAGACCGATCTGCCTCAGACCCGGATCGGTCCGCCTGGGATAAACTCAGCCAGATCGTGCAGAGATTTTTTAGGCCTAGGACTTCTTTTATAAACCCACTACGGGGAGTTCGTTTGAGAGAGACTTCTTCACACAATTTTCAGAGTTCTTAAACTCAGAGTCTTCATCTTTGTGAGTTTCCAAACTCATGTTTTGATTCACACAAATTTCCAAATCATTTGTGAATCGTTTTGAAACCCTAGAACACAAACACTTTTTCTATTCATACCCTTATGGAGAAGATCGTTCTTCTTCTTCATTGCTGCCCTCCTGGAAAGGGAAACTTCCAACGGCCGACTACAGATCCGACACCTGCGGGTAATTCTGTGTCACCCTTGTATTTTCATTATAATCCGAGAAATTGTAAAGTTACAATATTATAGTGAAAATAAATGGTTTTGCCCCTTTGGGGGATTTTTCCTCACATGTGTGTGTTTGAATATCTCTTGCATGATTTCATATTATTTCAATCACACCTTGTTTCTTGTTTAGGGTTTAGTTGGGTTGAACTGAGTTTGATTATTTAATTTCTTATTTAAATGCACGCACACACCCCTTCAGTGTTTCGCTACTCGGTCTAGTATTTGGTTGATAAACGGTAAGGGGGAATGATTTTTCCTAGTGTTTGCATTGAGCTTTCGATAGTGAATGCAAACGCACCACCCGGTGGTGGTACGTTGTGGAATAAGCTCTCCTTTTGCATTTTTGATCACAGTCATCCCGACTTCTTAGGGATGACTTGAATATGACTCAACCATTTGCTATTCGAAATGGGGTAAATGATGATGCGTCCAATAACTTAATAATTTTCTCCCCCACAACGACTTTCATCTTGGGATTGAATTGCCTCTGCATCTCCTTCGAGGGATTCACGTCCTCTTTGATGTGGATTTTATGGGTATAAATTAGGGGACTTATGCCCTTCAAATCCGCGATGCTCCTATCAAAAGCATTATGGTTCTTCCTTAAAATAGATAGTATCTTACCCTTTTGCTCTTTATTTAGGCTCGAGGAGACAACAACGAGAAATGTCTCATCCTCTCCCAAATAAGCGTATTTTACGTTTGAGGGTAATTTCTTCAATTCGAGGGCGAGAAATTTCTTATCGGAGGGAATCGTGTGCGACTCCCTCGGTAGTAATTCCTTGAATCTAGAAACCCATCTAACGTCTCCCACATCCTCATTCATCATACTCTCATCCAAAATCTCTCTCAATTCTCTCACTTCATGCTGGAAAACGGTATATATCCCATCACTCTCATTACTTAAAATAAGGCATGCTCACAGTGAATCCCCATTATAACGTCCCTCAATGTGCTCGTCTACTACTTCCTCTATAAGATCCTCCTCATGAAACTCATTCTCATCACCCACTTGCTTGGCGATGTTGGAAATATTGGTTTCAAGAGTCATATTCCCGAATGTGAGTTGCATTTTCCCATTTCGAGTATTAATCAGTGCGTTAGCTGTAGATAATAATGAACGACCAAGGATTATGGGAACATGATTACTCGAGCGAGAGTAGGGCTCCGTGTCCTAAATTATAAAATCCATCGAAAAGTAAAAAGTGTCCACTTGGACTATCACGTCCTCAACAATCCCTCGAGGTATCTTCACGGTATGGTCTGTGAGTTGGAGAGTAATCTTAGTGGGATTGATGTCCCACAAATCTAATTTCCTATAGATGGAATAAGGAAGGATGTTAACACTCGCCCATAAATCTAATAAGGCTTTTTCAATGCTATTCTCTCCAATAATGCACGAAATGGTCGGTGCATTCGGATCATTAAATTTCAGTGGGAGGTCACTTAAAAGAAATAGGCTCAAGTTTTGTGCTAGGAAAACATTTTTTCACCTTTAATCTATGTTTCACTGTCAAGAAGTCTTTAAAGAACTTTGCGTAGGCGGGAATTTTCTTGACTGCCTCAAAAAAAGGTAATTTTATATTGACTTTCTTTATCACATCTAGCACATCTTCACGGGAGGCTCCTTTAGGAAGAGGAACCAACTGTTGAGGGAAATGAGCAGAAGTGGGAGGTTTCACTAAAACCTCGGGCCTAATAGTGTCATCATTGTCAGTCTAATTCAAGGGGGCATATTCAACCTCTTTCATGTCGGACGAAACCTCCTTGTCTTTAAGCTCGTCGTGTGGGGGAGGTGATAAATTAATAACTATCCTATTATGTAGAGTGGTAATGTCTTAACATTGCTCTTTAGTGTTGTCAGAAGTAGAGCTAACACTATTTTGACCTGGGGGGAGGGGGGGGGGGGGGGGGGGGTCTTTGGCCTTGGGCCGAAAACTTACCCTTATCTTGGACACTTAAGGAGGATTGCAACTTTGACAACAATGCCTTTAATTCGGCAAAACTTTTGGCATTTTGAGTGTTGATTTTCGATCGAGTTTGTATAAATTAGTTTAAGCTGGAACAATGTTTATATCCAAAGATTCAAAGGAGGAGGATGTTCCTCTGAAGGCAATACTCCCTTTTTCTTGGGAGGGGGACTCTAAGGTAGCAATGGATGAAGACGAGATCAGTTTGTCCAAGTCAATGGGGGTGACAAGGATATACTCTGTAGGCTGAGCCACAAAAGAAGTAATGGAGATCTAGTAATTAAGTAAAATGGAAGCCGAGCATGGGTGAGCTTCTCCTATCCTATGTTGGATAGACCAAATGCGCTTTTGATCAACAAAATTCACTTATGAGTCAGGGGGCAGTATTTTTTTCTTATTTCTGAAAACATAAGCATAAAAAGTATTGATCAACAAACCAATAAACAAAAAAATAAGCCAAGTTGAAAATGTGCAAATGTTTGAGGTGCCAACTTATGCCACGCCCTTTCTAAGGGCATCTTGGCCCATTATATTCTGCACCCTCAGGAAGAGGAGCATACTGTCAATTCTTAACTACTATTATATAATCCTAATAATTTTTATTGGAGTCAGATAAGTTCACCACTAAAGCCATGTTAGAGTATCGCGTCTTCAGGTAGTAAATGTTGTCAGTGGTGGTCCCCTAACTATAGCAATACATCAATTTATTTATTCTTATTTGGTTTCCATATAAATCATTATGGCGATTAACTCCTTTTACAACCCTCCAACTGTTTGGGGACACTTGAGTGGGTACCACATCAACGTATTGGAAAAATTTGAGGAATAAATTATTGGATAGGAAAGTGACATCGTACTCAGCTATAAATATTGTGGGAAGCCAATGACCCTCATTCAAAGCACACAGGTCACAATGTCCAAAGTAATTATGTTGTTTCCCAATCTGGAATTTTATGTTTCATCGTAAATTCTTCCAAAGAACTCTCATCCATAATTTAAACTATCTTAAATACTTAGAAATAAAAAAAAAAGATAAGAAGGAAAATGTTCTTACAGTGGCAACTATCGGTCGAAGTCCTTAACTAGCAAAGTAAGATCTATACAATGGAAGGAAGAGTTTGAAATGCAAGGTGAAATGAGATTGAGGGGGAAGAGAATCTCTATAGGTAGAGTGACGACTCTTAATCTCCAAAAATTAAGATGATTAAAAATACTAAACGTTTCTGATATCAGTGGTGGCTCATATCCCAATGTGTTCAAAAGACTAGCGTACCCTTAGGCGGTTCACTATTTTTCAAGTTATTTACAAAAGTACCACCGCCTTAGTGTGACTGATTAAAAATGACAAGTCTTTGAGGTCGGCTTCTGACCAACACTTTTCCAGGTCATCGATTAGCTTTGAAGATGAATTCCCCATCCTTTTGCTATCCCTTCATGAATGAGGTATTGGGTGCTTTTGTTGTAGCCTAAAATTATTAGGTCATATGGACCAATAAAATAGTGACACTTGTCACTATTACCATTGGACTTTTTAGAGTGGGAAAGCCCAATCAGTTCAAGTAGCCTTTGATCGGACACCCAACCGACTATAACTAGGAAGGAGAACCATTGGTAAGGTGAAAAGACACACGTGGAATATTCAACAGTAACCATGCACATACACATGAATAATATCTAGCTACATATTTTCATTCAAAGGCCTAATATATAAAGGCATTCCATCTATTAAACTTCCACCTACTATAAATACACTGCTACTCTCAGCTGAAGAAAAAAAAACTTATTCGTTTTAAACCTACAAAATAATTATAAAGAGAAATGAATGTACTAAACCCTAAACAGATAGTGATGGTACCCCGTGGACATAGGCACCATTTATGGGCTAAACCACGTAAAAATCTTGTATTTCTTTCTAGTTTCTTTATTTTCTTTATTTGTGATTATAAGTTTGGGTCAATTGAAGCTAAGATCATTCCTAATATATATTATAACCCAAATTTAAACATAAAAAACTAACATAAAAATATCAAGGCCAACTAACCCACATATAATCAGGAGGTAAATATCTACACGTATGATTACAGTCCTAAAGACTAGCTCCACAATACTACCCCCACAAAAATACAATAACATTATATAATGTATTTTGCGTATCATTATGTCCATTAACAATTATCTAATTCATTATACTATAATTTATCATTTCTTAATCAAATTATATGATTATATATATACGTTTGTGACACACGAAGACGTCTACCTTCGGTGTCTAACTCGTGCCTCTATTGATAAGCCCGCTGGAATTCACTACCTGACGGCTTAAGAAAAACACACACAAATCAATAAGAAGTAACACCACTAACGGGCTCATTCCTAACCCGACTAATGGCTTCAGTCCAACAACCTTCTCTAGTCATGAAGGGGACACCCCTGAACGGATGATCAAATATAATGACCTCCACTACGCCTAACACATCTCAGTTGGCATATGGTACGCGGTCCGTCATTGAGTGCAACGCCAACCGATAGGCCTTACACAAGCACGGGTTTTTCCTCACAAGTCATAAATACATACATATAGCACACAATATGTATAGGTAATTATCCTCATAACTACCATAACTTGATTTCATAATTATCAAAATATTATTCTTTGTCTTGAATATTAACACCATAGTTAATTATTTAAATTACCACTTATTGGATAATGACACTAATGCACATTTAAAACATTTTCCTTTCACTCGATAACCTCACATATACTCGCTTGGACTCAAAAAAATCCCACGACAATTTTCACGATCTAACCCGACCCAATCTCCAAGAGCCGAATCGATTCGCCCTTGAAGCTGAATTGATTTGCGCCGGACAATGAGCCCAGAATCTGTCGAATTTTAATATGAGTTTTATTTCCAAATTTCCATAAAAGTTTTCAAGTCTTTATATAACTCAATTTTAATAATCATGGCTATATTACAATCAAGAAAACATATCTACATTAATATATACCAATTCTACGCATGATAGTCCCCAATAATTCCAGTAATTGGATCATAAACATCACAAGTTGTCTAGACCCAAAAATTTCATAATTCTTATCTAAGATTTCCAGTATAGTAAGATCAATTTATGATTTAAAGTCAGCAATAAAATTCAAACCTATCACATGAATTCTAGTAGTATGTTCTCCAATTATACAATATCAATTTCGAATTTGTCACCAAGGTCTGTAACTTTTAAGGCATAATTAGCTTCAATTAGTTCTAAACAACCCTAGACCCAAATCCGTCTATAATTCAATTCCCAAAATTGTTTTTAACCCAAAATTGTATGAGAGACATGCATATGAATTAAGAAATATATTATTAAAAGTTTTGCAAGAAAATTCTTACATTAAGAGATGATTGAAGCCTCCTCCTTTAAACTTTTGTTCCTCATTTCATCTTCAAGCTTGTAACCTCTCCCTGAGTGTGTAAGTCTGCTAGGTTAATTTAGAATTTGATGGAATACCTAAGTAGGTTGGTTTATATTCTCATTAAACACCTTAATCCCGTATCTCCTCCTAAGGGCCAATTTCGGACCCCCAAATAAGCCCATAATTACACTCAGATTGGTCCAAAATCTCTCCCAAGTGTATACCTATCCCCCGGGACCAACTTATGATGTTTAAAATGACTAAACAATTCCTAAATTTCCCTGGAACCTACTCAAACAAAGTCTACAATAAATCACACATATTAGTTATGCTGATCTTGTAATAACAATAATTCACGTAACATGAAAATTTATTATTCTACCAATGCACACATTAGGTATAATTCGATAACTTAATCATGCACAATAATATCCAAGAAATTTATTTATGTAATTTATTTATTATAATTCTACCAATTTAAACGATGTAAAAATATAGGGTGTTAAAATATTGTCTAAAAATGGGAACCTCCAACCATTGTTAAGTGAGATTTTAGTGAAGACCAATAGTTATATACATGCGTGGAGTGTAACATGAATAAAACATAAGCTTGCATACTTATGATAAACTTTATTGTTGTAAGAAGGAGAGTCACCGGTGATACATGTTTATCTAATTGTCGTATCGTCAATGCTAAATCCCAGAAAGAAAAATTTAGACAAAATGCAAAAAAAAAACTCAACCAATATGTTATGTAGTTTGATGTACACTTGTAAAAATGTGCGATGCGCCGGTGTGATACTGAGTTGACTAAACTCGCAAATTCCCAATTTAAACTTATTTTTTGGAGTCAATTTTCAAACAAAATCAATTCAGCCCCTAAACATGCAACTAAGTTCGTGTGTCAAACCATCACAAATAAAATTGCTAACTCACAGATTTCAGGAAAAAAACCCTTTCGAGTAAAACCTTTATTTCACTATAATACTTACAATGATTACAGTGAAATTTGCAATGAGTTAATGGCAGAAAACCTACATAGACCGCAACCTAGAGTCAACAATGAATCAACAGTAGAAGATCCACACGAACACGCAGTCCGAATGAGCTCAGGAAAACCCTCGAGTACTCCCTATCGACACACAGTCACTTCAGCCCAGCACCTCCCTCAAGTGGTACCTAGATCAGTAGTAGATATCTTCTCTATAAGAGAAACTTCACAAAATTGTGTTCTTGGGTTCCAAAACAATTCACATAAACTATTGGTATGATTTGTGAATTGAAAACAAAGGATTAAAACCTTAAAATTGAGAAGACAAAGTATTTTGCCAAAGAAGTTTCGTATCTGATAAAAATGCAGGTCTTCTGAAGAAAAACGGAGCTATTTAACACGCTATATATAAAAACGTTAAGGCGACGAGTCGCTAAAATGAAATAGACATCTCGCTCGAATGATTACATGTGTCGTTTGAACGACACTTCGCGTGAGATGGTGTTGTCACTGGAACGAGCAGGCCTGTCGCTCGAACGAAATGAATTAAAAATAAATTTTTAGTTTTTCCAGTAAATACTCCGCTTCCAAACTTTTAAAAAAAACTTTTGACGAAAACTCCGCTCCAACACTTAGAAATTTTTTCATAAAACTTATCCCAATACTCTAAGTGAACCATTAAGGACTTAAAACGCAACCTTACCTAAGTTAATCTCGCGGAGGCTTGAATGTTGAAGAATATTTGATATTTGGATCCATCTTATTGCATATGTGATCTTGAATATTATTCGACGGTTTTAGTGGTATACGACATACTCAATTGTGAACGGACATTTATAATACAACACTAATAAGAACTCATGACATAAACCTGTTTATAATTTATAATGCTCCTTCATCTGTACTAAAGCTAATTGACATGGGTCTTGCAAATATATTCAAAGCTAGCCTAATATATATCTAGAAAATGAATTAACTCTACAATACAAATGATAAAATCTAATGTAAATCCAACTAAGACAAATTTAAAATCACCCAAATTGATAATGTATTCATCCAATATATGGTTCATTGATCCTGTAAAACGACATTGAAGTTTCCATGAATAGAGTAAACACATATAAAAGTTCTTATGTGGACGAAGAAGAAAACAAAAGGAGGACACACTTTATTTTGGGTTATGGGGTGTTTGGTATTTCTAAGAAAACATTAAAACAATTATTCAAATATAAGTAATTCCTATAAATATTAGTAATTTCCTTTTTATATTTAAGCATACATTAAAATAGGATAATAATTATATATCAATATATGTTAGTTTTCAAGGTCTAAAATATTTAGAAAATGAAAACATATAATACAAACACTTTATCTTTTACTTTATTAAATAATGTTTCTTTAGTCTTCCTCTTAAATATGAATTTAATAGTCTTCAAATCTTTCTTAAAAGAGTCTTTAACATCTTGTATCTCCTCACAAATATAAGTATATGTTTTGCAAACAAAACTTTTATAAATACTTTGAGAGAAAAAAGTATAAAAACATAATGGAAACTTCAAGAAAACATGTTTGCTACAATTTGTACATAGCCAAATGACCCCATCCCACAACTACCACTGTGACAAAAACGAATCTAAAACAAATTGTTAGCATATTTTTGCTTAAGTGGTTGAGTTTGTTTAATATTGATATATAACATATTTTCTTACATTTATAAATGACAAAAAGGGTAGAATAGTAGACAAACAGACATATATATAGATTGGAAAAGTAAGACATAAAAATATACTATGTGAATGGGGTCATTTCAAACTCTTAACCAATTTATTACAATAGAAAAAACCTACTTATATGTAGGAAAACATACTATGTATTATCAGTTATATGAAGAAAAAAAATATATAAACATAATTTTGCAGATTACTCAAAGACATACACCTCCTCAATTAGACAAAAGTAAATTCATTATTTCGAAAGAGAACAAAATTATATCAATACACCCAGAAATAAGGAGAGGGAAAGGGCATTTTTAGAAATACATATTCCATAACTATAAGTGTGGGTCCAAACCAAAAAGGCACAATATTTGACAACCCAAGTAGGTCCAATGTGCTACCCAAGCCATATTTAGCATCACGTACATAATCACGAAGACATATTACGTGGATAATTATATTGGCTCACTATTGTTACCTATAATGTCGGAGGAGATAAATATGGATCAACCAATGAACTAATAAGCATATAGAAGGGTTCATGCACAAGTCAACGACTCTTATCAATATAAGTAAAACCCTTACCCCGGGGCAATAGGGCATGTAATTATGAAACTCTAAAATAATTAATAATAATTGAGAGACCCTCTGTGGACGCAAGCAGTTGTCAAATCACATAATTTTATGTCTTGTGACTTTATTTGCTCTTTAATTAATTTTCATTAAGAATAATTAACTATGAATATTTGCACTCACAATTGGCGTAATCTGTGGAAAATGATTCTCTTTTCAAAAAGTAACTTGAAACAATGTCTCACCCACATAATGAACCTATTGCTGTTGACTTAAGAGCTGGGTTGTCCTCACTCAGAGTCAGATTTGAGGTTCATCAAGATAGAAATCCATGATTTCTCCTGTAAGAGTAGCTTTCTGAGAATAAAAAAGAGAACCCTAGATCAACACAGATCTCACGGCTGGTCAATGCTTATGAGGAACGACTCCATTAGCAAGACGAGGAAACACGCCTCCAAATGGAAGAGAACAAGCGTCTAGAGAACTCCATAGGGGGGAAAATGCAAGTTCTATGGTCATATCCTAGGCTTTAGGTGAACTCCCAGCCGAGGAAGGAGTTATGGTCGCGAACAAGATCGTTCACAGCACGGGAGTCATCTGATAAGATGAAATCGATATAAATGATGACATAAGCAAGATATACAAAGTGTGGTCTGAAGAGAAATAGATTAATATCAAGATCATCATAGGGATAGATCCACAAAAGAGATAGTAACAAGGGAATTCAAAACTCATATGCAATTCCCCTTTTCAAGGGAAATTGAGGAAGAGGAGCCTCCAATATGTTCATAACCCCAAAGTTTAATATATACGATGGAAAAACTGACCCTGTAGATAATTTGTGCCAGTACAGGTAAGCGATGACACTATGGAACCACAACAACTCTCTCATGTGTCATATATTCCTATCCAGCCTATGAGATGTTGTCCAGAAGTGGTTCAAGAGGCTGCACCACAGGTCGATAAAAATCTTTAAGTCACTCGCAGAGGCATTCATAACTCTCTTTATAACGAACAACTCGCACCCAAAGAGGATATATTATCTCCTCACCATAAGGAAGAAGCCACAAGAAATTTTATGAGAATATACCGAATGCTATTGGGAAACATTTAACTAGGTTAAAGATTGCTTGGAGCAGGTTATCGTAACATCATTTAGGATGGAACTGCCCCTAACTCCATGTTGCATTAATCCCTTGACAAGGAGGAAGCAGACACCATTGATGATCTCATGTCGCACATTGAGAAGTATGCCACAGTGGAAGATGTGGTTACCCGTAAATATGGTGAAACTGGTCGCGCAAAGGTGACCAAGGGAAACGACAAAGAAACAACACAAAGAAGGGAAATAAAAGGTAGAATAGAGGATCCAGAAACGGGAACAAAGTATACCATCCAAGGCATTCCAAGAAGTTAATACCGTTATTAAGGAGCCAATTTAAAAAATCTTTAGCAAGATCAAGGACCAATAATTCCTCAAGTGGCCGAAGAAGATGGGCAATGATCTGAGAAAGAGGAAAAGTGCACTTAGATATGCCTACCATAAGGAAAATGGACATAAGACAGAGAATTACAAAGTCCTTTAAGTCCCATCTAGAGGAATTAGCCCAAGCGGGGCATTTGAACGAGTACATAGAAAAGAAAGTTGACCCGGTTGCCACCAATGCTGACACAAAATTAGATAATGTTCTTGACAGCGAGGTGGGACACGAGTTTATCGTTATTTACGGGGTATCATAACCAAAGTGAATATGCAATGAAGTTTAGATGGAACTCAATAAGGCTATGGTAGTGATAAAGGCCTTCTAAATTAACCCCATTAAAAGGCAAGCTAGTAAACACAAGTGATGAGAGGATGTGGACTACAACAAACACATAATCTTCATAGAAGAATCGTCTTGATTGGAGTGAGGATCCCACACCATGATGCACTAGTAATCACTGTCAAGATTGCAAACATATATGTAAATAAGATATTAGTGGATTAAGGGAGATCTTTTAAAGTAATGTACCTGGAGCTTTTTTATAAGCTCAAACTGAAGATAACAGACCTGAAGGAAGTGAACGCCTCTCTGTCGACTTTGAGGGAAAGATGATCATACCATTGTGGAAATTAGTAATGCCGGTGAGGGCAAGAAATATATCTAAACTCATCGAGTTTCTGTGGGTAGACGCCAACTCTCCTTACCATGTCATCCTTGGAAGGGGATGACTACACGCTTGGAGAGATGTGCCCCCAATTTATCATCAAAACTCAAGTGCATTACAAAATAATGAATAGAAGAGATCAAGGGCGATCAGGCCATCGTTGTTTTATCACTTCCATCAGGCCTAAGCAAGAAAATAGGAAAAAAGTGGAATTCATCCCCAAAATGTCTCAAGACGGAGCTATGGTATCTAGATAGGAACTAAAGTATCGTAGGACATGGGTGGGAGAGATAAAAGCTAACCCTATAGATAGGACGTGAAAATACTAGAGGAAGTATCTTTTGATGAGAACTAACCACAAAGAATTTTTTTGATTGGCACCACATTGTCTGAGTTGGAAAAGAAGGAACTAATTTTTTTCTAAAGTAAAATCGAGATGTGTTCGCGTGGGAATCGTATGATATGCTTGAGATCGATCCCAAAGTCACATGCCATCAACTTCACATTGAATTAATATTTTTATTGATCACACAAAAGGCTCACCTCACTACCTTTAAAAAGGCCAAGGTAGTAGAAGCTGAGGTAGGAAAACTTTTGGAGGCAAGGTCAATCAGAGAAGTTAAATTCTTGAAATGATTCTCAAATCCAGTGGTGGTATGAAAGAGTAACGATAGCTGAAGAGTATAAGTGGATTTCATTGACATCAATAAGACTTGCCCCAGAGATAGTTTCCCTCTATCGAAGATAAATCAGTTGGTTGATACCACATCATCCCACGAGAAGATAAGCTTTCTGGATGCCTACTTAGGGTACCACCAGATTCACCTATTTAGCTCTGGCCATGATAAAACTTCATTTATCACATCCCTGGGCATGTATTGTTAAAGGGTCGTGCCTCTTGGACTCAAAATTATAGATCCAAGTACCAAAGTTTGGTTACTAAAATGTTTAAGAAGCAGTTGGGAAAAACAATGGTGGTGTACATTGGCGTTATGCCCGTCAAAAGCAAATGCAAATCCGATCATTTGAAGGATTTAACGGAGACATTTGAAATCCTTATACATTATCAAAAAAAGCTCATTGTGATCAAATGATCCCTTGGGGTCCAGTGTGGAAAGTTCATAGGCTATTTGGTTAGTAAAAGAGGGATTGAGTCAAACCCTAACCAAATAGTCGCTATTAACGATGCTTAGCCTCCCAATACGCTGCACAAAATTCAAAAGCTAGCAGGGATGCTGGAAGTCCTAAACCGTTTTATCTCCAAGTCCTCCTAACGATGCATACCATAATTTTAATTGCTAGAGAAAGAGAGATACCTCACCTAGAATGTCTAATGCTCAAAGGACCTTAAGGAGATCAAATTATATCTGAGAGAACTCCCTCTTCTGTCGATACCAAACCCGGGAGATCCTCTTTATCTCTACCTACCAGTTTCAGGCCATACGATCAGTTCAGCCTTAGTTTGTGAAAAGGAGGGATAGAAATCCCTTGTTTACTGTGCCAGTAAGATGCTCCTAGGTGCCAAGAAACGCTACTTCCAACTAGAAAAATTAGCCTACTCTTTGGTCATCATGTCTCGCAAACTAAAACACTACTTTAAAGGTTATTCAATTATATTCATCACATCTTTTCTCCTCAAAACTGTTCTTTATAAGGTTGACCTTTTGGATGAAAGTTCGAATGGTCATTCGAACTTGGTAGATTTAATATACACTACCAACCAAAAATAGTGATTAAAGAACAAGTGTTGGACGATTTTATCGCAGAGTTTTTGGGAGAAGATTTCACCCAGCGACCAACAGATTGCCAATAAATTAAAATGCCATGGGATTGACTAATCCAAAAAATGGACATTGTATGTGGATGGCGTATCTATATCTAAATGGGATGGAGTAGGAATTGTGCTCGTCACATCAGAGAATGCCATAATCGAGCAAGGAATCCGACTAGGCTTTGATAATGAAGTCGAGTACAAATCACTCATTACTGGACTACATAAAGCTGATTTATTGGGAGAAAATCACCTTGATGTATATTGCGATTCAAAATCGGTATCCAACTAAGTAACTGGAGACTTAAATGCCAAGGATTAATAGATGGAAACTTACCTACAGGTGGCTCACGATTTGATGTCAAAATAATGGTCAAGTTGATACTTCCAACAAAACGATGCTCGACGATATGAAAAAGAGATTAGAGAAGGAAAATGGTGCTTGGGTAAATGAGCTTACCCATGTTCTGTGGGCATATCATATTATGCATAGATGCCCCACTATGGAAAATAACATATGGGATGGAGGATGTTATTCCTTTGGAAGATGGTATTCCAACCATGAGGACCACCATTGCCAAGCAAGGTTTGAATGACGAAGCTATTAGCGTTGCACTTGATATAGTAGAGGAACGAAGAGAGTAGACCATGATCAAACTCGCCTCTTACCAACATGAGTCTGCCAAACAATACAACAAGGGTGTCAATCTAAGAAAATTCCATATCGGTAACTACGTCCTCAGAAAGGTTCTCGGTAGCGTAAAAAATCCTCAGATGGAAAGTTGAAACCTAGCTTGGAGGGACCATTCAAGGTCATCAGAGATGATTTGCAAGGAGCCCACCATTTAAAAACATTGGATGGCAGGGAGATACTAAGGGCTTGGAATGCAACCAATCTCAATAAGTTTTTATTTTTGAACTCGCTCTTGTTTAAGTTATTTCTAACTTAATTATGTTTCACACGTTTTTATTTAAGAACTTATGATGCTCACAGTTTGATCTAGAATTTTTAATAAAGAACAAGCCCACGTGGTTCAGTATGTTACTTAACATTGTTCCAAAATGACAGGCTTACACTTAATTAACAGTCATATTATTGATCAACATCACCTTAGTCTAGTTGCAATTATAAATTATTTAATTACAATAAAACCTAAGGTCTCATGGCCTTTGTCATAAAAAAATGAAAGCCTCATGAATTCCCCAGGCAAACAAAAGACCTATCTAGGCACTGAATGAACCCGACTTTGGTCGGATAAAATCCTCAACGGGTGGATGGCCCTAAAACTAGGTGCATTTTTGCCAGAGTTTGTTCTACGCTCAAGGTGGTGTAACGACACAACCTAAAAGGTAAGACAAGAAAATAAAATACATGATTGACATAATGGACTGGAAAAATACAAAACAATGATATTATATAAACAACTTGTTGTTCTAAAGACTTATAAGTTATAAAAAGTTCCTTTACAACTGTGAAGGGACATAATAAACGATAATTATTCTCGGTTAGCAAGAACGGAAGTCATAGCTCTTCTTCAGCTATTATCTAAATCTGGTCAGAATTGATCGTCACTCTCATATAAGGACATGTAGCTCTTAGCCAACTGTAGAGGGACGATATCTAACAAAACCTAACTTTATTCACTGCCAAAGGGTGGATGCCTATAAGCTTAATAATTAACTCGGTACATATTCCAAAGATGAGAGTCCTTGGTAACTTTGAATACCCCCAGGGCATTCAGCCAATTGTGCTTGTATGTCAGTTACTTTACCTTGTCTAGCTTGATTGAGACCTCCATCCACCATTCTTTATAGTGAGTAGACTACGCTGACCGAGGACCCATCCTTAAAAGATAGCGCATTTTTAATATGTCGTGACTAAGGCCCATTATCACAACATAAGCCCTTTTGCGATCATCTTCTGCCTTAACAAAATTTTTTATGAGGGAATCATTACTGGCTTGTAGAAGGCCCCTAACACCCCCAATATCCGTGGCTTCAGCAAGCTTCTTCTTTAAGAAGTTTACTCTTCCTCCATAAGGCTACCCACATATCCCAAGTACTTCATATCATCCTTTAGCTTGGACACTAAAATATACTGGCCTTTACTGGCATTAATCTTCTTGAGGGGTTTTCGAACAGAAAAAATGCACGGTGAGCTTGGGCACTAGCCTCTTGACCAAAAATAGCATCCCAATTTCTAGAAAAAGAAGGAATCTCTTGGGTGACATTGATATGCTACAGACCATAAGAATAGAAAATGGGAAATTCAGTAAAAATTCAAGACATAATTAAAATTTGCAATGAAGTATTTCATCAATAACCAATATGGGTAAGGCCCATACAAACTAAGGCTAAAAGATAAATACAAGGTTGTGTAGGCTAATTATTTCTAACTAGTCTCCTTGCCCTAAACCTATTCTTGCGTCTCTAGGGCTTTGCCCTTAGTAGTTGCATATGAAGTCTGGTCGGTAGGGGCATTTGTGGAAGCCTCTTCACCAGCCTTTGGCGGGGAACTAAGGTTGTGCTACCAAAGAATTCAGAATTGGCTGAGATATTTACCCTCTCCAATGCAACATCCTATCCCTTATTAAAGTTGGGCTTTATGATAAAAAATAACTAGCACTTGGCATCCTTAAAGGCTTCAGTGTAGCCCTTGTCATAGTTGGCCTCCTTGGCAGAAGAAAGATCCCCACATTCCTTTTTTAAACGATCACGTTCAACCATAAGTTGGTCACGCTCCACCTTCATCTTATTGTGAAAAACCTTTAGTTGGTCACGATCTATCTTCAAAGCACCCATAACATCATTGGTGGACTTCTTTTCCTAATTATATATCCTCTGGGAAATAGCAATGGCATTTTTGGACTTGCCGAGGGCCATCGTTAGATCATTGTTTATTTTGGATTGGTTGGAGAGACTGTTCAAAATGGCAATATGGTCCACCACAAACTGCAAAAATAGAGAGATAAGAAGTATGACAAAATAAAGAGTGAAGAGACCAATAACTTCAAGCAGAACAAAAATAAATTTGACTTACTAAAGACGACGCTTAAGCGACGTGGGTAGAGAGTTGGTTATATGATAGATGGCTGACATAATCATGGTCAAGCATGAACACGCCTCACTTTAGCACACCAAAAGACAATGAGGGATTCCTGGACACTGACATCTCATGTTGAGTTCTCCCAGAGGTGGGGGCATCACCCTTCTTGGAGGGCAAAAGGGGCAGAGAAGAAGTGGCCTTTTTCTTCTTGCACTTGTCTCAAGCTGATAATTCCAATCAGGGGCAGAAGGGTCCCTTATTCAGTTCTCTTGGAGGACTTGGCCTTGGGGAAGGAGTGATTGACATCGTCATCATCAATCAATAGAAATATATTTCTGGGAACCATTGAGTTTTCTTCCTCGAAAAGGATGGACTCAACGTTCAAAGTTTCAAATGGAGAAGAAGTGGAAGCTTCCTCGCTAATCGAAGGAAGTGGAAGGTCAGGAGTTATGTCTATAGGGCGAGCTGTGAAGCTATTAGTAGAATTCTTATATTCGAGAAGGAATGGGGCAGAACGGGGATTGTCCCCACCTTAGACTAAAGGAATCCTTAACTTCCAAACTTTGAGAAGTTCCTCCTGGGTGATATGGGAAAGAAAAGGTTCATTCTTCATCAATCGAACAGGTCAAAAGAAGGAAAATTTCATTAGTAATCATATAATCAAGTAAAAGTTCAAAGAAATAAGAAATAGAGTGTTAACCTATATCACTCCCCCACTATGGGCATAAAAATCCTTGATATTGCTTGCCCTCTAGAAGATGTGGATGTTGCCGATTCCAAGAAATAAAATCTTGATCCCAATACCCTTTATTGTAATCAGGGAGATTGACTACCAAAACCCTGTTCGCTTTCCTCGCCTTCAGGTACAAAACACCATCTGTAGTGCGAGACCAGGAATAACAATACCTAATTTATGGGATCGCTATGTTGATACCATACAATTTATTTATTTTATGTACTCCATTTAGAATCTTCCATATGTTTGTGGCACATTGGGTGGGAACGATATCAAAGAACTCATAAAATTCCAAAAAAACATTAATTTAGGGGAAATGTTATCCCCCTAGCCACTAAGAGGGTATGAATCCAATGGCCACCTTTAACAGCGATGCAATTTTGGGCACACATGCACATTTAATCGTAACCTAAGGGGGAATTGAGTATGTTTTTCTAAATTCCCCTATGGTCCTGTAATTAGAATTATAGACCATTTTCAAAGATGAAAAGTTTAGGAAGAGACTATACAATGAAAATAAATAGAAGGAATTGTGGAGATTTAATAAATATGCTACGACGAAGAAGATTTACAAAGTAAATTATGAGGACAAAAGTTTGAAGAAGTGTTTTTTGAGTAATAGAAAAGTATGTAAGGTGACCATACATAGCTTGAAATAAGAAAAGGTCAAATTCCAAGAGGTTAATCATATAGCAGGGGACCTAAAATTGAACTGGTGGTTCATATTTTACATCGGACCAGCGTACCCTTGCTTTATTTGAGTAGTTACAAGACATACCGATGCGAAGAATTCAGACTTATAATTTGGGCAAAAAAAATGTGTAAAATCCTTCGGCCTATATTTGATAAAGAATTTTAGGGGCAATTGTGGTTGCAAACCATAAAGGCTCAATATTCAGCAACCCAAACAGGTCCAACGTGATGCCCAAGTTAGATTTAGCATCACGGGGATAATCAAGTTACACATCACATGGGTAATCATGGAGGCTTACTCTTATTACCTACAATATCAGAGGAGATAAATATGGATCAACCAATGAGCCCATGAGCAGCTGGAAGAGTTCGTGCACAACTCAACAACTTTTATCACCATAAATAAAACCCTTACATCGGGACAATGGAACATGTAATTTTGAAACTCTGAAGGAATTAATAAAAATTGAGAGACC
Source organism: Sambucus nigra (assembly GCA_949130495.1). NCBI lineage: Eukaryota > Viridiplantae > Streptophyta > Magnoliopsida > Dipsacales > Adoxaceae > Sambucus > Sambucus nigra. Next base: position 118,981,641 of record OX422208.1, read on the forward strand.
TTCGTAGATGTAGGCAGTTACCGAACCACATAAATCATGTGTATTATGACTTTAATTGCTCTTTGATTCCTTTGATTTTAGGATCATTACTTGGGATTATTTGCACTCACAATAAGTAATACACCAAAATAAGAACAAACAAGATATACAAAAAATTATTCAGTCCTTTCTTGCTATGGCTCAATCTCGTTAACAATATTTATGATAATACAACATAAGTCATCCAATGATTATAAGTTGAGCTTTAAAATACCTTTATAATGATCTCTAAATTAAATTTTCAAAAAATGAATTACATACATGACATAATAATTTTTTTCACACATAAATCTATTTCAATCAAATAAGGACTCGACTAGAGTATATACCTCAAAGATTAAAAATCAGAGAGCTTTATAAAAATTAATAACACTTTACACATTGTGATATTCAACTCAAAATCATCCAGTACTTACATCCTCATAAAGAATTCAATACTACAATATAATAAAATTATCCAAGTAAAAGTGATTAAGAGGCAATTATGACCCTCAACTTCCTTATATATTTTGTACCTTGTACTTAACAATACTTCTTGTAATGCCAAACAACTTCATAAAATTCACAATATCTTTTATAAGTTGGTAAGGTTCATGAAAAAAATCTCACCTTTAACATATTCATAGGTCACCAAGAGTGCTTTCAATAATAATTGAACTATTTAGACAGAACAATGTCAAAACCATGTAAAATTGAGCAGTTCTATGACAACTGTAGCACATGAAAAGAAAAATGAGTTCAACGATAAAAAATAAAAATAGATAATGTTCTGTAGAGAAAGCTTAAGACATGGGTATGGAGGGAATAGTTATGGTAGTGGCAGAAGGATGGTTAAAGGAATTGAGGGAGTGAGATGGACAAATATCGTTATATTCACATTAAAGAAGCCATTGATGGGGAAGAATAAGGGATTTTCCATGTCGACAGATTAGAGTGTAGGATAAAGGATTAAAAGATGAAGGGGTAAAAATATGAGAGAGAATATTATTGAGAGATTCTTTCAATAATAAAATGGAAAGAGTGAGGGGATGAGAGAGAAAAAGATAAATTTGAATGAAATTGGAGGATATAGCCAAAAATGTATATCACAGGAGGCTAAAATCGTCATATTGCCATTACAAAGAGTTTACCCTTTTTTAGGTAGTAGAGATTAGAACAAATATAATCCCTCCAAAAACCATTCACACCAAATAGTCATATAAATGCATATGAAGATCCAGTCGAAATTTATGTATATATATAAAATTGTAGCCTTAAACCTTAACTTGACACTTGGCATATTAAGATTTTGTATTTTACTCGACGTTTCCAATACCCTAAGAGTTTCCATCTAACTATCCACGTAGTAGAATTAACGATACAGTTACTCGACCTTTCTATTCCCCTAAATCACACCCTTGGTTAACTGGCTATTACTTTGTCTTTTGGTTGCACCATAGTTGAATAATTTGTGTCCACACCTCCGTAAGTTAAAAAATTCCCAAACATTTTAGATGTTAGAATTGAAGTTCTGTTACTCTTGGTGAACGGATAATTCGATGATGTCAATGACCCCGGTCTACTCATGTCAAAATTGATGTCATTTGAGTCCTTGAAATGCTTATCCGTTTGAAGTTTCACGGACTCATATGCTATGTTAGATGTCTCAGAGATGAATGTAGACGATTCTTCTTCGATTTCAGATGATGTTTTTATTGAAAACTCCATCAAAGATTCTAGATGTTCTTTAATGACTTCTCTAGGTGAGAGTTTGTGGTTTTTCTCCTCAACTTGATCATGGGGTGACATTTTTTTATGGGAACTACATCTTCCCTGTAGGGACAATTTAATAGATTTATATTAAACAAGTTTCCTTCACTGCCTTAACCAACAAACATCTAATTAAGCAAAAAGAACATCTCACAAATGAAATGCATTTACCCTTCGTATTTTTTATTCATATTTTTCTCAAATCTTAACTCTCTCCTCACAATTATGTTTACTATTAATATTGTGACTAATCAATACAAATGACCACTTTGATTTATTTGTTGCATATCAGGAGTTCTCTAATATGTAAGTATCAATTTCTTTGTTCTGTAAATTTTTTGGTTTTGTTTTCTCCTCTTATAAAGACAGACGCCATAGAGAGTAACTAAATCCAGCAGGTATCTAAATTTCGCTGGTTTATATTTTTCCTTAAAATTTTACTTTTTATGTTTTTGATGTTGTCAAATTTGGTATGTTGTTGTGATTTAGGCAGAAGGTGAAAGGTTCAAAGAACCAGATACTGGTGGGTTTGGCTTATTGCATGTAAGTCCGTGAGTTCATAGATTATATGTAAGCATGGAAGCAGGTGAGTCAGTGATTTATTAGAATGTGTAGGTGGAATTAATATTGTTTCCATCTGTTGTGATCAAGTTTACTTAATTTTTTATTAAACAATTTGTACCCAAATTCGTAACCTTATTATTAGAAAAATCAGTCATGGAACCAAGATACTAAAAATGGAAGTTTTCTCATAAATCTTATACTTAGCAACGGTAGGTGTCTACACTAAGAAAAATTAGAGAGAATGCTTGACTAAAGGACAACAACAAAGGGGCATACCTCCCTTCACGGCTCCATTGGGTGGGAGATGTGTAGATCATAACAAATCTCTCTATGTTTTTTTTATTTAAGTGTGTACTTTTTTTAATCAATGTTCTGGGGTTTTGAGTTATTTGATATACTTCTACTTAGTTTATTTATATTTTAAAATTTTGAGTGTTGTAGTTATTTCTTCCTTCTAATTTATTTTGATGTTGTTGTGTGTATTATAAATTTGACTTTGATAATAGATTAATGATTTTAATTTATCACTTGAGGTGGTTGATTTTGAATATAATTTTACAGCGAGTTATAAATGTCAGTGGGTAATAGTCACAAGTGATAGTTATATACATGTGAAACACGATGATAGTTTTATTTGCTTACTGTTATTCAATTGGGTCATAATTTGAATCTCTCAGAGCTGAATTTCTGGATTATTGATTGTGTATCTCAAAAGGAGTAACAAATCATCGAACTTTTGCATTGCTTTAACTTTTTATATTTTTTTTTTATTTATATTTATATTTTATGATTCCACGAAAACTGACACAATATATGTAGGCTTACATTACATTGCTGATATTGTAAAATTTTCCATTATTACAGATTCTTGATTTTAATCATCTTTTTATTTACTCTGTTATTTTGTTCCCTTCACCCTTTAACATTTCCTTCCTATTTAAAACAATACAGTTTAGATAAAGTCGGCCACGCATCGCATGGCCTTCATGCTAGTAAGCTATAAGATTAAACTGCTAGAGTAATAAAATGTTCGACCTAACACGATGGTTGAAACAAATAATATACAATTAATTACATAAATGTCCTTAAGTCTGTAAATTGCTGAAGAGAAAGGTGATAACATGCCTTGCAATATACGAAATTAGCTACATCCCACCAATATATAAACAAATTTAGGAGTTAACAACCCAAACGAGATGACTGCTTCTGTTATTTGGAAGTGTAGTCATATTTTATTTTAACGGATGAAAAGTTTATTTGTTTTATTATAGATCAAGAGTTTAGTCGTTTAAAATTCAGATGGAAAATAAAGATAACTTAAAGATTAAATTTAAGTAAGGGAAAATTCACTAAAGGCTTTCGAAGTGTGTAAACGTGAGATGGTGTTAGAATAAAAAGCAGAGGGTAACTTTTGAACATTAACATGTTACAATATATGAAAAGGCCCTAGGGTAGAGGATGTAAAATGGGTAGAGTTATGAAACTTTTATTTGAACAGCAAGCCGTGTGGATATCCTATAATTAGTGTAGAAATAATTGCACTCCTTTTCAGATACTCCGTTTTATATATTAGTTATATGATTGCAAGAGTGATGAAAGTAAGAGACATGTACAAGAATCACAAGATGTATGTGGTTTGACAGCGTGCCAGCGCCCACGGATGGGGAGTTATCCGTATTAATTAAATATAGGAAGATACATAATACAATTTGATAGAATTTTATCACACTAATTTTCACATGCCATACCAAGGATAGGGTATCATTAGTTATAAGAAAATAATGACAATCCTTGTTGTTATTAACATATCCGTTTTGTGCTGATGGCATGCTATTGGCTAAATTACATATTAATTTATTGCGTTTGATATCCCTGTATGTGGAATGCACTTGGGCTTGTGGCCTTTTGAATATTCCATATCTTTTGACTCATTAATTCCTTAAAAACTTAGATATTATTATTTCGCTCAAGCTTCACAACTTTTAAAAGGCATTGAGGCTTGTTAGGTAAGGGTAAATCCCTCTTTCCATGTTAATGTCTTTTGATTAGTGTGCTTGTGATGTTTCACAATGTCTGGGAGAATATGCACAGTGATCGAGTGACTTGTATGTTGTGAGAGTCATATTTGCCTCTAAAATCGATCACCATTTGGAGTTTCCTTCATTTTTGTGGAATTTAATTGAATAAGGGAAGCTTGAGAACCTGTAAAAATTCATTTCTCATCTTGTAAGTTACTCCCCCCCCCCCCCCCTTTGTTATTTCTTTCATTTTGAATTTCCATTCGTGTTCATTTTCTCTTATTCACAATTTGGGACATATAAAAAACATGTTATCATTGAATATTGTAAATGATATTGCATTATCTGACTGAATGTTTGTTATGTTAACAAAAGATCTTGTAAACCCCTACAACATAGATGACACCACCTTCCTATTTTCATAAATTATTATGGAAATAGGATTAACATTTCCATTAAACCTTATTTTCTCTTTCTTTCGTGAATATTTTGGGATTATTTCAACCTAGGGATTTCCCTGCATCTGGTGGATTATGAATGGTGGCCCCTATCTGAAAGAAATATACTGTAATAGTTTAGGGATTAGTAAATTTCTCTATTGGTATTCCACCGTTCTAATGAAAAATGATAAGTGTTATAGCCTAAAATAATTAGGCCACATATCACTGAATCCTTAAATAGCGAATATGCCTGGTCAACTCAGATATTATTTGATCAACCACCAGCCGACCACATACACGAAGATGAATAGTCATTAATATGAATAGACGCATGTGGGATATTCAAAAGTCACCGTGCACATGCATGTGAATAAATATCCAGCTGCCTATTATCGTGTAAAGATGTAAATACCTAGTGTATAAAGGTATTCCATCTCTTTAACTTCCAATAACTATAAATAGATTGCTACCTCTCTCAGCTGAAGGATTGAACCACTTCGTTCTAACCCTAGAAATTGTTCCTTAGAGAATTTTACTAAACATTAAAATATAGTGACATTACTCTGTGGATGTAGGCACCATATTTGGGTTGAACTACGTAAAATCTTTGTGTCTCTCTACATTTCTTATATTTTTCCAGCTTATTATTTTTATCTCACTGCACCAAAATGGGTGATTTGTGAGTGCTGTTAGCAGTCACAGATGACCTTTATAACCGCTATTTACCATCATAATTTAAGGGGTGATAAATATTGTAACTCTTAACAGCAGTCACGAATTTTTATAACCCCTATGGGAGATATGAATGGTGACCCTAATTTGTAACTGCTGTCAGCAGTTACGATTATAATATTTATAAATGCTGTTAGCAGTTAAGAGTATAATATTTATAACTAGTGTCAGTAGTTACGAATATTATATTTGTAACTGCTATTAGCGATTACAAAATTGACAGTAGTGACAAATTTGTGACTCCCATTAGCAGTTACAAAAGTTGAATTTGTTAAGTGTGGTAAGATCTCTTACAAATATACTCTATATAATTATAAACAAAACCTATTAAAAATAATATATAACATATCTGGCATCCCATTTCAACAAATATGACATAAAATTTTTCATTCAACTATAATTAGATTGCATAAAAAGAAAAAAACACAATTTCAATATCGCGTCCACCAACCTAAGTATCTCTACACAATTTCACTCGTCTCATTAGAAAAATACATATAAACCCATCTACTCCTAACATGAAATGAATTAAGCAAAGTAAACTCACAGTCTTGAAACGTACGACCTCTAATAAAATGACTTCAACGTCTTGCCTTGTCCATAAAAGATTTTCACCTGCTATAAAATTTATTTAGTGTTAGTTACCTTAAACAAAGAAGTAATATTTTTTAATAGTTCATATAGATGACAATCTTTAAAACCCTTATCAAATTTGTATATCTTCATATTGTTTCCTTAATATTTTTTAAATAAATTGGCAAAATCTCCTTTGTTTATTCATGAAAACCAACCTGTTTAAACATAAAAATTAACTTAAAAACAATGAAAAAAATAATCACAACACTGTAAAAAAAACTAAGGGTAGAATAGCCACAACATATATACTACCTAACACTCCATCAAATACATATATATATATATATATAAACAAAATAAAGATTTGTTATTACCTAGTCGGTATAGACCGTTGAGGTAATGGAAGCGTAATGAGGGATAATACTCTCAAACAAAATCTGCATTTCGTTTCTCATGTCAGACTTTATCTGTAGTAGCGTTTGTTGGTGGAGAATCTATAATTCTTCGAGCTCATGTCGATGTTGAGTGTCTTAATCTTCAGTGTCTTATCAATGTTAAGCCTTTCGATCTTCATCGTCTTTCTATAACCACGCCCTTCTTGTCATATATGAGATAGGTAAGTATGTAACAATCGATCATCTGCAATTTTCCAAAGATATTGATGCATACATTATATTGGCATACATAAGTGAAGTCATATATGAGATAGGCAAGTGTGTTTTGGTACTCACATTGTTTAAAATTGGTTCTTACCACAGTAGGTTTGCGATGTCGCTTAATGATATCGAGTCATGAAATTAGAGCTTGACACATCATCCCCTGCAAAAAAGAAATAAAAATATTCATGAACCAGCTACAACTCGTAATCATCTACTAAAATGATTACAATATAGATATGCATAACAAGGATAAGTATAGATAACTATGCATATCTATACATAGATATCTATACAAGTGGCATGCTAACTTATGTTGAAAAATATAGTGAGAACATAAATATATAAAGAGTATAGTGAAATTAGCATGCCACGTGTGCCATTAGCAGCTTCTCGACCTAGACAAGTGACATAAATGTATTGGAGTGAGTTTCTAAAACTCTTAAACATACATATCATTATGGGTAGCACCACCAGTCACGGTTACCCACTGGTCCGTGATCATATAATGAGACTTGGGATGTAAGAAAATTTTGATTATTTATGACCCATCAATCATGTATTAGATGTGTTTTCCAACAATCTCGGACTGACAGACAACATCAAAGAAGCATTGTCATCATGAAACATTGTTAGTTTATGTGTTGATATGTAGTGAACAATTAATTCATCAATTCTACCAGATATATGAATGTGGTATAGTAGAAGTAGATAAATTCAGTTCGTAATTTAAAAATTGAAGTTCGAAACCGAAGTATAATGATTTCATAATCATTAGGCTAAGAATACAACTGAGAAAGAAAAAGGTAGAAATATTTAAATTTTGACCACTAAAGTATGTCTCTATGTCAATAAATATATACCTAGTGTGTTCAGGGAAATAATATAGGATTTTTAAAACATATTAGATATATATTTTGGTGTTCATGTTCAACCTGTGTCTAGCGTCGATAGCGTTTCTGTGCTTTCCTGATTTACTTAAATAACAATCTTATATTTTAGTCATACGACACTACATACATGTGTGAACATTCTAGTTAAAAGAGTGGTTATCCTTTTCAGTTATACAAAGCAAGATTATAGGAAGGGGGTATCACTCCCTTAGGAGTACCTTTCCCTCCATTCCATCATTCCCTCATACCAAACCAAGCATTTGATGGAATTGTAAACTAGAAAAATAAGAAAAAAACTTTAAATTTTATCTACATTACTGTAATGCATAGCGTAAAAATGGTGGGAAAATGATCAAGGATATACCTATAAAATCAGATGTTGAAATTAACAACGTTGGTATTTGGTTGCACACAATATTTCTTTGGACATAAGTTTTAAGTTGCAAAAGCAGTGTCTCACCTATAGTACTACCATATTTCCATTTAAGAGATGCAATTTATGCGTACCTTGAAAGCAAGATAGTAGTTAGAGTTATTAAGTATTTGAACAGAGCATGAGCTTTACTTCTTCAATTCAACTGGCAAGATACAAGGAGAAACATCCAACTTAGAAGATGGAAAAGTTAAGTATACCTGCTTTGCAAGGTTGCTCAAGATAAATATACATGCTTTGCAAGGTTGCAAGCATGATCAGGTTAGTTAAGATTTTATAATAGAAGATGAAAAAGTTAAGTGGAAGTCCGAGCCTTATCGAATGAGTGGGAGCCAATTCAGCTAAAATAATATCCTACATAATAGATCAGGATGTGTAAATGATGTAATGACAGTAACATGTGAATAAGGGAAAAAGTGACAGCTTTCGGACATCAAGTAGTGTAATATACACAAATCAATTTTTCATTACAAATTTTAAACATTATTATGAACGTAATATTATGGCTAGGAACTTATAGATCGAATAAAAAACACATCTACCAATTCATAGATAAAATAATATTTTGAATATGCCAGAGGATAAAATCAGACAAATATGTATAATACAACATGAATGACTAGAAAAAATTCCGAAATCTAAAGTTAATCATAAATTAACCAAAATTTCCAGCAACAATGCTTTTATTTGAGGATTGTGTGATACAATCCTAGCCCTAGGTGTAATACCTAGTGACTCTAAGAGTGGTTCCTAGAACTTACTAGTGTGATGCTAGTAATTAATGCCAATATTCTTCATATGTTTCCAATTTCTTACACCATTGTTTGCCTACATTACTTGCAAATATCAGCATTTAATAAGTAAGAAAAAGCACTTGGAGAAATCTTAGAATTTAGGGCAGATCTGTATTAAAATCGAACTTCGTTTTTTGTTCTACATCAGGACTATTTTGGGAGATTTAAAATAAATGAAAACCTTTGTGGAGATTTGTTGGTTTGGATTTTTCACGGTGTGTTTGGTTGGAATGGAATTGTAGAATGTGTAGGATAAAGTGGATGGTTTGGAAGATATTCAAAGATAAAATAGGAATGATGAACAACATCAAGTTGATGATGATTCTAGTTTTGAGTTGCAGCTGGAAAGGTAAAAGATCCTATGTAAAAAGTAGGGTATTTTAGAGAAGATTATGTACTGATAGGAAGTCTAATAAGATTAAATTAAACAAAAGACCTAAAAATCTTAATAACATTATAACCTTTACATAATGAATATTAACAAACTAGCTATAGTGAAACATATCATTTCATATAACACATGCCACTTGTCTATTAAGCATAATATACCACGTGAATGCAATACCGAGATGCACCCAACTATTTGTCCTAACTAGTTTTCACATTACATAAATGATAATGTTACAAGAACGAAGGGGATATAATCCAAAATTGAGGTTCCATTTGATAGGGTGAGCTGGAAATAGTTTCCATAACAAACTTTTCCTTTAAATTTTTTCGTAACATCACCCCCTCCTAAAGAAAATAAGGCAAACGTCAAAATTGTGCATCTCTAACTTTTACTCCCATTTAAGTTAAGAAAAACTTCTACGCTAAAACAATGCTATAGAACACAAAAAGTTGAAAAATGAAAATTATTCCATATTTGACATTGCAAATATAACTATCAAACACGGTCATAAGTACTAATTGTTCATATCTAGAACACACGTCTAAAAATTATTTGTGGGTGGCATTATACCTCAACATTTCTTTCATCATCAATCTAATTTGACAATATCCTCATATATTAGAGAATATAAGCATTACACAGGTAGACTGGTCGATGAGAGGTGCTCATTCTCCTACATTTGAGAAATAACGAGAAAAGAAATCTTCATAAACCCTCAGCAGAATCATACTATAGATAAAAGGATTGTAAAATATACCTTTGAGCATCCCTTTGACGTTAGGATAATGGACGTGACCGCTGTACGGAAGTTTCTCCAATCGAAATCACCCAGAGGGCTAGCAAAATAGTAAGATTAGACATAATTGTGATTCCATGCAACAAAATCGCAAATCTGCTGAAGCTCTCCATCGTGTAGGAGCACATACTTGATTCCTCTACATTTTGGTCATCACTATTGGGTAAAAGATCAACAACTAATTCAAATACCATATTGCATAAGTTGTTTTGTGCCACCAGCTGGGAAATAAAACTTACATGTGATTTAAGGATTGGGAATCAAGCACATGAATCAGCATAAGTATATACTTTAGAATTTACAAGATTCATAAAATTCTAAGAATATAATATAATGATCAAATTTTAAACTACTTGTCTATATTCCTCTCCAAAAACACAACCAAACATAATTGATACTAATAAAATATCTCCATTTAGTTCAGTGTCAGAGATGAGTTCAAAACCCTTACAAACTATTGAGTCTTAGAACAAGACAAAGTAGAGAAGACCACAAATTCAGGGTTAGAGTTAATATAAAAATGATGAGTAGTTGATCTCGAGCAAGAGAAATAAAGTTACCTTTGATTCAAATGTCCAAACCTATGAGCATGTTCCAGTGGATGAAAGTATTGATTCATTACTGGAAAATAACAAAGTCGATGAGAAAGATAAAAAAGAATCTCATAAATCAAATCAATCTAACTGCGAAGACAGTGACAGTCAAGTTTAAGAATTAGAGAACGAGGACAATGATTTGTATGAAAAAGATGATGATTAGGGACAAGAAGACTCTGATCATTATGAAGAGAGTGATTGTAGAATCTTGTGAAGAGAAGTGTGGTTTGAATTAATTCTAACTGCATCAGTGGAATTAAGGTCCAAAACTTCTACTATCTCATGTGATTTACCTGAGCAAGACATGAAAACAATTGGGTTGAACCGAAAAGTAAGTGATAAGAGTGGTTATGTTTATCCCGTGATAAATCCGATCGCGAACCTTACTCAGTGGAAAGTTTTGAAATCAAAGGGGGGAACACCATTGAAGCCACATAAAGAGAATTTCAGTGACTAAGAGGTGCCTTGTATGTCTTTTAGCTCAGAACTCATTTTTAAGTAATCTTATAAGCCTAAGAATTTGATTTGAGAAATATCAGTTGATACTAGACTCTCAAATTTGTTGGTTTCATCTGAAACCACTCCCAACAAGAAGACTAGTTATTTTGGGGTTGAGACCATTACCTCAGAAAAAATCACATTCCTAAGGTCAATTTCTTTACCATGGAACTTAGAAGATTAATCGATTTAGGGCGCATTAACCATCGAGGAGCTGAGACAGTTTTCAACAACTTCGTCTCCAATAAGTTCATCGAGTCTAAGCCCTGATGATATGCCCATTATAGGTTATGTGGGGAGATATTGGAGTTAAGGGGTACCAGCCAGGGATTCTGGCTCAGCTTCTTCCATTAAAGGTATACTAAACACTACTAACAAGTATGGAGAGGTATTTGTGAAGTGAGAAAAGGGTTGCTTTTTAATTGATAGTTTTGGTATTAATTATCATGTTTTATGTATGCGTGCAGGATAAGACATTGAATTGGCATACCACACCATTTCAAACAAGGTTAGGGAGAGCTTTGAACATAGGTGATGTTGAAGATTAATCTGCCATCAATCCCAGTTTTTCTTTTTACAGAAGCTTTTGAGATGGTTTTGGAGTGCGCCGTGGTGTCAATTTTATACAAGTTTATTGATTTATTGTTGTTTGGGAAATTTATTATAGTTTTCATGAATTTTCTTGTCTATTGTAATTCATATTGGTTTATTGGATTGCGAATAACATTTTATGGGAAATAACTGTTTTTTATTTCCATTAAGGTTACTCTATCGAACCTCAAACTCCCATAACACATTTCAGTTGTCTATTGTTTACTACTTTTGTAATAATGTATATTTAAAAACATTCCAGTTGGTTATTTCCCTCTACTAATTACATTAAATGAACTACTCTAATTTCAAATTCATCGACACAAGGTAGAAACATCTAATCTCAAAATGGTCGCATGTGCATTGCACATATGCACCAACTACATATACAAAATAACTCTAAATAAACAACGTAAGTCCAGAGTTTTAGACACTCCTGACTTGTTTCAATGTATTATGGACTTTTTTTAATTAAGCGAAGATTTGAGTGTTATAACTAGTTAAATTAGAGTCGAGGGTTAGTGGAATAAGAAAGTTAAGCAAATATATAAATGTATTATCAGAAGGCTAGGGAAAACTAGAATCGCACCACCCTTATACGAAAGGCAACAATTCAAAAATACCTTATGATAGGAAAACACATGAGAAAACATAAAGAAAGGTTATTCTAATTAAGAGAAATAAAAGTAACTTTTGATCATTGGTTATTGTTACTTTAATGTCAACTCTGTGCGACCATTTGCCGAAGGTTTTTTGAGGTTAGACAACATACTTTGGCTAAGAATGCATTTATGCTCATTGCACTAAAATAGAGAAAGACATTCAATACACCATATGAATATTATGATCATGGAACATGATGTAGGAAATAATTATTTGATCACAAATACTAGAAGAAACAAGGCTAGAGAGATATAATCTTGTACCTTAGCATGGAGTGGAAAATGGGACCATATTATTAGCACAAGTAATAGTAAACGTGTTGGTGGGATCATCATAAGCATAATAATAAGATCTAGGACACGTGACTTAAACATATCAGCATAAACTGACGTCTTACGAGTGGTAGGTGAGGTGAGTTATACGCGCCACTACAATAGTACTCGGGAGTCCCAATGATATTTTCTCTAAAAAATGAGAATTCATTTAACTATCAACTAAAATGCAACAAACCCATAAAGTTAATAGATGGTCGGTCTAATAAAAAAACAATAAGACAAACCCAAGTTGAGATTTCTCTACTTAGAATGAGAATTCTTAAATATTCAAGCTAACAACTAAAATGCAACAAACTCACAAAGTCAATCAATGGGTAATCCAATAAAATAATCATATGATAATCCTACGTTGCCATTTTCTTTTCCAACGATGAGAATTCATTAATATTTAAATATCAACTACAATGGAAATAACATACAAAGTCAATTACTGGGTAATCAAAATGAAATATTAGAGACGCAAACCCAAATTTAGTTTTCTTCTAATTCATCAACATTTCGAATATGAACTAAAATGCAACAAACCCACAAAGTCAAGCATTAAATAATCCAATAAAACAATAGAAATACAAATCCCACAATGAGATTTTCTCTAATTCATAAAAAATTTGAACAATCAACTAAAATGAAGAAAACCCACAAATTTCAATTACTTAGTGATCCCATATAAACCAGGAACACAAAGCCCACATGAATATTTTCTATAATTCATCAAAATCCACTATAACGCAATAAATCCCTAAATCTGGAATAACACATTATGTTGGAACACGAGGTCCTCAATTTCAAATTTTTAAATAAGAATTTCCTTTAGTGCGAAATATAGATGATTCCTAACAAATTTTAATTTTCCAAAAAAAAATATTAAAATTAAACTAAAATAAGTGAATTATGGTGAACACACACACACACACACACACACACACACAACTAAATATATGGATTTTCTCACAAACAAAAATAACACTTGAAGTTACCTATGAGAAATTTACTTTAAGCCCAAAATTAATTTAATACAAGTCCTAGAAATTTGCTTAACAATAAATATTTCATTTTTGGAAATTAGGCCAAACCAAATTTAACACATTAAATTACCAACTTGAGTTAAATTAATTTACACATTTATTCAAACATTTAATTAGCACCAAATTAATCAAGTAGTGATTTAAACAAAATTTTATCTTTTAATCCTAAGCATGCATCTAATGTGAATAGGCAAAAGATAAAATAAACAAACCACTACGCCGCGATGTACGAGGAAAAACCCACAACGAGAAAAAACCTCGGACTACCCTAGCCTTAAGTCCATTAAGTATGTAATTAGAATTACAAGACATATGACTTACAACACTCGACTCGACTCCTTAAAGTCCCGACACATCTTCTTGCAACTACCACTGCTTAGACGACAATCTCGGAATCCACCAGAACATTGGAACCCATCAATGAAGCTTTAGAAACAATCGTTAACCACACATGGTGCCTTTCACCATGTGAGAATGCCACAGGGAAAAACAAACTTCTTATTTGAGGGATGTAGAAGTAAACCAAAACTTCTCTTCTTTGAGGTGTAGAGAAAAATCGGTGCCAAAACACTCTCCAAGAAAGAGATATATATATTTAAGAACTTGGAATAAACGTAAACTGATTTTATGGTTGAAAACACATGTGTATAAGAGAATTTCTAATTAATTTTGACATATGAAAACTGGGACTTTTGTTATGAAATATTGTCCTCTAAAAGGTCTCAAGTAGGTTGCAAAACTCTTAAAAAAAGTCTATCCCGAAGTTTCATTTTAAAACTGTCATAAGATAATGGGACAAAGTAGTGAAAAAATGGGTTAAAACTGCCAAAAAATTTTCCGCCCAAAAATCTCGTTCGAACAAGATTTTCGTTGGAATGAAGTCTCGTTCGAACGACCCTTCTAACGAAGTTTCGGAGGCCAATTGGGAAAAATCGTTGGCAAACTCATTCGAACGACATTCTCGTTCGATCGACAAACTCGTTCGATCGACAAACTCGTTCGAACGACAATATCAAACGAAGTGACATAATGGTCTTTTTCAAAATAAAATCCAAAAACTTTTTACAAAGTTCTAAAGTGACCTTATAAAAATAAAAATTATTTTAAAATAAAATTACACCCAATAAAAAAATGTTCCAAGCTCCTTTATATATATGTAATGCATTCATACCTTAGGAGGGATTTTAACTAAGTTGATGACGTGAAACAAGGCACATGTAAACCGGCAACGATGTTTTCTTGATAAGTATGCAGCAAGGTTTTCAACTTTAACATGTCATAGGCTTGATGGATGGTCAAGAGCTCTATCCTATGACTCATACATTTTTGTCCGGAATTGAGACAACACTACATTAAGACTCAATCAGAGACTTGTGTCCTTTCAAATTAACAGTTCATCGAACATGGTTTTCATTATAATATTTTTACTAAAAAGTGAGAACTCATTTAACTATCAGCTAAACTGCAACCAACCCACCAAATCGAAGAAAAGAAGCCCTAAAAAACTAGGTTTTAGAAGAGGAAATAATCGTTTGAGATCTAAATCCATAGATTAATCTCAACAGTTGTACAAAATGAGAAATATAAATAGAAAGATGGGGCTAAAGAGATTCTCATACAATCTAGAGCAACATCAATACTGGAAATCATCTTTTTCGATTTTAATTCTAGAGAGAAGAGAATTGGAGGGAAACTTCTCTTTTTTGTGGGAGAATGTAGAATGATGAGGAGAGATATGAGAGAAACTTCACTTTTTCAATTCACAAATCATCCCAATAGTTTATGTGAATTGTTTTGGAATCCAAAGACACAACTTTGTTGAAGTTTCTCTTGTAGAGAAGATCTCTATTGCTGATCTAGGTGCCGATTGATTGAGGTGCTGGGAGGACTATGTGTCGATAGGGAGTACTCGAGGGTGATCATGGGATGATTCGGACTGCGTGTTCGTGTGGATCTTCTGCGATTGATTCATTCCTGACTCTAGACTGTGTATCTATGTGATTGTTCTGCGGAGTGATCATTATGGATTTCATTGTTATCATTCTAAGTATTATAATGAAATAAAATGTTTTACCCGAAAGGTTTTTTTCCCTGAAATCTGTGAGTTAGCTATTTTATTTGTGATGGTTAGACACACACACACGAAGTTTCATATTTATGGGTTTAATAAATTTGATTTAAAAATTGACTCCAATTAAAGAAGTATGTAGTTGAAATTTGCGAATTTATTCAAATCGATATCACACATTCTTTTACAAATTGGTATAAGAGCGGGTTACACTAATTTATCGCATTTGATCTTGTTTTCCACAAAATTTATGTGATTTTGATTTTTTTTTTGAAAAATCTGTTTTTGTAAAATTATCGCAATTTTTTCGATGCTACACTTATGTTATCGGATGGCCCCTCTTGTTGGCACGAGTCAAAGTTTTGATGATTTAAATAGTTTAAATTTGACATTTGCGAAAAGAATAGAAGTTTTGGAAAAAGAAAATTCTAGTTTTAAATCCGTGATGGATCTTTTGCAAACAGTTCAAAATCAAAGAGATTTTTATTGTGAAAAATTTATTTCTTTGTACCATGACTTTAATGCTTTAAAATTGTCCCAAAAGGAGAGTGTTGATAGATTCATATTTTTAGAAAAAGAATTGGAGGACTTTAAAAGTTCTAGGATTTGTGTTTGTGCCAATCAGGATAAAAATATTTTAATCGATGAGTTTGTGGCACGTGAAGAGACTCTTAGGGATAAGTGTGCGTATTTTCAGGGAGAACGTGATAACCTTCTAGGAATAATTGAAAATTTATAGAAAGAATCCCTAGAATTGGAAGAGTCTAATTCTTTGCTTGAATAAAAAATTTTGGAGTTAAAAATGATTTGATAGACTCGAGTAGTGTTGGTTGTATTGGCAGTGGCTCGTTGTGTTCTAATGTTTCGAGTGGTAAAGCCAAGAACATTATTTGTTTTATCGGGTCAACCAATTTTAAGGACGTTAGAAAAGGTCAATCTATAGGTGTCGTTCCACCCGTTTACACATGTTCACATCGTGGTAGAAAATGTCACCTTAGGCTTTTTTGTTTCGATCTTTGAAAAGGTCATAGGAAGTTGAAGTTTAGTGTTCCCGTGGTACCCAAAATCCCCATGCATCGTTGCACACCTATTTGGGTTAGGAAATCCTTTTTAAAGGCACTAGATGTTAGACTAGTTGATTCTCGGTTGCCAGGACATGATTCTTCTCTTTCCATATCATAAAGTTGATTGTGTTTGCTTGTTTGTCATACGCTAGTTATGCTTCATGTTATATGTTTTCTAGTGTTATGACATGTGCACTTTTTGTATTAGATTTTTATTTTTGATAAAACTTTTGAAAAATACAATAAGATTTTGTTTTGATAAATTTTTTTAAAAATCCAAAAAGATTTTATTTTTATGAAATTTTTGGAAAAAGACAAAAAGAGTTTTCATTTTGTTTTACACCTTATATGAATGGACATTTAGGATGATCGAGTCATAACATCATTCCATATCCATGTGACTGTTTGATAGTGTTTTGATATGCGTCATCATTTCATTTTTGCGCTTTATAGTGTGTGGAGTCATTAAGATGTAATTTGTGATTACTACCAACATGTTTGACTCGTATTTTCCTTTAATGCACACTTGAACGAATTTGTTTGACTATTGTACTTGTTTATCACATGTTGGTTGGAGTGTTGTCATCTCAATTCTGTCTTTAAAATGAACCATATGCTATAAAACTTGACAATGAAGGCAGTGCATGTAATAACCGTTGCCCGTGAGGAATTTTTTAATTTGAAAAAATGATGAGTGCACGGTAAAGGGCTGCGAGAGTGTAAAATTGACTCATCGTGAAAGCCATCGTTTTAAAAGAGCCCGAAAAAAATTGAAAGACAATAAAAAGAAAAATATGCTAAAAAGGGCCCCTCTCAAAAGAAAAATAAAGATTTATTTTTTATGAGGGAGATGGGTTGGAAAATAAATCACAGGTTTGGACGTTTTGACATCATCATGAAAAAGCATAACATAGTTTTAGACGTTATTGGTGTGATAATCACTTTTGACTTTGATGTGTTGATGGCTTGAGTCGATGTCATTTAAATTCAACACTATTTGACACCCAAGGATAATTTTTGAGTTCATTCATTAGAAGTATCGGGATTCATCGTGCACATATGTTATGCGTGATTGCATTGATTTTCCTATTGAATTTGTTCACACCCATTCATTATATTTCCATGTTTTGGTTATCTTAGTGTAAATTCATGGTGTGTGATTTTTGTAAAATTATTTTTGCATTTTTTTTGAAAAAAATGAAAAATAGTTTGTTGGAATGCATTTGAGTATATCCTGATGATAGTAGTTGTTTGATTTGCATGTCGTGACAATTCCATGTTTGCATTGTTTATTCGTTTTCATGTCTATTTTTGGTCAAATAAAAAGGGGGAGAACAAATTATGGGGGAGTTTTGCATTATGGGGGAAATTTGAGATTTTATACTTGTTTGATTTTAGGTTTATCTTATTTCAAACTCGATACATCACGAGGTATTTGATTTGTCTCATGTGTATAGGTAGAAAGATTAAAGATCATATTTTATACAACTTGATGAGAAAAGCTTGAAGATATGAAGATTTGATGTTGAAAATTTTTGAAGAAAGTTTTGAGACCTGCATTTTTAGTACCTTTCCAGTTTTGGGTTCATGGGAGGGTATTAGATTTGTATAGGCATTTTATGTTTTGATAATTCAAATGTTTTTATTTTGTACCTGCATAGACATATGGGGAGTTTTGTAAGGACATTGTTCGTTCACAATTGAGTATGTCATATACCGCTACAACCGTCGAAGAATGTTCAAGGTCACATATGCAATAAGACGGATCCGAATATCAAGTTTTCTTCAACATTCAAGCCTTAACAAGTTTAACTTTAGTAAGGTTGTGTTTTAAATCCTTAATGGTTCACTTAGAATATTGGGATAAATGTCATGAAATTTTTTCTAAGTGTTGGAGCGGAGTTTTTTGTCAAAAATTATTTTCGAAGTTTTGAGGCGGAGTATTTAATGGCGAAATTAAAAATTTAATTTTTACTTATTTTCATTTGAGCAACAGGGATTGTCTTTCAGACGACCCTCGTTTGAGCGATGCGTGTCCCCGTTCAAGCGAGATGATGGTTTCATTCGAGCGAGATGCACCCTTAGTTTTTCTATTTAAAGGTGTTAAACAACTCCGTTTTTTCTCAAGAAGTCTTCACGTTTTACATTCTGCAAATACTGCAAATCGGTAGAATGCTTTTGGCTTCTTCCTTTTAGGTTTAAAATCTTTTGTTTTCAATTCACAAATCATCCCAATAATTTATGTGAATTTTTTTGGAACCCAAAGACACAACTTTGTTGAAGTTTCTCTTGTAGAGAAGATGTCTACTGCTGATCTAGGTGCCGATTGATTGTGATGATGGACTGATTACGACTGCATATCGATAGTGAGTACTCGAGGGTGTTCCTGGGTTGATTTAGACCGCATGTTCGTGTGGATCTTCTGCGGTTAATTCATTGCTGACTCTAGACTGCGTGTCTATGTGATTATTCTACGGAGTGATCATTGCGGATTTCATTGTAATCATTGTAAGTATTATAGTGAAATAAAAGGTTTTACCCAAAAGGTTTTTTACCTGAAATATGTGAGTTAAAAATTTTATTTGTGATGGTTAGACACACACACACACACATATACACACATAGTTGCATGTTTAGGGGCTGAATAAATTTGATTTAAAAATTTACTCCAATTAAATAAGTTTGTAGTTGGAATTTGCGAGTTTATTCAAATCGATATCGCACACGCTTTTACACTAATACACAATTTTGTGACTGCTCGTGGCAGTTACAAATTTGTGACTGCTCATAGCACTTATAAATTAACCCTAATGCCAACATTTGTAACTGCTCATGGCCGTTACAAATTTATGACTGCCCATAGGAGTCATAAATTAATTCTAGTGATAAAATTTATAACTCCTCGTGGCGGTTATAAATTTGTGATTGCTCATAGCTGTCATAAATTATTCATATTACAAGATTTGTCACTGCCATTAGTAGTGACAAACTAATTCACTCAAATTTTTCCTTACCCCAAAATTTCATCATTCCTAATGGAAGTTACAAATAATTTTGTTACTGCTCTTGATAGTTATAAAGTTTGTCACCCCCATTAGCAATTACATGTAGGCAGTCACAAAATTAGTGTTTTGGTGTAGTGTCTGTGGTTGTAAATACTGGGTTATTGGAGCTAAGATTATCTCAACATTATTAAACCCAAAATTTAGACATAAATAAATTGGCGTCGTCTGTGGGAATCAATAAGTTATTGTTATTTCCTACCAATTTCTTTTAATTTTTACTTTTCAATCATACTACGGAAGTATGACAGACATCTCAGAAGGTAGTCTTGCCACAGGCAATGCCTTCAATCCTTCTTCTCCTCCTACATAGGAGATCTTCATGTAATCCTGCTAAACATCACCAAAGGGAAGGAAATAATGCAGGAAATAGTAAAGGAGATTACTCAAAATCTCCAAGTTAGGCCAGCTGCTGTTCCATCTTCTAGAAGGGAAATACCACCTTCAGCTCTCAGAAACAAAATAAGTAGATCCAGATATTCTAGATATTCCAATGATAGGTATTACCGCCCTAGTGAGACCTCATCCCTTAGATCCACTGATTATTATGATGGACTCTCCCTCACTCAGGAACGACTGAGTGCCTTAGACATGCTAAGCAGGGGCTTAAACTTTGATCGTCTAGGTGCTCGAGAAAATAGGGGCCACAATCACAGGGAACTATCCAGATCTTAAGATCTCCAAGAAGGTCCTTTAAGATCGAGAACTAGCGTGCGAGGGTCAGCACGAGCCGAGCAAACTTCCTGGGAAGATAACTCAGCACAAACGCATAATCGAGCCGCTAAGATTGTCTTAATCAAAATTAATCTAGATGATCATCAGGATCCATTTAACACTTGGGAGATCGCTTAGGAGAAATATCCAAATCTAAGAATCCTTTACACCGGTGTTTTGTGAAAGGATCTCCCTTTATCCCAATGATCGTGAACTTCCCAACGCCTGCTAAATTCAAACCACATGTGGTTACTCCTATGTATGATGGCAAAACAGATCTTATCCTTCATGTAGAATAGTACTAGTCTACAACCGATATCTACTCTGTCCCAGATGAAATGCGGTATCGAGCATTTTCAAGTACTATTACTAGATCGACACAAATTTGGTATAACAATTTGCCTCGCGGATAAATCTCCTATTTTTAGCAATTTATCGAGCTATTCATCAGTAATTTTTACTTTGGAGACAAACACATCAAAAGATTATCTCACTTGCTGAGTTTTCGTCAATGACTGAGGGAAAACACTAGCGAATATATTACTCGTTTCAATAGCGTAAAGTTGGAAGTGGTAGATTATGAGGAAAAGATAGTGATCATTGTCTTGATGATCAGTTTACTCCATGAGAATTTTTATTATTCTTTGGCCAAGGATCCCCTAAGAATATGAATGAATTGATGGTTAAAGCTGGTAAGACCATGAACATGGAGGAGACTATGACCGCTAAATAGGCTCATGGTCCCCAAATCGATGACCAAAAGCCCAAGAGGTATGAAGAGTATACCGCTGCACTGTTGGAGTAAATCACATCCTAGAGAAAATTAGGGGAAGCAAGGATTTAAAATTTGTTGGAAAACTAAAATATCTCCCGAACTGGAGAGTATCAACAATCGAGACGGGTCTGACGTATCATAAGGGATTTTCCTTTTCTATTGATTCCTACGGATTTGATAAAAAATAATTCTTGAATGAGGTATTCAACTAAGTCCAAATACTGTGAATTTCACAAAGACCATAGTCATACTATGGATAATTATAGCCTGATCCGACGTGGTAAGGTTTCCATGTTTATTGACAGAACAGAAGAAAGAGACACCAGAAGACGATCAATATCTCCTTGTAAAGTAAGAGGAGACAAGAAAAGGGGTAGAGACAATGACACATAGGACAACTCGAACCTGTCAAATAAACCCCAAGAGCTCAAGCTCTAGGTAAAAATGATTTCTTTTGGTTTCCATTTCATTACAGGAGGTGACCCTGGTGGCGACGAAAAAATCATCGAAATGAAAACCTACCTAAATGAAGCCAAGTCATGTTCATACATTCGACAAATCAATTTATTTGCTGATGTTGATAGTCGCCTAAGAAAAGTGAATACAGATAAGCTGGTGATAGTTTTTTCTTAGAACGATCTATCTGGAGTGCTCTATCCCCATTATGATCCTCTGGCCATCACTATGAGGGTACACGAAGCAAGGAAGGTTAGAATTTTAGTTGATTATGGTAGCTCAGTCGACTTCATGTTTTATGACTACTTCAAAGCATTAGGACTACATAATAGGAAATTGGAGCCCTATCATAGGACCCTAATAGGCTTCTCAAGAGAAAAGGTGTATCCTTTAAGAATTGTCAAGCTGAAAGTCCTTATCGGTATATGGCCTACCAGCCAAACTGAAAGGATTCATTTCTTTATCTTAGATAAGAACATCCAATTAGCCTACAACAAGATCCTTAGTAGAGTTGGCTTGAAGAAGTTCAAAGAAGTACCGCCTACTGTCCACCAATGCTTAAAGTTCCCCACACATTATGGGGTCGGTGTCATTACAAAAAATCAAAATGAAGTTAGGGAATGCTATTATATATCAGTCGACTAGGAGCAAGTCAAGAAACTCACCACCACTTACCAGATTAAGACCCTAGATCCCCGCGAGGAGACTGATTTAGTTAAAGGACAGCTCATGGAAGTAACATAAATAATCAACCTAGACGATGATCACCATAGAAGACTACACAAATCGACTCGTCTTTAGAGCCAACCCTAAAACAAGAGTTAATAAAATTCCTTAAAGCGCAATATAATGTATTCTCTTGGAGCCATGAGGATATGCCAGGAATTGAATCAAAATTTATATGCCAGGATTTGATTATCGTTAAGGATGCCAAGCCGATTAAGAAGAAGCGGCGTGTGATCAGTCCTGAGAAGAACGCGGCTATCCAGGAAGAAGTGGATAAGTTGCAGAAATCCAGGTTTATTAAAGATGTTACATACCCAGATTGGTTGGACAATGTGGTAAAACTAAGAAAAAAGAATAGTTAATGGCGTATGTGTGTTGTTTTACTGATCTCAAAAAAGCTTGCCTGGAAAATCATTTCCTCTTGCCAATGGATAATTAATTTGTCGATGTTACAACTGGGCATGAGTTGCTCAGTTTCATGGATGCCTACTCAGGGTACAACCAATCAAAATAAAGCTGATGGACAGGGAAAAAACCTCATTCATCACTAGAGAAGGTATTTACTACTACTATATTATGCACTTTGGGCTAAAAAAATGCTAGAAAAACGTACCAAAGGTTGGTAAATAAGGTTTTTGAAGAACAAATTGGCAAAAACATGGAAGTATATGTGGACGACATGCTCATCAAGAGAAAGAAAGCCGTTGACCACATTATGGACTTGGGATAAATGTTTGATCAGTTGGAAAAACACCAGATGAAACTCAGTCCTACTAAATGCGTGATCTTCATGCAAGAAGGAATGTTCCTGGGATTCATAATAAATTAGAGAGGAATTGAAGCCAATCGAGACAAGATTAGAGTGTTGATTGACATGTAGTCTCCCTTAAGCAAGAAGGATGTACAAAAATTAACTGGAGGAGTAGTTGCCCTTAACAAGTTTATTTCTTGAGTTACTAACCGATGTTTACCCTTCCTCAAAGTATTACAATTTTTTTTGAGTGGAATGAAGAGTGCGAGAATGACTTTTTAGAATTAAAGAAGTACTTAGGATCACCTCCATTACTTTCTCGACCACTTATGGGAGAAATATTATATCTGTACCTTGCCATTTCTGAGTCAACAGTTAGCTCGACACTTATCTGACTGGAGAATGGGATACAAAAACTAGTCTATTATACCAGGAAGGCCTTATAAGGAGCATAAATTCGGTTCCCACACTTGGAAAAGTTGTCTTTGGCCCTCATTGAAGCCTCGCGGAGAATGAAACCATATTTCCAAGCACACACTATTATAGTCTACAAGGACTACTACGACAAGCTATTCACAAGACAGAAAAGTCGAGAAAATTAATGGCATGTACAGTGGAGCTCAGATAATATCATATACACTATGTACCCAGGATGATAATAAAAGTCCAAGAGATAGCAGATGTTATAGTTGAATTCACTTATGACAAAAATCCTGTTGACCAAACTATGACAAAATAAATATCAGCCAAGCAAACTTGTTTGGAAGAGAGCTCAATAGCGAACCCACCTGAGTAGACTTCTCTGAAAGATATCTCCATAATAGATAGACCAAATGGTACCTAGAGAAAAGTCAAAAGATGTTCAAGTATGGGTTTCTGAGCAAAGAGGACTTTGATGAAGAATTACCTATATGAAAGATGTACGTGGATGGATCTCCATATCTTAATGGAAGTGGCGTTGGTCTGATAATCAATATTCTTGATGATATAGATATGGAATATGCCCCCAGGTTTAGATTCCAAGCTACTAATAAATGAGTCCGAATACGAAAAATTGATCACAGGATTTTAATTAGCTCTTTCATCGGGCCCCAAGCAAGTTGTAGCACACAGTGATACCTAGTTGCTCGTCAATCAAATATTGGGGATATAAGGAGTCAGAGGAGAGTTGATGATAAGATATCTGGCAAAAGCTCAAGACAAAATATCCATATTTTTAATAGTCAGAATGGCCAGAGTACCCAAAATTGATAACGCCCGAGCAGATGTGCTTGCTCAACTAGCTTTGGCAACCAGGACAGATCTATGGAGGACCATTCTTGTAGAAATCCTAACGAACAGGAGTATCGATGAAGAAAAATTTAGTCTGATTCCAATAGATATGGTACCCTCATCGATAGATCTTATCAAGGGATATATTGAAAAAGTCACCCGGCCAGATGACCTAAAGGAGGTTAGAAAGCTGAAGTATAAAGAAAACAACTACGTCTTTGAGGGAGGAGTCCTATGCAAGAGAGGATTCATTGTCTCATTACTCAGATGTGCTAACCCTTACTATGAATCTACTAACTGTTACCCCAAGGTTTTGCTTAAGAAGCTCTAAATCTCAGCACATAACCTTTATCTCCTCATTGTACTTATATGGAGACATGAATTCTCGAGTCCTAACTACGGATCCTGGATTTTTCGAGAGATAGAAACCACCGAAGGGAAATTGTTTTCAAGGTCTGCTGAAACATCTGGGCCATTATCTTTTTAGAGGCATCAAGGAGGGTCATGGCTCGGTGATAGATTTAAAGGTGAACAATTGGGTGTTCGCTTCTCCTAAATTTCTCGATGCTTGGCATTTTGAACTTCTCTGGAAGTCTAGCTTTGGGATACGGAGACATATAGGTGTAGTACATGAAGTTTCCAAATATATTAACTTGGTCAAACTTCTTTAATAGCAATTTGAGGTCTTCCTTAACCTTGTTCAGTTCTTCCTCTTTGGGATCCACGGGTACTGGAAAATTAGCCCTTGGTTGGTCAAGGTTCGAAATAGAGAGTTGAATCGGTGATGGACCATTAGTAGGTGGGGCACGCAGAGCATGCTGATAATCTTCTGGGACCCAACAGGCTTGTGAGAGGGTGGACCCATAGCACAAGGAAAGAGAACCTAAGGTTCTTCGAGAATCTAGGCTCAATTTCGTTGCATTTCATGGACCTCGATTTGAAGGTTGTCAATCTTAGCACTGAGTTGGGCTACGAAGTCCATCATATTGGGCAACATATTTGGGGCTTGGCCAGTATTCTTCATGTAGAGATCGTGAAGGTAGATCCTAAACTCGGATGAAGTAGAAGAAGAAGCGGCGAAGCTTAGGGGTGGTTTGATGGAATACCAAAGCCAGTAGGGAGCCCAGCCCAAATTGAGTATGCGATCGACCTGAGAGGGAAAACGGTTCGAATTTATTTTTGAAAGGAGGGAGATATTTTTTGGTATTTTAGAGCGATGAGAAAAAAATGTTTTTGGTATTGCTGGTTTTTTGAAAAAGGTGGGAAAAAGGAAAAGAATCTCAACATTATTATTATTATTATTATTATTATTATTATTATTATTATTATTATTATTATTATTATTATTATTATTATTATTATTATTATTATTATTATTATTATTATTATTATTATTATTATTATTATTATTATTATTATTATTATTATTATTATTGTTGTTGTTGGGTTTTCGCTTGTATTAGGTTTGCCTAAATGCAAAAAAAATATTGGACAAAATCGAGACTGGGAAAATAAGGTTTGAAAATATATAAGACACGGTTTGACTTATTTTCAGGCTTACCGACATGATACCGTTTTGAAAAAGCCAAAATTGCATGAGGTTTATGCACTTATTAAGTTAGTGGAAGGGTTCCCCCCTTTGGCATGATTTCCACGCCATACCTCTTGCCTATAAGGGAAATCATTCATTAGTACGTATACAATCCATTTGATATACCTGAGTGTACATGAATTGCCTAACTATATATCTCATGGGGATAGTACATATGAGATAGAATTTGATATACTCGATGTACGGGAATGAGTTCCATGCTATATACCTCCCTTTGTGAGTTCGGTCGAAAGGTACGATGCTAGGAGAAACGTTCGACATACGTCGAAGGTACGAGGCCAATGGAAGGTGAGAGTCATATCACTTAGGATAATTTCACCTCGTAGGACCAATTCCCATCATAAAGTGACCCCAGTACAGGATAAAATTTTGATTAATATTGCCATTCTCTTAGTGATGTAGTGTGCAAAAAAGTATGGGTCTTAATTAGTATATTATATAGAGAGAGTATTTTCTATATTTTTGCATATGAGTAAGGGGAATACTACACTAACGAGGGTGCATATACAAGTAAATCTAGCATGAAGCATGGAGACTATACTATGCATGGTGATGGGTAAGCATGGATACATACATGTGAGTGAGTGATATGTGAATATTTTACAAGTGAATGTGTGTAGTAGTGGGCCTTTAAATACTGGTTGTGTGTGGTATGTGTAAGTGAGAATGGAAATATATACAAGTGTGGGTGTATGCTAGTGAAGCCTAATCATGGATATTCTAAGTGGTGTGTGAAGCATCTCAATAAAAGTAAAGCTAAGTGTAAGTGTGTGAAGTGTACGTAAAGAGTATATACAAGTGTGTGAAGTGTATAAGTGAGTGAAAAGTGATATACACATGAGATAGATATATAAAAAGTAGATAGAAGAGAAAATGGAACATACAGGTAGTTGCATACGCACACATGCAGAAAATAATAACACCCATGCAGAAATAGAGTCTAGCCATCTCAAAGTCCCCAGTAGAGTCGCCACTGTAGCCATCTTGAGGGGTTGGGGGGCTTCCCCCTCCTTATCTCGAGCGTGCGCATGGGATTGCACTCTTTCTCGGGGTGCTCGGTCATCATCAATGTGGGATGATATCTAGAGATAAAGTTACCAGCCTATTTTGCACAAAATAGGCAAAATAAATGTCTCCGTCCCGAGAGAGCGGCATCAAGGAAAATACTGATGCTTGTGAAACCAAATAGTTCAAATTTTTGGGGACTAAGTTAGGAAATGAGAAGGTGTTAGGCACCCATTATGCCCTTTCTGTCTCTCATGGGCATGTGTTAGTCTTCTCCTGTCAGATTCCATGAAGTGTGTGCTCATCTGCATAGCATAAATGAAGAATGGAATCGTTCAACTCGCGTCATAAATAAGGACATAGTGAATTCATACTTAAGAGTATTCCCAAAAAATAATAATTCAAATAGAATGTGAGTGTTTGCTGAATCACAAGTCGTTATAGAGGAACATAATTATACATCGGACGAGACACAAGCAAGCAAGAACATAACATTCACCAATAATATATATAATAAAAACTATATAAAAATATGCATAAGGGAGGACTCGAATTCCGGGATTTACTCAAGATGCCTACGTAGCCCAAAGGGCATCAAAGTCCACGTAGTTCAAAGATAACATAGGGTGGGGTTTAACCCATAAATCCAAATGGGTGATTTCTTTTATATGTGTGTCTAGTGATAAACGTGTTTTAAGTGTGAGAATTGTAGTGAGAAATCCTTTTATAGAATTTATAGAAAAACCCTCCTTTTCTTGTTTTTTATTTTTTATGAAAATAAAGTATGTGTAAATACTTCAAATAAAAGTTTGAGATTAAGGTATATGATGTAATGAAGTAAAGTGCTAAAGTATAAATGAAACAATTAATACTAAAATAAGAGAATTTAGAGGAAAGGCTGGAGAATTGGATCTCCTTATGAAGACACTAAGTGGATCTTGAGTGTAGATACATTGATTGAGATGTAAAGGGAAGTTACTAAATGAAGTATGAAAAGGATGGAAGGAATGTGAGAAATGGGCTTTTTAGAAAGAGAACAACTCTGAATTGGCCAGAATGTTCTCTAAATTGCTGAGAGGGATGTTCTGGGGTGCCTTTCAAAGTGAGGTCATGACCCTATATTTATAGGTCCAAGGGGGTATCGATCGAGAGGGTTCTACAACTGCCTATCGACATAGCCCCTCAGGCACGTTGTCGCTAAGTAGGGTCCTGAGGGTGACATTTAGCAATCTGGGATAGGTTTACTGAAAAATGATCATAAAATATGAACTGTAAGTCAAAATTACTCACGGGGTGGACCATTAAAGGGTATTCAGATCCATTTAAGAATTCATTGAGCCACTCTTGGGTTCGGGAGTTAACCGAGGTCAAACGGGACTTGAAAGCGCCCGTTAGTCACTAGACAAGAAGTTGTTAGAGGAAAATGGATTGTTCGTCCTATATGTAAGGCCGATTTGTAGACAGGATGGACCATTGGAAAGGGTATTCAGTGCCCTTAGAGATTTTATTCAGCCTCGTTCGGTTAAGAGAGTTGATCAAGGTAAAACGTGGCCTGGAAGCGCCCGACGACCCTTTGGAGTAAAATATGTCGTTCTTTTGTACCATAAGGCGAGTTAGCACACGGGGAGGTCAGTTGGAAAGGGAGTTTAGAGCCCTTAGAAAATCCATTGATGTTTACTCAAGAAAGAAAGCTAATTGGGGTCAAACGGGGCCCAAGATCGCTCGATGGCCTCCAGATCAGTTTTCGATATTAAAACAGACCGTTTGTCCATACCGTAAGGCCAATTCATGCACGAGACAGATCGTTGGAAAGGGGATTCAAAGCCCTTTAAATATTCATTGAGCATTAACTCAGGTGAGAAAGTTGATAGGAGTCAAATAGGGCTCGGGTTCGCTTGGTGGCCTCTAAAACAGTTTTTAATGGTTAAACGGACCGTTCATCTAAACCGTAAGGTCGATTTGGCATGGGGTAGACCGTTGGAAAGAGGATTTAGATACCTTCAAAGATTAATTGATCTTTCACTCGAGTGAGAAAGTTAAATAGAGTCAAACGGGGCCCGTGGGAGCTCGATAACCTCTAGATCGGTACTCAAAGTATGATGTAAGGTTTGCGGTGAACGAGTGAGTGCTAGGGACTTAAAGAGGTGATTAAGGGGGGTCTTAGGATGGGGTGTCTACAATAGTTCAAGTATTCCTTAGTGGAGAAGCTCCTAAGGAATGAGAATAGACATGCAAATTCTTTTTCTACTTTAATTTCAGCTATCGATACCGACATGAAAAGGACGATCAAAGTGGAATATATAGATCTCCTGAGCACTAAAGAATCGAAACCATGCTTTTGCATTATCCAAGTGGATTAAAGATCGATGAAAAATCCCTAGATGGTAAAGAGGCACACAAGTTGAGTATTATGTCATACAGGTTTTGCCTTAACTCCGAGGGCAAGCTTTACCGACGATCATTCATCGTCCATTTACTAAAGTGTGTTGACCTAGATAAAGTGGAATGATTGTTAAGAAAGATGCATGAAGATAGTTGTGGAGTATACATAGGTGCAATATCACTCTCTTTTAGGGAGATATCTCAAGGATAGTGGTGGCCCTTAATGCAATAGAATATTTTAATGTTCGCCAGAAGATGCGCCAAGTGCCACCATTTTTTGCCGATGATCAAGTAGATTGCGGGAGATTTAAATCCCCTCACTAGTCCATGGAATTTTTCACTATAGGTCATGGACATAGTAGGTCCGTTACCTTCTACGTTAGGGAATCAAAGTTATCTAATAATGGCGACTGATTACTTCACAAATTAGGTTAAGACTTAACCACTCACTCACATCAGAGAAGCGAATGTCGGATGATTAGTTTAGAGGAGCCTTATCAAACAATTTGGGATCCAAAGAATGCTAGTTACTAACAATAGAACGCAGTTCGACAATGACTCCTTTAGTGATTTTTATGCAAAATAAGGAATCACAATCCACTATGCATCAGTAGTCTTCCCCCAATGGAATGGACAGGAAAAAATAAGTAATAAAACTCTTTCGTCAGGAATCAAGCATCAGTTGGAGAACGTTAAAGGACGATGGTTGGATGAACTTCCCTATATTTTTTGGGAAGAAACACTAGGGAAGCCAACGAAAGAGAGTCCATCCTCCCTTAAATATATGGTATGAAGGTCGTCATCTATCTAGAGATAGGACTTCCAACACTTAGATCATAGATCTTTGAAGATGGCCGTAATGATCACCGAATAACTTATGAGTTATATTTAGATGAATAAAGAAGGGATCAAGAATTGATACATTTGGTTGCCTAATTGTAAGAACTAGCAAGACAACATGACAAGAAGGTCAAATTCAGAGAATTACAGGTCGAAGACTTGGTGCTCAGAAAGCTACTCCCTGCAACTATGAATCCATCAGATGGGAAACTTGCACCGAACTGATAAGAACCCTACTGATTAGTCTCAAAAGGGTGTAAATGATTGTATCATTTAGGAAAATTTGATGAAGTAGTAGTCCCAAGGTCATGAACCTTAGGAAATTTTATCATTACAAAAACAATCAAAGACATTGTTATTTTTCTTATGCATAGTAAAATGTTTGTTAGTTAGCTAATATATTTGTTCAAATATGTTGTCTCAAACGATTTTGATTAAACCCACTCAAGTAGTGGTATGACTCAGAATCAAGTACGTTACTTGGGAATATGGAAAAAAAACCCACCTAAGAACTGCATCGTACAACTCAAACGTGAGTTAGTCACCTAAGTTTGGCACCAAAACCCACTTGAGAAGTGATACGATCTAAAGTACGTGAAAAACACAAAAAAACATCTTAAAATAGTGCTACATTTGAAGCACCTTATACTCTTGACTCACTTGAGTCTACGTTGTATAAGTTCTCATCTAGTTTGGAAATAGTGACAAAATTGAGTCCTTTCCCTAGAATCCAAAGTCACTACCCTACATTTCATTCCTCTTGTTAGTTTGATTAAAGGTATATTCACAAACACTCACACAATTAGAATTGCATTCATCTCATATATATATTGCGTAAATTGATTATATATGTGTTGTGTGTGTCAACTTCCCTTAAAATAATTTATTGGGAATTTTTAATGATTTTTAAAATAATTTTTTCATAGTTAAAATTGGATTAAAAAGCTTTTGGGGTCAATCTGTAAATACTACTTTTATGTTTTTATTCCTATAAGTTCACTTGGGTAGAAACCAAAAGTGCTAGAGACTATAGGGTGCCTGTGTTATTATTTTTATACGCGTGTGTGAAAGTCAATCTCAGCCCTACAGCTATCGCTACACTACTGGCTTGATTTGTGTTTCTTTTAAGAGACTAAACCTTTGTCCATTATCAGCCCTTGGATTGATTTCATCAATGTTCTGCATGCGTCCAAACCCAAGCTCTGATACCAATTGAAAAACTATTACTAAAGCCTTTCAATACAAGATTAAACAATTTAAGTAACTTCGAACTGTTTTTTGAAGAAACTCTTTTCTATAAAATCAAATCAGTTTAATCACAATATATGTTTAATAAAACATGCACGAGATCAGTTCAAGATTTGTTAACAAGTTTTGAAAACAAAACTGTAAAGATTAAATCAGCGCACCAGCAATACTGAGATGAGGAGACGTAGAAATATTAATGACAAGAGATTTTTAACGTGGTAAAACCTCACCCAACTGAGGAAACATCCACGGTGATTTCTAAACCACAAACAAAAATCCACTAAAATAAAATATATCAATTACAAACTATTTAACACACATGCACACAAATCACTCCTGTACAAGTTTAAGAATCTACCCACTAGTTTCCTTCTAACTTTTCTGCAGTTCTGATGTTGATGTGGTTCTCCCAGTTTGCTAACATCCACTTTGTTCCAGTCTTTACGTCGACTCTTGTTTCAAGATCTTATTACTAACACTTTCAATGTTGTAGTGTGTAAGTGTATGTGATGGTTCTCTAACACATGCATGCACACACTCACGCTTATTTATACAAACAGTCCTATCAAATTACATATTAGATCTATTTGCTGTGATTTTTAATTTCTCTCTTCTTAGAAAACAAAAACCTTATTTAACCTTTAAAATGATCCAAGAATCCACGGTTATCTTGCTCGGCAGACGGTTCAAGATCTTAATCAATTTCAGGGGGTTTAAAAATATTTTTGAAATTAAAAACCACCAAGTGCGATTCTTAACTAGGTCAAAGGTCTTGTTTCAAAATAACTAGATACAGAAAATGAGTTTGTTGATTTTGAAGATAAAAACATTTACAGAAAATAATCAACAAAAGATTTCTCAAGATGAGAAACTAAGAATGTAGATCTACATGTAATATAACATAAAATGACCAGATCTATGATTTCTATAAAACAGAAATACAGATCTAACCTAATGTTCAAGTTGGACACAAGATCTTAAAACGAAGAGGTTAAAACACGAAATAGCTTTCAAACCAACACAGAAAATAACTCTCAAACACTCAGGGTTGGTGTTTGGTGCAAATGTGTTTGAAAAATGAATTAGGGTTTCTAATTCTCTCTCTAGTTTCTCTCTCTTCTCTCTTCTTACTTGAATTAAATGAAGTGGAAAAAGTCTCTCAAAGGCTGAGGGTAAGCCTCCTTATTTAGGGGGCTGAGAAGGATCGAGAAGGTTGATATGAGTCTAAAGGCTGAGATTTAGTCCTGCCTTTTGAATTCCATCCAACGGTTTGAAAGAAGCAGTGAGTTAAATGCTTTTCGATTGTCTTAGAGAGGTTCACAGAGATTGGGTTTGGACGCATGCAGGGCATTGATGAAATCAATCCAAGGGCTGATAATGGACAAAGGTTTAGTATCTTAAAAGAAACACAAATCAAGTCGGTAGTGTAGCGACAGCTATAAGGATGAGATTGACTTTCACACGCGGGTCTCAAAATAATTACACAAGCACCATATAGTCTCTAGCGCTTTCGATTTCTATCCAAGTGAACTTATAGGAATAAAAACATAAAATCAGTATTTACCGATCGACCCCAAAAGCTTTTTAATCCAATTTTAATTATGAAAAAGTTATTTTAAAAATCATTAAAAATTCTCAAAAAATTATTTTAAGGGAATTTAACACACACGACACACATACAATCAATTTATGCAATATATATGAGATGAATGCAATCCTAATGTGTGTGAGTTTTTGTGAATATACCTTTAATCAAACCAACAAGAGGAATGAAATGTAGGGTAGTGTCTGAGGCTTTTTGGATTCTAGGGCAAGGACTCAATTTTGTCACTATTTCCAAACTAGATGAGCATTTATACAATGTGGACTCAAGTGAGTCAAGAGTATAAGGTGATTCAATCTCCCCCTTTGAAAATATGAGATAAAATCTCCTTTGTCATCTAGTACTTGTAGGGAAAACAAAGAAATAAGGAAAAACCTATTCCTATACAAAAAATTCGATCTACCCATTTCCTAGAAAAGAAACGTACATAACTCAACTAATTACAAATCAATACCCTATTACATCTGTTGAGAACAACTGTACCGAATCCTGCAAATAATCACTAAGATCAAGCTTATTAGAAATATGTACAAAAAATGAACTCATAAGACTCAAATTTCTATGAGTCTTATTAAAATCTTGTTAAAAGATCTTGTGTTTCTGAAATTGTTTTCTGAAAATCAAACAATGGATGAGAAAAATGAAAGATTTGGCAACTTGACCAGACCCCCTCTCTTTGAGGGAAACAACTTTGCTTGCTGGAAAGTAAGGATGGTTTCTTTCATACAAGGAACCTTGGGAGATGATGTGTGGGATATTGTTGAAAATGGATACACTTATCCTACTAAACCAGCCATTGAAGGAAGTAATGAGAGGATTAAGAAAGCATTATGTGAATTCACAAAAGAAGAGAAGCAAACTTCTCGAAACAATAACAAAGGCAAGAATGCCATTTTTATGTCTATAAATGAACATGAGTTCAAAAGAATCTAATCCTGTGCCACTTCTAAGGAAGCATGGGACACATTGATTACTGTCCAACAATATAACTCTCTAATTATGTCATACTCTGAATCCTTTGATGATTTTTACATGAAATTGACTGACATTGTGACCAAATTACATGCTAATAGGATAACATATGATAGATATGAAATTATATCTAAAATTCTAAGATCATTACCACAGAAATTTGATAACAAAAGATATGCTATTAAGGAAATGTGTGACAAAAATCTCACTCCTGAATTACTCAATAGTAAATTAAGAACTGTTGAAATGGAATTAGAATTTAAGAAACAAATGGCTCAGTTCCATAGGAAACATACTAGTTCAAACTTGAGTTTTACTTCTAAATGATGAAACCTGAGATGACTATTCCCATTGATGACTCTGATGAGGAATGTGACATAGATAGTTTGGATAATCAGATTGCCTTGATGTCAAAACAGTTTAAGAAAATTGTGAAATTTAGAAATAAAATAGCAACCAAACAAGGCAAGTCAAATTATCCAACTCAGTCTAATCACAAACCCCATGAGAGAGGTCAAGACAAACATCATAAAGACATTCATACTAGACCTAACAAAGCATTCAAGAACTTTGAATGCTTTAGATGTGGAAAATTTGGACATATAGCACAAGACTATAGAGTTAAACTGAACACTACCAATAAACATACTAGGGGGCAACATTTGCAAAATATGGGATGATTCAAGTGATTCTGAAAATGAGGAACCTGAATCATCTGATGTTTTTTATCCTTGCATGTCTTTATTTGTCAAGATAATCTATAATGATGTTATGCCTGTGCCTGTGTATGAGAATGATGTTAGTAACTCTACTTTTGTTGTTATGAATCATGCTGCTACTGGTTTAGATGCTTTAATTTATGAGAATATTATTTGTTCTACCGCGGGGTGTGTGAGTCAAAGGGAAAGCGATAATGACGATATCAATGAGTGTGTGAGTTCAATAATTGAATCCTTAGGGGTCACTTCACACATTACACTTAGTTATTTGGACACTGAAGACCTCCCTAACATTCACACACTATATGCAAAAACTCTCAAGAAAAGCACTAGACTAGAGAAGATAGTGAAAGATCTCACTAAGAAACTAGAAGACCTAAGTCTGATGGTTAAACTTAACGCTGAAGAGTATACTACCCAATGTCTAACTCATGAAAATGAAGTTAAATTTTTTGATCAAAAATTGAAGAATTTGATTGAAGAAAATGAAATTATGGAGAAAAAATATAAAGGGACATTATTAGAATT
This sequence comes from Sambucus nigra, assembly GCA_949130495.1. NCBI lineage: Eukaryota > Viridiplantae > Streptophyta > Magnoliopsida > Dipsacales > Adoxaceae > Sambucus > Sambucus nigra. The sequence goes on from OX422208.1 coordinate 119,017,227, forward strand.
GGAACAATCCAAAGAGAAGACAACAACAGTTTTAAAAAAATTTGCAAAATTTGAAAATAATTCAAACTGTTTTGATGGTTTTGTTGCTGATTCAAAAACCAATTATGACAATCAAACTGGAATAGGGGTTTTCCCCAATTTAAAGACACAAACTAAAAATTTTGAATCCATCAAGTTTGTGTCAGGAGGTAAAAGACCTATAGAAACTTGCCCAGATTTTCAGTCTCTTAAAAATAATCAAAGTTTGATATTGGGGAATCAAGTTACTCTAAGTGTGAAAGCCCACCTAAGGATAAATATGTCTGCCCCCCGCTTATGAAGAGTGATTATGCCTTTGAAACTATGCCTCCTAGGAATAAGGTTCAAAATCAAAATCCAGTGTAACCTATGTTCAGAGACTTTCCTATGGAGATACACTCTTCGAGAAATTTATATTGCTCATATTGTGACTTATATGGTCATTCCTTTGAAGGTTTCTACTCTAGACGTTTAGTCAACCCTATCTATAATACTCATGTGTACCAAAACTTTAACTACTCTAGGAGAAGTCATAAAAATTATGTTATGCCAATACAACTAGACAAAAACTCTAACTATAGAAAAAGAAAGACCAAACCTAAAAGATCATTTCCAAGATGTATTCCTAGACACTTTTCTAAACCAAATGCTCATACTTTCCATAAAATTCAACCTCATGCGCAAAATATTTTCCAACAAAAATCGAATGCTCGCAAATTTTATCAAATGAGAGAAAATAAGCGCAAAATGAAAACAAGAGCCATTTGGGTTAGAAAAGATGATCTGTTACTCCAGATGAAGTGTAACATTGTTATTACTGCTTTGAAAGTTGAACAAAAATTGAATGCTCGCAAATTTTATCAAATGAGATAAAATAAGCGAAAAATGAAAACAAGAGCCATTTGGGTTAGAAAAGATAATCTGTTACTCCAGATGAAGTGTAACATTGTTATTACTGCTTTGAAAGTTGAACACACATCTTCTGGTTGGTATTTAAATTCTGGATGTTCAAAATATATGACTGGGGATGATACCAAACTTTTAAACAGAACCAACTTTGCTGGGGGAAAAGTTATTTTTGGTGATGGTGTGTCATCTCAAATCATTGGTAAAGGAACACTTCGAGAAGAAGGTTTACCTGTACTTGAAAATGTTCTTCTAGTAAAAGGTCTTAAGGCTAATCTACTTAGTATCTCGTAATTTTGTGACTCAAATCATACTTCCACCTTTTCAAAGAACAATTACAAAATTTCAAATGAAAAGGGTGAATGCATAATTACAGGATTCAGGATTCCTAACAATTGCTATACTGTCATGAATAGTACTGAAATCTGTAATGTTGCCAGAATGGATGACAATGAAATATGGCATAACAGGATGGGTCACATAAATTATAAAAACCTTAGTAGATTGACTTCACAAGAAATAGTTAGAGGTATACCAAAGATCAAATCTATTTCTAATATTGTTTGTGGGTCATGTCTGGAAGGAAAAATTATTAAGGCACCTCATAAGAAAGTCAAAGATATCCTTACCTCTAAACCCTTGGAGCTCATCTATATGGACCTCATGGGTCCCTCTCAAATTGTGAGTCTCTGTGGACACAGTTACATTCTTGTTATGGTTGATGCCTTCACCAGATTTACTTGGGTAGCCTTCTTAAAACAAAAATCTGACACTTTCCAAACTTTTTTGAAAATACTTCTTTGGATTGAAAATGAGAAGGACACTCAAGTAAATAGAATTCATAGTGATAGAGGTGGAGAATTTATAGATACTGGTATTATAGAGTATTGTGACTATATTGGTTACAAACATGGGTTTAGTGCCCCTACAACTCCTCAACAAAATGGAATTGCTGAGAGAAATAATCGTACCCTTCAAGAGATGGAACGTGTTATGATTCATGCCAAGTGTTTACCTAAGTATTTTTGGGTGGAATATATTCGTACTGCGTGTCACATTATCAATAGGGTCTATCTTAGAAAGAATTCTAAACAAACTCCTTACAAACTTTGGTATGGGAAGATTCCCAATCCTAAGTACCTTAGAACCTTTAGTAGTACGTGTTATGTCTGCAAAGACAGAGAACACTTATCCAAATTTGAGACTCATGGAGATAAATCTATCTTTCTTGGATATTCTCCTAACAGTAGAGCATACCGTGTCTATAACCTTCACACTAAGACCATAATGGAATCCATAAACATTATTATAAGTGACACAACTGTTGAGAGTAAGACCGGAGAACCAACTATTGTGGAAGAGTCTGAAAATGTTTTAGAAAATGGCTCTCCAGAAATAGATTATTCTTTACCAATTGAGACACCTGAAGTACCTACCTGGGTTTCTAAAGACCATCCCATAGATAACATTGTTGGTAACCCTAGTGAGCCCGTGCGTACAAGATCTTAATTAAGAAACTATGCTCATTATGCATGTTTTGTTTCCCTTGTGGAGCCAAAGAATGTAAATGAATCATTGAATGACCCTCATTGGATTTCTGCCATGTAGGAAGAATTACTTCAATTTGTCATTCATGATGTTTGGTATCTTTTACCTAGGCCTGATCACAAAAAGTTTATTAGCACACGTTGGATATTTAAAAATAAATCTGATGAAAGTGGGATAATCATTAGAAACAAAGCCAGATTAGTTGCTCAAGGTTACTCTCAAATTGAAGGAATAGATTTTAACGAGACTTTTGCACCTGTTACTCGCTTAGAATCTATTCGTCTTCTCTTTGCCATAGCCTGGTACTTACACTTTACGCTTTACCAAATGGATGTCAAATCTGCCTTCCTTAATGGAATATTGACTAAGGAGACCTATGTAGAACAACCAAAAGGGTTCATTGACCCTCAATATCCAAATCATGTTTTTCGTCTTAAAAAGGCTTTGTATGACCTAAAATAAGCGCCAAGAGCCTGGTATGAGCGTCTTTCCAATTTTCTCTTAGAAAAAGGTTTTAAGAGAGGTGGAAATGATCAAACCCTTTTTGTTAAACATTTTGACAAACATATCATTATAGATCAAGTTTATGTTGACGATATCATCTTTGTATCAACTTCCCCCTCAGCAGTTAAATCCTTTTCTGAAATTATGCTTAAAGAATTTCAAATGTCACTTATGGGGGAGTTGTAATTTTACTTAGGTCTTCAAGTCAAACAGAATTCAGAAGGTTTATTTGTGTCGCAATCAAAATATGCTTTAGAGATTGTTAAAAAATTTGGCCTTGAGAGTGAAAAAGATGCTAAAACTCCTATGAGTACTACGGTCAAACTATCTAAAGATGAAACTGAAAAATCCATAGATCCAACCCTATATCGTAGTATGATAGGAACCTTTCTATACCTTACTGCCTCACGTCCTGATATTATGTACACTGTTTACGTGTGTGCCCGTTATCAAAACAATCCTAAAGAGAGCCATCTAACTTGTGTTAAAAGAATCATTAAATATATAAAAGGCACTCTGAACTTAGGACTTTGGTACACCAATGATACAGCTAGCACTATAATAGGTTACATTGATGCCGATTGGGCTGGGTGTACCGATGATAGTAAGAGCACATCAGGAGTATGTTACTATATATGTAACAATTTGGTAGGAACTGCACGTCTTTATAAACAGCTGAATCTGAATAAATAGCCGCTAGAAGTTGCTGTGCCCAATTACTCTGGCTTAAACAAATGCTAAGTGATTATGGTATTCAAGAAGAACAATTACATCTCTATTGTGATAATCAAAGCGCGATCAATATCTCTAAAAATTCTGTTCAACACTCGCGACCAAAACACATAAAAATTAGGCATCACTTCATACGCGAATTAATTGAGACTAAGGAATTAGAAATTAATTATCTTTCTACTGATTTGCAGCTCACAGATATGTTTACTAAACCTTTGGATTACAATAGATTTATTGCTTTGCGTAAATCAATAGGTATGGTTTGTGCTGAATAAACTCTTTGACTTGCATATTTTTTCCCTTTGTCCATTTGAGACAAAATGGGGGAGAGAAATTTGAGTCTTATGAGTTCATTTTTTGTACATATTTCTAATAAGCTTGATCTTAGTGATTATTTGTAGGATTATGTACAGTTGTTCTCAATAGATGTAATAGGGTATTGATTTGTAATTAGTTGAGTTATGTACTTTTCTTTTCTAAGAAATGGGTAGATAGAATTTTTTGTATAGGAATAGGTTTTTCCTTATTTCTTTGTTTGCCCTACGAGTCCTAGATGATTCAAAGGAGATTTTGTCTCATATTTATAACGGGGGAGATTGAATCACCTTATACTCTTGACTCACTTGAGTCTACATTGTATAAGTGCTCATCTAGTTTGGAAATAGTGATAAAATTGAGTCCTTGACCTAGAATCCAAAGTGCCTCAGACACTACCTTACATTTCATTCCTCTTGTTAGTTTGATTAAAGGTATATTCACAAACACTCACACACATTAGGATTGCATTCATCTCATATATATTGCATAAATTGATTGTATATGTGTTGTGAGTGTTAATTTCACTTAAAACAATTTTCAATAATTTTTTGGGAATTTTCAATGATTTTGAAAATAACTTTTTTCATAATTAAAATTGGATTAAAAAGATTTTGGGGTCAATTTTTAAATACTGTTTTTTTGTTTTTATTCCTATAAGTTCACTTGGGTAGAAATCGAAAGCGCTAGAGACTATAGGGTACATGTGTAATTATTTTGAGACGCGCGTGTGAAAGTCAATCTCAGCCCTACAGCTGTCGCTACACTACCTACTTGATTTGTGTTTCTTTTAAGAGACTAAACCTTTGTCCATTATTAGCCCTTGGATTGATTTCATCAATGCTCTGCATGCGTCCAAACCTAATCTCTGTTAACCTCTCTAAGCCAATCAGAAAGCGTTTAAATCACCGCTTCTTTTAAACCGTCAGACGGAATTCAAAAGGCCAAGACTAAATCTCAGCCTTTAGATTCATATCAACCTTCTCGATCCTTCTTAGCCCCCTCTATAAGGAGGCTTACACTCAGCCTTTGAGAGACTTTTGCCACTTCGTTTAATTCGAGTGAGAAGAGAGAAAAGAGAGAGAAACCAGAGAGAGAATTAGAAACCCTAATTCATTTTTCAAACACATTTTACACCAAACACCAACCCTGAGTGTTTGAGAGTTATTTTCTGTGTTGGTTTGAAAGCTATTTCGCATTTTAACCTCTTCGTTTTAAGATCTTGTGTCCACTTAAATATTAGGTTAGATCTGTATTTCTGTTTTATAGAAATCATAGATCTTGTCATTTTATGTTATATTACACGTAGATTTGCATTCTTAGTTTCTTATCTTGAGAAATCTTTTGTTAATTATTTTCTGTAAATGTTTTTATCTTCAAAATCAATAAACTCTTTTTCTGTTTCTAGTTCTTTTGAAACAAGACCTTTGACCTAGTTAAGAATCTCACTTGGTGGTTTTCAATTTCAAAAATATTTTCAAAACCCCTGAAATTGATTAAGATCTTGAACCGTCTGCCGAGCAAGATAACCATGGATTCTTGGATCATTTTAAAGGTTAAATGAGGTTTTTGTTTTCTAAGAAGAGAAAAATTGAAAATCACAACATATAGATCTGATATGTAATTTGATAGGACTATTTGTATAAATAATCATGAGTGTGTGCATGCATGTGTTAGAGAACCATCACAAACACTTACACACTACGACACTGAATGTGTTGGTAATAAGATCTTGAAATAAGAGTCGACATAAAGACTGGACAAAGTGGAAGTTAGCAAACTGGGAGAACCACATCAATACTAGAACTACAGAAAAGTTAGAAGGAAACCAGTGGGCACATTCCTAAACTTGTATAGGACTGATTTGTGTACATGTGTGGTATATAGTTTATAACTTATATATTTTGTTTTAGTGGATTTTTAGTTTGTGGCTTAGAAGTCACCATGGATGTTTCCTCAGTTGGGTGAGGTTTTACCACTTTAAAAAACTCTTGTCATTAATCTTTCTACGTCTCCTCATCTCAGTCTTGATGGTGTGCTGATTTAATCATTACAGTTTTGTTTTCAAAACTTGTTAACAAATCTTGAACTGATCTCATGCATGTTTTATTAAACACATCTTATGATTAAACTGATTTGATTTTATAGAAAAGAGTTTCTTCAAAAAACGGTTCGGAGTTACTTAAATAGTTTAATCTTGTATTAAACGGCTTTAGTAACAGTTTTTCAACATTCCCAAGTAAGTATTATCGGTCAAGAATAAGCAAATACCCATATAAGAACTACGTGGTACAACTTAAAACGTGAGCTGGTCACCTATGATTAGCACTAAACCTTCTTAGAAATGGTCCTATAGGCATGAAAAAGGTAGGTCGGTCTAGAAGAGGCCTACCCTTGTGAAATAATTAAGTAGTACAACTCAAACATGAGTTAGGTGCCCATATCTGGCACTAAGTAAGGATGGTCGGCCTAAAAGAGGCTTAAACCCACAAAAGAATTATGTAGTACAACTCAAGCACGATTTGGTTGCCAACGTCCAGACCTAAACAAGGCTGGTAGGCCTAGGAATAGTCATGTTATAGTTTAGTTGTTCAAATACAGGTGGTCGACCAAAATGGGAAGAAATCCAACAGTCTGCTTGATACAGGTCAAACTCAATAGCCCAAAGCTTGAAGTCCAATTGCCAAAGATGGTGTAGGAGGTTAGATATATTGTGGTTTATGAATAACTGGAAAGGGTGAGGCGTGACCCACTCCAATGGACTATGTATTTAAGGTTTTACAAAACTTCTAGAGCAGCACCTGGTAAAACCTTCTCCTTCTGGTAAAAATGGAACCAAATTATGAACTACTCCCTACAAAAAGATGATCTTCACCACAATAATAGTAACTTTTATCAAGAAAAACTCCTGAGAATGATGACTGTCACGATGGAGTGAAGGAACAAAGCACTCAACACTTAGAGAGAGCAGGGAGAGAACACTAGGTATTTGGGGTGATTTTTGACAGAGTAACGGTATGACTTAAGTTGTAATTATGACTTAACCTTGCCCAGGGATTCTATTTATAGTTGGGCACTAGGGCTGAGTTGACACTTTTTGGGCACCAAAATTGAGGGGGGTTGGTGAGGGACAAGGTCTGCAACATACCTTTTATTCCTATTTATGGGAAGCCACTTGTCCCCTCTGATAGGTGCGACTTGGTGCAAACCAAAGTCCAAAAGCAAATATGTCTGCGCTTGAAGACAAAATATCTTATTCGATAAATATCTTTTAAAACGGTTACTTGTTGTACAAACATTGTTAACTCGAGGAGGGGCTTAATGACCACCTCTTCTAAAATCTTTTATAAACTCGAGGAACATTCATGTGAGTAAAAATCTTAGGGAAGAGGTCACCCTAGGTGGACCTCCTCGTCCACTATTTCTATTCTGTAGCTCCTCGTGGTGGAACTCCTCGTTAATACTTTATTCTTGTGACTTTTGAACATTTGGGGACAAGGAGCCACTTATGATGGGCCTCCTCGTCCAAAATTCATTTATGTGTTTTCTGAGTTACTTGGGATGAGGAGCTCTTTCTGATTAACCTCCTCGCCCAAATTCCAAGCTTTGAGTTTTGGGCATTTTGGTACGAGGATCCCTTCCTGGTGATCCTCCTTGCCCAAGTTGAATATTTGCAAACTTGGACTAAATTGAGGCGAGGAGCCCTTCCTGGTGGGCCTCCTCACCCAAGTTCTAATTCTGTGAACTTTGGACAAATTGGGGTGAGGAACCCTTCCTAGGGCCCTCCTTGTCTAAGTTCTAATTATGTGATATTATCCAAAGAACTTCCTTTGGGGGGGGGGGGGGGGGGGGTGCTTGTGGTGATCCCCCTTCCTAATTGGGCATGCTCGCCCAATTTTTTGGGCTATTAAGTGTGTACCCCTCCACATTAGTCCCCTCGTACAACAATCTGTGTTGGGCATACCAAAGGTTTTTGTACACAATGATCCGTTATATCTTGGAATATGAACCTTCTAAATCAGTCTCATAATGACACCGTTGCATTAATTAGGCCTGTCACTTCAACTTACTTTTATGGTCTCGAGGTGGCACGTGTCAAATATGTAACATACATCTCATTGTTGGAAAATATTTAGTACCCTTTTTGATTGGTAGTCTCCGTGTATCTTAATAAATTATAAAACCCCCTTTTAACTTTCTTTTTCTTTTTAGCTTGGAATTTTTTAGTTCAAGCTGTGAAATTCCTAGAGAGAGAGAGAGATAACAACAACCCAAATCTTCCATAGCCACCGTCCTATTTTTCCTCTTTTCTTCACTGTGAAATGGCATCTTCAACCTCCCAAAACCCTTCTTCCTCCATCACCACTGCCATTAATGAGGTTCTAGTGAGTGGAGTACCAATTTCTGTCACTATATCAACCATCTTGGCCACCGGAGCCACCACCATCACATCTTCAATTTTGGATGGAATTTCTAAGCGTTTTGATGGATCAACTATTGGTATGCCCATGAGGAGGGGGATCCTCGTCTGCTAGGGTGCTCGACCCACGGTCCTCCTCGCCCGTGGTCTATTAAAAATCTCAAAGGGAATACTTCGCTGCTCACCAATAGAGGGATTTTGGCCTTTATTATTTACCACCCTACTTTGGCAAGGAGGATACTTTCATGACTTCTCTTACAAATTTTGATTAGGAGTTTGTAGCCAAGATCAACGAGCGACCCCGAGTGGGTCTAGGTGAGTCTTCTGACTTTCCCGTTGTTTTAGTTGATTCAATACTTAGGGTCCGAGTAGATAGGGGTACTTTCCCCATTTAAATATCGAAGTCAAGGCATGTGGGGGTGCCATAGAGGAATGGGGTCTGTAGGTGGATCATGTTTTGTCCACCCCCTCGCACAGAAATGTTATTGAGGGACTAGGTATTCTGACCACTATTAGCAATCTCAAGGCTTGCTCCATTGCTAAGAAGGAACATGCTTTTACTTTGCTGACTTATCGCTGGAGTAGGGACCCCCATACTTTTATTACTAGTTGGAGTGAATTTACTATCACTTTAGAGGACATTTGTGAGCTGCTCGCTCAGCCCTACTTGGGGAGCCATATTCTTACTCATGGTTTTGAGGACGAGGTTGAGGAGAAAATGGTGAGGGATATCCACTGTACTTTGCGTGTGTGCTCAAAATACGTAGCTAGCAATTTGACTGGGACCACCAAACACTCTTTCACCAAATGGCAGAGATACTGGTTTTAGATTTCGAGAAGTTGCAAAGGGTGAGAGCTTGAGTAGGGTTTTGAGGAGTCAGGAAGGCCCAAAAATTAATTTCCCTCACACTTGATAAATTTTTTGTCACTTTTCTGAGTAGATTTCTTCTTCTTGGGAGGCCAGATGAATCTCCTCGTGAGATTTTAATCATGCTTTCTGTGAGGCTTGCTCGAGGGAGGGTAGTCCCCCTCATAGATTTGACTTTGGTATCTTCATGAACTTGGCTAGATAGGTGTAATGTGGACGTTGAGTGCTATTGTGGTCGTTATAAATCTATCAATTTTCTAACACTTTTATCATAATGTCATTCTTATTTAAGAGATTACCCAACTTTTCCCTAGAGGTTAGGTCTTGCCATAATGGAGCTTCTCGTGGTGCAAGATTGCACAAGAAGACTCTTAAGAATTCCCTAGGGCCTTTGATGGACAACATTGATAAGATTTCCTTCAGACCCTACTATAAGGCCGTGGGAGGTATTTTTTCTTAGCATTCTTTCTCTGCTGCTGGGGGAACCTTCTACTGTCCTGCCGATGCTGACTCTGTTTCTACTTGCCCCCACATTTTTGTGGCCATTATGTTTCCTCACTGCACCTTGCCTTCTCTGACTGACTTGGGTCAAGGTGTGGATTTTTACCACTCTGAAAGAGTGAAGATGCAGTTTGGTTATGATCAGGGGTTCACACTCTTATTCATCCTTGGAGCACCTCCCCATCTGAGATATACCTTGAGGCTTTTGCCAATTTCACATTTGAGAGGGTGGTTGATAAAGTGGGTCATTTAGGTAACTTGTTTGTACCCTTTCGAGATTACCTACCCTCTTTTACTCGCTCATGGTTTACCCTTTGGTAGAAGAAGGTCCTTATGATTCAAAACTGTGTGAAGGATGTCCCTCATAAAACTGTTTACACAAAAATTCCAAATAATGACAGGTACTTAGGTAAGAGGACCCAAAGGTCAGTGTGGCACCGGAGTACCATCCCCAATACTTCTCTTGATCAGTTGACTGTAGTCCTAGTAAGGTCTCTGTTCAACGAGTCTATTTATTCCAAGTAACGTGAGCCTCAACCTTCTAGGTCCAAGTCGAGAGACAGATCAAGAGCTTCTGCTACTTTAAAGAGGAAGTATCCAGATGTGGATGTTTCTAGCCTTATACTAGCTACCATTTCCCCTACTACCACTGTTACTTCCACTATTTCCACTACTGCCCCTATTCCCCCCTCTCAAGTAAGAACCAGGGCGAGTAGAAAGAAAAAAAGACTAGTATTGGGACCTTTACTCCCTCTCTTACACGAGACCAGGGGTCTAACACTAATGACCTTAGAGTGGAGGAGACGTATAGGACTGTGAGAAAACAGGGCTATGAGGCCCTTGGGTTATCTGATGAAGTGCCTGCTATTACTTCCATTCCCATATGTGAAGGTACTACACCTCATTCCTTTTTAGTTAGTGAAACTAACTTTCGTATGCTTTCACTTGCTGGTTTCCCTTCTCTATTATTTGAAGAGGAACTAGTCGATTATAAAAGCACTCCCTCCTATGATGATGACAGTTCTTCTTCGAATGAGACGAGTGTTACTGATCCTTATGATTATCAACATCTTGATTCTTCTTCTTTATTACTAGTTTCAGGGGAGTCTTCTAGAGAAGGTGTTTTGATAGGCTCTCCATCCGCCAACAGTCCCACTATCGGATATTTACCACATGGGCATATTGCTCGCTCCACTACTGTAAGTTTTCTCTCTTAACTTTTTTAGTACTGTTTTACTGTCAATTTTCATATACATGATTCAGATATAAACTGCCTTTATCTTTGCGGCATTTGCAGGGCATCTCTGTTGCGGTGAGTGATCCGGTGCCTCCGCCTCCTGTCCGGGGGCCTTTTTCTAGGTCCAGGAATTTTATGTTAGTCTCATTTTTGGGCCTATCTAGGGAGGCTTATCATTTCCCTCTACTCATTCATTATTATATTTTCTTTTTTGTTTTACTAATATATTCTCTTCCCTTGTCTACCTTTTGTAGCTGTCTACTGTATTCCCCACGACATCGAGGATTTTTTCTATGTCCTAAGCATGAGCTCTCTTAAGTCGTTTATTTTTTACTTGTCACATTTTGAGGCATATCTGTTGAAGTCTTCTACTCTTGTACATATAGGTGACTGTTTCTCTTAGCCACCTTTCTTCACCTCCCCCTTCCTCTGTGGTGAGAGGTTACTCTATCGGGATGGCTAAGGTAGTTTGAGACTGTCTTCTTTGTTGCCTTTCTCTATTCTGTCATATTCTCTACATCCATTACTGTATTTTCTTTGTTTGTCCTTTATTGCAAGGACCTTCTTCCAGTGTCCCTTCTTCTACTGGGGGAGCAACACCACTCACGGGAGGCACTTCCCCAGGTCTATTGCCTTCAAGGAGGATTCCCATCTCCCGAGTCTTTTTTCCCATGGATAATAGGCCTCACATTCATCCTATATCTTCCAGGACAATTTTCACTATTGTATCTAGCGAACGTATTACATAGGTTAGCTCCACCTCTCAAGTATTGCTTATTCTCATTAGGCTTCATCTCTTTTTTATTTATGTTTAGTTTTCTGATCACTCTGCCATAACTAAGCCGTTGTATCCGCTGCTACTATCCCGCAAGTCATCTTCCCTCCTTCTTCTTTAGAGGGGCTTCAGGTACGTCTGCATTGAATATTTTGTCTTTTGATTCATTTCTCTGTGCCATTGGGAATCCATTTTCTTACTCTGTTTCTGTTTGTTTATACACCAGTTGGTCGACACTACCACTTATCCACTGTCTTCTTCAGTTCCTCCTTTAGTAGTCTCTGCTACCTCTGGGGAGGCTCCTGCAGCCATTGTATTTATGGGAGGCATTATTATATCACCTCTCCCGATAACTATTCTGACTTATCTTTACTTATCTTCTATGCATTTTTTTCTTCATTACTACTAGAAGAAAGACTTATAGATTTTCATATCTTTTTTTCTATTGCAGGGTAGTGCTAGTGAGACCTCGTCACCTGCAGTGCCCATAGTGAGGGTCTCAGAGATAGTTCCCGAGGTAGCACCTGTGAGTTTCTCCTTATCTTCTGTAGGGGAAGCTGATTCAGCCAGCCTGTCCGAAGTCCCCTTATCTGAGGGGGACCAGCTTCTGTGGTACGTTTAGTCTTTGCAACCTCTACTTGCTAGATTAGTTACATATCTGTGTATTCTGTAGTTTTTTTAACATATCTGTGGATGTGGTCCCTTTACTTGCGGGGCCTATATTTGGACCCTCAGGTGAGTAACCCACTAGTTTATGTTCTTGAGGAGACTTTGGTCACCCCTTTGGTTAGTACCACTCCTATTCCGACTGCCGATGACTCTCTACCAGGTATCTCAGTGGGGAGCTCCCAGGTAAATACTTAATCTACCTAGATCTTTAAGCTTACGTTTTCAGTGTAAATACTTGTTGGAATTTACCTATTTCCTTATTTTCAGGTTAGCGCAACGATTGATCCTTTGACGGTGGAACAATAAGTGGGAGCTACTGCGAGTCAGGTATTATATTGTCATACCTTACTCTTTATTTGTTCCACTTTTTCTTCTTGCTTTTACTGCACACGTGGGCTCACCTTCATGTTCCTGTTTCTTTATTTTTAGGCTAGTGAGGCGGTCATCCCTAGTTATGCGGGACCTACTGCGAGTGCTATACTTCACATTCCCCAGGTATTAAACTGTCATACATGGGTTATTTTTTTCTGTTTAAGTTAGCACATTTCTCTTTTTCATTAAAAAGAAAATACTAACTCTTGCCTATTTTCTGTTAGGCTGGTGCTCAAGGTCCCAACGTACGCCCTCGCTTTGGTGACAGCATATTGACTCCCCTGAACTTTGGGGTAAGAGTTTCATAATCTTTGTTTCAATTATAGTATGAGTAACCCACCTCTCGCTACTTCTCTTCTTTATGACTTATCTCTTTTTACTTTTCATGTAGCAGGATCTGGTTGATGAGCCTGCTGAGGCCACTGGTGAGGCTGCCAGAGTTCTGAGTTTACCAGTGATACCGACTCCGATGAGGATTATTCTATCCCTCTTCCAGAGATTGAGTCTCATAACACATGTTATCATGATATAGAGGTAGAGGCTCTTGGGACTTTTATGAGCGCACTGTGGTGTTCAGAGTTGCCTTCCCGATTATGTACACAGAAGCGAGAGGTGTTAGAGATGCTTCTGGAGCACCACCCTGAGACTTTCACCTCCCAGAGCATCCTTAACATTGCACTACACCAAAAACAACAATCTGGCAACGGTTTTGAACTGTGCCAAAATCAAGTGTTCCAAAATGGCCATTTTTTCTGGCACAATTTAAAATTGTACCTGATTTGGCTAAACCGGAACACTTCTGGCACACTTTAAATCCATGCCAGAATTTGATATTTTTGGCACACTTTTGGCACACTTTATAATCGTGCTAAATTGAGTACATTTTGGTACACTTTTGGCACAGTTCAAAACCGTGATAAAATTTGATACCCTTTTGGCATGGTTTTGAACTGTGCCAAATTTTTTTATCAAAGATAAAAAATAATTATAAATAATATTACCCAAAAAATCAGCAACATTTCCACTATTTTTCATACCTGTTTTGGAATAACAAAAATTCAATAATAATAGAAAACCAGCATGGAAAAAATAGTACAACAACAATACAAATACTCCGCAACAACACTAATACACATCCAGACGATAAGCCCACTAGAAATTAAGAACTCAAATTCCATTAATAGAAAATTCATGTCAATATATATGAAATTCAACTTAATACGTGAAGAAATTTTAATTTTATCTCAATTCATGTTAATATAAAATTCATGTCAATACATATGAAATTCATCTCAATTCATCTCAAATTCCGTCATCTTCTCCTCAAGCACCACTAATGTGTTTAACTCCTCATTTATCAAGTAGTGGTTCGCCTCTACATTCACAACCATCGAACTTCCAATGAGTTCCAACCTATAAAACAAACAAACAAAAAAGAGTAGTTAATTCTTATCATTTGACAAGATTGAAGGCCAACATTCTAATAGAGACTAACATATTGAAAAAAATGATTAATTAATCTTTTATTTTATTAAAGGATTGATCACCCGATACTTAAATAGGCTGGGTGTCACACCACTAAGATAGACCAATCAAACTACTAACAATATACACCCCACACCAAAACAATCTCTTCTTCTTCATTCAATATCAAACATCGCATAGTTTCAGACAAACCTTCAACCACCATGATTTACAAACACACCGAGACATGAAACAAAGAGATCCACAAAAATGAAACACAACTTCTAAAGATCACTACAAACAACACAACATAAAGACAACATGCAAGAATAAGAAGATAAAAACCACAAAACTCCATCCTCCAAAACACTCAACAAACACCACATCATTGAGGCAATAAGTAAGAATAAAAAAGATCCAAGGCCATAAAGCTTCAATTTTTAAAGCTCTCAATAAATTCCACACCAGAAAGGCCACAAGTAGGACCAAGAATATCCACCACCACAAGCTCATCCAAGAGGGAAAACCCCACAATTAAGTATTGATTCAACCATACACAATATAAACTTTTGATGAAACATATGCTAACGAAGAAAAATACATTTTGTAGACCACCAAGGATATATCAGCCAGAAACCTTTAAGTTCAAAACTCAGCATACTAAAAACTAAACTAATTAACTAATCTATTAAACCTTCAAGTTTAAGATTAAGGGCCAACACTTAATTAACTAATTAACTAACAACTAAACTAATTAACTAATCTATTGAAAAAAGTTAATAACTAAAAACTAATTAACAACTAAAAATTTCAGCATACTGATTAGATCTATTAAAAAAAAGTAACTAATATTGAAAAAAATAACATACTCAAAGGAATGTGCTTCCATTGCACTGCTTCGTGGATGAAAATACGCCTGTATGCTCTACTCTGCACGGGGCTGCCGCTACTCTGCTTCGGCATGGGGCTGAAAAGAGAGGACAGGGGTTGTCGTTGCTCTGCTCCGGCACGGGGTTGAATGTTGCTCTGCTTCGGCAGGGGCTACCACTACTTTGCTTCAATGTCATGTGTGAAAAACTCTTACAGTTGTTGTTCCTGAAAGTACCTCAATGCAAGGATTAATCATGCAACTCAAATGGTGATCATGTCCTCCAAAGACCATTATATGTTCGCTTGACAGTGCCTTCACTTTCATTCCACAATATATGATTCTCCATTATTACTTATCCCACCTAAAAATAGCCTATAATTTGCCCACAGAAAAAGTAAGGAAGATGATAAGAACATAAGAGTTCATTTTACCATTTAGGTGAGAAAAGGGAAACTAAGATCTAGATAACATAGTATACAATGTATTATACCTTGATCCATCAGCACTATAAGCCATTGTTGTTAGAAGTTCATTATTGCTAAAAATAAATGCATTAAAGGAAATAACCAAATCTTCAATGAGTTGAACTCTGCTCCAAGCATAAAAAGGCAATAACCAAAATTAGGCCAGCAGCAGAAGCCTCCAAACCAACATAACTGGCAGCAGTAGTCTCCAAACCTGCAAAAATAATTTGAGGAGAGTATGCCTTAGTTTAAATTTTCAAGACAAATAAATAAGGAGAATGCAACAAGTATATCACTTTAAACGGGACTCGTTAATACCCTGCTTACCAAAGACAAGTTAAATAAACTAGTTGCAAAATATCTGAGAATATTGGAGACAAATACATGAAACTGAATTTTATATAACATGGATAAGAAACAAAGTTATATGAAGAACTCAAAACACCTAAACAAAATTGTTATTATGTAGTATATTGTGCACCCCAAACATTGAGTAGATAAATCCTCAAAACGAACCGGTCTAGGTAATTATTTCTTGCCAATGGAACATATCTTCAACTACAGGACCTAAAATAAAGAATTACGCGCTCGATAAAAAATATAAATATCTACTGAGACATGAAGTTGAAAACTAGAGGGCTTTATAATACATGCATAATGATCATCCTAAAGCTAAGCAGCTCAAACAGTGAGCTACAATCTCGCATACACTAATCAATACCAAATCAATAGATATTTTCATTCAAACTAATATTAAAAGCCCCAAAACTATGATTTGCAATTTGGCAAACATTCTACTGAATAAACAAGCAATGAGCAATAGTTTAATTTTAAGACTTCAATCATTGTAATAGCTGCTTACCAAAGACTCGTTAATACCCTGCTTACCAAAGACAAGTTAAATAAACTAGGTGCAAAATATCTGAGAATATTGGAGACAAATACATGAAAGTGAATTTTATATAACATAGATAGGAAACTAAAATTATATGAAGAACTCAAAACACCTAAATAAAATTTCTATTACACAGTATGTTGTGCAACCCAAACATTGAGTAGATAAATCCTCAAAACTAACTATCCAATGCGAAGCTAACATATGTATATGCCTATCCATTGAGTAGATACTTACTACCTTTCTAACTGAAGAATAGAATTTGACCACCAATTATTAGACTCCAACCATACCAATAGGGGCCGACTTATTATGAAGAGCAATAATCACCATGGGATCATAGAAAAGCATCAACGTCTTTATATTTTGATATGAACTGCTAGTTTCGATGTATTGAGAAAGATGCAGTGAAGCCAACCTCAAGTCAAAAGTAGCCACTCCAACCTGTCCATAAGATATAGTCATCAAAATGAATTTCAGTATCTCTTAGAAGACGATTTGAGCTAGCAAAATCTCGTTAAGAAATGATAATCATGTGTAAAAATAGTGAATATTCTCAACACCCCCACAAGAAAACTTGGGAAATGGTTAGAAAACATAAACATCTCACAAAGTGATAAGTGAAAACAACATCAAGGCATATTGACACCGTAGCTCAATATGGATCTTTTTTTAGTAAAGAGCACAAATGTTGTCTACTACACAATTAAATGTAATAAACACTTGTCAAACAAAAAACAGAAACAAGAACCTCAAATGCTGTTTTGGTTCACTTTTTGTGATTTCCCAGAATCTAATTGATAAATTCCCATGCAAAGGCATTAGAAAAGGGATTTGACATTTTGTTATTCATACACTTGACATTAATTAGGAGATTTCGTATGTGAATTTACCAATCGGATCCAGAGAAATGATAAATACTCAAACCAAAAGTTCACTTGCATAGAAAAAACATAAACAAAATTAGCTCTGAGGCTGTCTTCTCTTCTTTTCTACACTTGTATTAGTTCCCCAATAAACCAATAAACCAAAAGACCAAACAACTACTTCCACATATCAGTAAGTTCCATGTTTCCCACGCATCAGTAAAGTTCCCGAGTCAAATATATTTCACATCTTTTCCCACTCAGTTGCACAGAAATGCTATAGTGGTAACACATGATCCAACCACTCCTCCAAACTCAAATGTTGGATACAAACGAATTTGATCCAGGTAACAGAATGGAGGGGTATCTTTGCATGATGTTTCTTGCTCCCCAGGAGGGGTCTCAGATTCCTGGGAGACACCAGACCTTCTTTGATTAAAATTATCAACTTCTTGAACCAATTCATCTTTTTGTGTTATTGCATGAGGTGATCACTAATAGTCCACCAGGAGACAAAAGCCTTGAGATTGAAGCCCAATACATTATTCTTTTGATAGGGACATCAGGATTCAATCCGATGGTATCTAAAGTTCCCTCATCTATGACAAGTTGAAACTTCTTATCTAACTTTGTTTCAAGAGCATCGTCAACAAAGAATTTAATATTGGTGTCTCCATCTCGATCAACAAGGATTTGTGGAAGTCCAATTTTCCTTTTTTGTAATTATTTCCATTGAGATCAGTACACCCCTGCTTAGAGAGATCTTAAAGAAGCAGACCATTACTAGTCCCAACATCAAGTACACTCCAAGTTGATAAATCTTTTTCACACTGCTCAACAAGATCGGAAATGGCATCATCATGATGATTCGTCAACTGGACTTGAGAAATGTCAACACACAAAATTTTAGTCTAGGAAGCGACCATTTCTATAACATCAGCCCCAAACCAAACTTCACCAGCATGGCTGTGTTCGTAAAAATTTGACAACTCATCATCATATCCCAATAACTCTGGAAACACAACATTGATGTAACTAGCTCGACATCTTGCTCCTTGTCAGAACTGTAATCAAAAGCAGCACGATAGGGGGTAGAATACCTTCAATCAAAACTTGCAGTCATTAAACAATTTAAACCAATGTAAAAAAACTAAAAATCTTAGATAAGCCACTAGCTTGATGATAGATACTCTATGCAAGCATCACTATCTACCATAGACACAACTGGAAATATAAATAGGAGCATACAAATCTGAGTTGAAGCATAGAGAGCTATAGATGGAAGATCAAGCTTCTACTCCAGTATCTGGAACTCCAAAGAGGATAACCTTCACTAAGACCAAGCTACGTGATAAGAAAGGTATTAATCTTCTAACTATAAAGCTCAACTGTCATATTTCCAATGAGGGGAACACAATTGAACTAAAATAGACAAGAAGTAAAAACAAGAATGTTCACGTAAGAGAAATAATGATACAAACCATCCGAGAAAAAAATGCACTTTATAATGTTAGAAGATAAGCCCCTAAACTTATATGATACATTCATGACCAATTAAAGTTTCTAAAGTCAAATTGAGGTCCCTATTCAAAATTGAATACCTATTTCCACAACACAAATAGTTGATCCAAAATAAACTTATATTAAACTGAAATGTTTCTACAAAAAATGAGTACATAGTATCACACATGCATATATACACATACCTACTAAAATGGGGATCAAAGTGAAATAATCCAAACTAACTGAAGTTATCACCTTGTTTTATATCACCATCTCAAGAATCCCCGAACTTCCAGTACATCCTTTAGTGCTTCCAAAGAAAACTTTATCTTATACTTCATGTTATGATAATTATGATAACATAGAAATGTAGATAAATGAACACTAAACATTTGAAAATTATCCGTTTATAAAACTCCAACAACTAAATATGAGGCTTCCATTAACTAGTAAAAACAACAAACATTCACAAACCAATAAAGAAAAATAGGTAAAAAATGACAAAACTTATTACTAATCCATGGTTTGAGTTGCTTAAAAGGTTGAAACAGCCTATGCAAACAAAACATAAAATGTGGTCGAAAATATTTCTAGAGTAAGTTATTTGACCTACCACGCAGTAAATAACAATATATACCGAACTCTTTCGACAAAATTTTATAAGATAGACACAAACTCATGATATAGATTTTAAAAAATGGAAACAAATCATAATTCGAACACAAAAAATCAAATGACTTGAATGAATTTCTAAACTAAGAATTTGTCACCACTTTGGTCCTAAAAGACGTTCTATTTTTTTTAGAGATCCTAG
Organism: Sambucus nigra; assembly: GCA_949130495.1. Classification (NCBI taxonomy): domain Eukaryota; kingdom Viridiplantae; phylum Streptophyta; class Magnoliopsida; order Dipsacales; family Adoxaceae; genus Sambucus; species Sambucus nigra. The sequence goes on from OX422208.1 coordinate 119,036,969, forward strand.
AAGTTCTACACAAGGTCTCGCAACCAAAGAGGAGCAAAGATAAATCCCATATTTATCATAAGTGCTCATTTTATTGGGATTTTATACTTTTCGGGAATTTAAAATAGTAAATTCACATAGAGAGTGTCATAATTCATGTCAAGACTTTAAAAATAAGAATAATTTATTCTCCAAAACTTAAACTTTACCTATGAATTTACCAATTTTGACTTTATAAAAGCAATTGCAGTCAAACTAAATGAAAATCTGGACCGATTGAGGCTCGGATAATACTGAAACGATCCATAAAATAGCAACTAAAAACTGACACAACATAAGAGATAACAATTCAAGAAGAAAAAACAAAAAGCACAAACAAAAAAGAAAATTGGGCATTCCTCAAGATCACATCCACATTCATCATCTTCAGGGTAGCAAGGAGCTAGCTTAAAGTCTAGTATTAGCTTCTTAAGTTTCTTATGATCCACATCCTTATGCTGATAAAAACCCTGAGGCCTGGAGTATTTATCATCAACCACTTGTCTCCTCCTACTCAACTTATTCCCCATCAAACCCTAAATTCTCGACCTCGCAACAAAATAATAAAATAACACATCCTGAAATCGACAACAAATGGAAACAAATGTACGAAAGAAAAATGAAAGAGATAAAGTGAGTAAAAATAAAAAGAAACAAACGTACCTCTGTTGTAGGTCTGTGAGATGCAGAGACAGAGATCGAGATATTTGTAGTTGTGAGTTGCAGAGACTGTATCACCGATTTGAGGCTAAAGATATAAAAAAACTAGATGGGATTTGCTTGAGCTTGAGAGAGAGAGAGAGAGGGAGCCAAATATTAAGAGAGGAGAGAGAGCGGGAGACCGAAAAGAGTTTGAGGGAATTTTTTAAAGATATTTATATTTTAGTGAAGTGTCCCCAATTTTGGCACACTTTTAAACCGTGCCAAATTTTGGCACTATTTTAAAGTGTGGCAGATTATTATTAAACCGTGCTAGAATTTGGCACAATTTTAAACTGTTCCAGATTTTTTATATCAAGGTGTGCCAAATTTTTCTTTTTGGTGTAGTGATTGATAGACTCACAGTCTTTAATTTGAAGGCTTTAGCTAGCCATCTTCATGACTTCATATCTACCCCTCCCGCTGACATGACTACTCAGAGGGTTGTACTGTTTCTCTAGGCTCTTCATGATCTTCAGCGCTTCTATCACTTCCAACTCGATTGGATTGAAGATTTAGTTTGTCATTTTCTTGGTGCCACTTTTAGGAAGATGATGAATCTTGATACTTCCAGGAAAACTAGGGAGCAACAACGTTAGACTGAGGTCGCTCGGATTCAGACTCAGATTTAGTTCCTCCGATCAAGCTGGCCAAGCTAGAGGCTGGTGTTGCTGAGGCTGAGGTTGAGGCTCAGATGGCTAGATTAAAGGAGCAGCTTGTTGAGGAGGCTTGTCCTTCATACATAAACCTGCGACCCCCAAGATTTATTTTTCATATTGTCTAGTCGGTAGATAGCCTTATTGTGTAGACCTCCTTTGGTACACTTTTCATATGTAAAGAACCTTATTATTATTAATGAAAATTTATTTTATTGGTTTTTATCATCTTGCTCATCTGCTTCAATCTGAACTTTGATATCTGCTTACTATGGCTTGCTCTAGTTTTCTGTGGCCACTTCATCTGTTTGAACTACCCCCTTTAACTGTGGGATACTTGCATTTTTTTTGAGCAAGTTACATTTTTTGGGTACTTGCATATTATCTGGGCAAGTTATCATTTTTACAGCTGTCCCCTCTAACTGTGGGGTACTTGAATATTATTTGAGCAAGTTATCATTTTTAAGTCTGTCCACTCTAATTGTGGGGTACTTGCCTATTATCTGAGCAAGTTACATTTTTAGAACTGTCCCCTCTAATTTTTGGGTACTTGCATATTATATGAGCAAGTTACATTTTTTAGAACTGTCCCCTCTAAGTGTGGGGTATTTTATAATGGTTATCATTTCTTAGGGAATAGCTGGGAGATAAAGGGTAAATCTTCTCCTTCCCTCAAACTTTTTTTGAAAAATTAGAGCTGGAGGTGTAAGCCTCATTTTCTCTATATTTTCTATAGGCTGGTCAAGTAAGGCTTTTTCTTTGAGAACTAAAATTAAAACTTGTTCTCTAGGAAATTAAAAAATAATATTCGCTATATATATTTTTTATTATTATGACTTGTAGGATGTCCTTCTATTGTTCTGGTGACAAGATTAAAACCATTTGTCTAACATGCCTAGAGAAACTTTGCGCAATATACTTTTCCCTTGGGATGAGTGTACCCCCAAGTGTAATGAGCAAATTTCTCTTTATCTTGGACCCTCTTCTAGTCTAGTAGAGAGTATAAAAGAAAAATAGAAAGAAGAATAGAGACAACTCAAATTCTAGCACATAAATAGAAAGAGTCGTTCCGTTCCAAGTGGAATTCTTCTAAGATCCATTGCTCGATTTTCCAGCATGCTTTGCTCCCAAAATGCAGAGAGACTTGCGAGGGAAGACCCGGGTTTACCTTTATCTTGAACGACAAGTGTCACTACCCTCCTGGTCCACACTGGGTCTGGCAGAGCGATGTTATTATTCTGATGGATGTACCTTATGCTATAGGTAAACAAGAAAAGTAAGAATCATCATACAATGCTAAAAAAAGTGTTGCTATTCATTTCTTTTCATTTAAAAAAGAACTTTTTTGGTGCTAGAGTAAGCCACTCACATTCTTTAACAGGAATGAATTTTTTACACAATATTAAGCATAATACCTCTTCAGCCACTTGTAATTAATGGGCTGGAGGCAATCACTCTCTGGCTCTGAAATCTAGCAATAACCCTACTTGCCTACCCCTCTGATGACAAAGGGGTCTTCCCAGTTAGGTTTGAACTTTGATGCCGACATGCTGTGGAGATGGTGAGTGGATGCTCGCAGGACTAAGTCTACCACTTGGAACTCCCTTAGTTTGACCAAATTTTTGTAGGCTCTGGATATTTGCTGGGTGTGGACTTTAAAGTTCTATTTTGCCTTATCTCTATGATCGTCTGGTGCCTCCAGATGCACATGTCTTGGGTAAGGGATGAGTCCATTGCTTAGAGAAACTTTGGCTGAGGGTACCGCCAACTCCATTGGTAAGACGACTTTGGTCCCATACACTAAGGAGAACGGGGTGAACCCGATCAATTTTCTATTTGAAGTAAGATAATCCCATAACACCATGGGCAGCTTCTCATCCCATGCCCCTGGCAGGTCCTCCAATATCTTCTTCAAGATATTGGTCAGGGTATTATTGGTGGCTTCCTCTTGACCATTACCCCTTAGGGTAGGAGATGGTTGAGATTTTGTGCATAATTTTTTACTTGTCTATGAGGATGGCCATCTCCTTACATACGAACTACTTCCCATTATCTGTTAAAATTACGTTGGGTATACCAAACCTGTATATGATATAATCCTTGATAAATCGAGTTATTACTTGGGTGTGACACCTCGCCTACTAAAATAATAGGTGGCCAGCCCAATACTCTAATAATTACAGGAATCATAGATGATCCATTCTCAGTATCACTGTCGATTAAAATAATAGTACGAGATAACAACCAATGATTTTAGAAAACGGACTGTTAAATTTAAAATTTTGAAAGTAAAAGAAAACACTTAGACAATCCCATTTGCAAAAACTGTGGATATCAAAAATCGATGAATAAAGAATGACAATATAATAAGCATCACCGAATAAGCTGTCGGTGAACAGACTAATACAAATAATACATCGAGTATTACAATTTAATATTTACAATATAATGAATGAGTGGAAGACCTTGGGCAAACACGCCCAAATAAATGTACTGAACATAACTAGAGTACAAGGAGAAAGAAACGTCTAATACAAATAACCTACAACATCCGCAATATGCTGTAGCTCCATGACAATCGAAATGGAAATGTAAGCATGGGTGTCCATGCGGTCGAGCACCTGTAACAACAATAATATATGAAGAAATAAGAAATAGATACGGGTCAGGACCCGGTTTGATATGATCACCATGTGACTAAAAATGCATGACAGTTAAGTGCGTAATTCTCTCGCAGATAACAATAATATTTCTCACATCTCAATCTAGCAGCAACCTAGCGCAATATCGTGAGATGTTCTAGTTAACCCTAAGTACTAAGGGCTAACTTCTCCCCATTCTCAACACTATGCCCTATTCGTGCGTGGGGTGTCTTGCAAAGCAAAATCCAAACAAGGAACCCCCCGATACACTACTACATAGGCAAGGTTGATCGTCGAGATCCATTAGACCCTAAGCACATAATCAATTTATAAATGTGTGTGCACAAGTGTGGGAGGTTACATCTACAGCTACACAAAGAAATTATAAAGTAAAATCCATCCATCATCCCAGGGCACAAATCCTAATTTCTTTCTTTAGGAATATATACATATATGGTAAATTCATTTTATCAAATGTTTACCAAATCAAATCTCATTTCAAAGCTTTCTTTACCAATTTATTTCCTTTCTTCTATCTAGGAAAATACATAATTTAAAGAAAGTTTTATTATCATAAAAATGCTTTACTTTTATATCATATCATCCATTTTCCTTCTTCCATCCGAAAAATGTATTTAACATCCCATTTCCCTTCTTCCATCCGGGAAATGTAAATTAAAGCCATTTTATTATCATAAAATGCTTTAATAACCAATAATGTCCCACATTATTGAACATAATCATATATATCATATAATATAGCGCAATCTAAGACTGCCCGTTCGGGTTTCCCCACTGTGCGCTCCCCTAAATGGCTATCATCTTCCAGGGCCTATCATCAAGACAACTTGGGATCTTATCGAAACGTCGGGAAGCGACCATGTGCCTGCGGGATAGTCAAGACCACACCCGGAATCTCCTACCCATCGCAGAAAAATATACAATCACAAGCACTCACATGGCCTAGGGACTATATCCACCCTGCGTTCATTAGCCAGGGGGCTTCACCACAAGGCGTGTAACTTCCCTTATGATAGCGATTTAGAGAGGTGTGTATCCATAAATTAACATTTATGAAAAACCTTACTTTTTCCATTTTGAAAACTTCCAAGTTTTACTTTTTCAAAAGTCATTTACTTAGCCATTTAGTACCAAGTTTTAGAATATGCATTTCATACTTATTAAGTCATATTTTATTAATGACCTTAGACCCAAAGTGCCACTAACCTCAAATTAACCTCCAAGAGTTCATTTTATTTCATAAACCCTCAAAGCGAGTCTCCCTAAAGGAGTGTCTCCCAAAACTCAAAATTTATATTTGAACTTCCAATTTTACTTTAGGTTAACCTCCTATATTATTCGGGCATTAACCTATATAAACTAGCCCTCGGGCAAACCCAAATATCCCATCTTAACCTAGGACATTAGTCTACCTATTACAACCCTGTAGGACTCCCCATTACTTCCCAAAGGAAGGGTCCTAAATCTCGGACCTAAAAGAAAAAGGCTAAAAATCAAACTAGGAAAAATCTCACAAAAACAGGGGACCCGAATCGATTCACACCTAGGCCGAATCGATTCGGTGAGCAAACCTGACTTCCTGCAATTGCCGAATCGATTTGGTCCTAACCCGAACCGATTCGATTTACCTAGACCTGTAAGCTGAACCTTATCCGAATCGATTCTCCCCTAGGGCCGAATCGATTCGGTCCTGAGATCTTGCCCAGTTTGGGCTACGGGTTATAAAAACCCTAAATTTCCAAAACTCCAAAACTTTGATTTCTCCCAACATCAACAACAACAATTCAACCCAAATTGTTTCTATACCATTTATAACTAATATATATTCCTCAAATCCAATTAAAACTGAGATTTAAGGGTTTAATCATCAAAATCAACAAATACCCATTTATGGGTTAAATCTCCAAAACCTAACTATACAAGCAATTTATCACATTAAATCACATCTAGCAAGTAAGAAACTTGCCTCGAGGTTCGTAGTCTCTGATCACCTCCGGTAGCGACAGAATCCAGCCCAAAATCTTCCAATTTCTCTCTTTCTCTCCATTTCTCCCAACTCTCCCTTCTCTCTCTCTCTCTCTCCTTTGGTTTCTCACACAAATGAAGAAAAGAAAGGGGTGGGGGGACTTATACGGGTCTCAAAATATAATTCCCCACTTTTAATTTCTAATACACCATTAAAATGACTCGTAACCACTAAATTGAGTCATAACCCCTTAAAAATGTTCGAATCCCAAAAATTACAACTGGACACTTATTTCGACTATCTCGACTATTCTAAAAACAACCGCACCCCCCATTTTGACATTCGGAAAAGTGTGAACTATTTCTGTGTTCCAATTCCATTTTATTTCATTAATTTTACCCAATATTTAAATATAGGACATAACCGTCATTTTACATATAACGACGCAATAATACACAATATCATGCTATTTACCTTCTCATAACGATAAATAGACAAGACGCAGTAAATATTATCCCTAAGCCTCCCGGGAAAATAATATTTACTCCAACATCCCCTATTTTATAAATTAGCCCATCAGGCAAAATAGTATAAAATAGTCGCTCAAAAACCTAGGTTGTTACATTGGGCAATCATTCTCCTTAGAGGGATGGCTTCTGCTCTTTTGGTGTACAATTTTGTAGCCACAATAATAAAAGCTTTGCCATGAGAAGCTGGGCTAATTTTTCCAACTAGGTCAAATGCCCATGTGTGGAAAGGATAGAGAGCTGCTAGGCTTTGTAACTTGACCTAAGGAGCATGTACCATGTTTCCATGTACTTAACAAGTTTTTCACTTCTTCACATAACCAATGGATTCAACCTCTATGGTGGCCAGTAGTACCCCGAACGTCATCAACTGATCATACAGTTTGGCACCTCCACGTGGGAGGGCTCATGAGCTTCTTCTAACACTCTCCCTATATATTCCTTAGCTATTCACCTTAATGCTTTCTCATTTTAACCTTTTCCGTAAAGCTCTACTTCCACCAAGTAAAAACTATCTATCTTCATAGGTAAATTTCATCCTCTCTCTGCATGTAACTCGCCGTCTTTCAGATATGCTATGTATGGCTGCCTCCAATCTTCAAAGGATCCTATAAAGTTATCTTCCGTTGGTTGGTCAAAATAGGCTTGTCACTTTAAACAACCTTATTGCAGACGAGCAACCTCTGCACTCATGGTGGGCCAATAGTAGCCCCCCTGTAATTGACGATAAAAAGGGATATTAGTGTCCCCACAATGCTTTTTATGCATCTCTGCCAACCTTTCTTTAGCTTGTTGTTCTCTCACACATATTGCTAGGAACCCTCCAGGCTCCTTGAAGTAAAGTGTTCCCGGATCAGGTGGTAGTTAGCAAGCTTTAACATCTTTATTGTCCCCTCTCTGGTCTTTAGCGGGTTCACAACTAGGTGCCTCCAATCTTTTGGCTCGCTACTTGGGAACTAGGATTTAACTATAGTAGACATTGTTCCCCACCGTACTGTGATTGTTTCTTTTGGTTCATCCATGTCTAACTTCTGTGCTATCGTGGCTAGAGCTTCAGGATGCCTATTCATTGTTCTGGCATGTCTCTCCACAGTTACTTCCAAGAACTATACCAACAATCTCTGGATGATGTATCTGTAGGGTGACAAATTGGCATGTTTGAGGGCGAACTCTCCATTAACCCATTTTACTACCAGGTTAGAGTCCCCTTGTTTGCACAACACCCTAACCCTTCTTCTGATAGCCTCCATCATCCCCAAGATGAGGGCCTCATACTCAGCCTCATTATTCGAGCATTTGAAATCCAACTTCAAGGAGAGGGTGATCTTCTCTTTACTATTTGACAATATAATACCGGAACCTCATGTTCCTTCAACACTAGAGCCATCAAACTCCATCACCCACTTTTCCATTTCTTTCACCATGCATTCTTGAAAGTACTCCATAGTTAGTTCCTCACTGGAGGGCTCAAAATTCCCACTTATAAAATGGGCGAGCAGATGTGTTATCGCTTGACTTTTAATAGCTTTGGGCACTATGCATTTTAAACCATATTTTGAGAAAATTAAAAACCATCTTCCTGCTTATCCCACAAGCACCGTTTGTGCGAGGAGGTACTTGATGGGGTCATACTTAGTGATTATGTGAACTGTGAAAGCTAGTAGATAATATCGCAACTTCTGAGCAACAAACACCACGACAAGACAATGCCTCTCTACATTGGTGTATTTAGATTTTTTACATGAGATCACTCTTGACATGTAATACACTATCTTTTCCACTCCTTTATTTTCTTGGGCCAGAAGTGCTCCTATGGATCTTTTTGTTGAAGTAAGCTAGAGCAGTAGCTTCTGGTGGAATCATTGTGGATGGGGAGGCTAAGATTTCTTTGATCTTTTCAAAGGCCTTCTTCTACTCATCTACCCAAATCCACTTGGCTTTATCTTTTATAAGGGGTGTGAATCAGTGGGTCACCTCCGATAGTGCAGGTATGAACCTTCTTAGGTAGGACACCTTCCCTAAGAAGCCCTTGAGCTGCCTTTGAGTCTTTGGAGGTGACATCATTATGATGGTTTTCTTTTTCTCTACATCTACTTGCACCCCCACCTATTCACAATAAACCCCAAAAACTTTCCCGCAATGACCCCTAAGGCACACTTCAAGGGGTTCGTCCGCATCTTGTACCTACAACACCTCTCGAATACTCTTTGGAGGTCCTGTATATGCTTTCTTTATTTATTTGATTTCACCACTAGATCGTCCACATAAAATTCTAGTATATCATGAAATAAATCATGAAAAATTTCCATCATGGTCCTTTGGTTCGTGGCCTCAATAGTCTTCAATCCGAATGGCATGACTGTGTAGTGGAAGTTTCCTAGTGGTGTGCGTAAGGTAGTCTTCTACGCATCCGTCGGGTCCATCTTAATCTAATTGTAGCCGACGTACCCATCCATGAAACTATACATCTCATGGCCTGCGGTAGCGTCAAGTAAGTTGTCTATGCTTGGTAGAGGAAACTCATCTTAGGTACATGCCCGATTCAGATAATAAGAATCCATGCAAATTCAAATTTGGCTCTTGTCCTTCTTTTCCACCGGCACTATGCTAGAGAGCCACACATGATGCTGAATAGGATTGATGAACCCCACTTGCAACAACTTCTCTACTTCTGCTTTTATCTTCAGGTCGAGGTCAGCTTTATACGTGCGTGTTGCTTGCCCAACTGGAAGAGCATTGGGAAGAATATTCAATATGTGAGAGCTCAACTCTGGGTGTATCCTTGACATTTCCATGTATTTCCAGGCAAACAAGTCAGTGAACTCCTTGAGAAGACCGATAAGCTCTTCCTTTTGTTTTGGGCTCAAACTTTTGGAGATTAGAATGGGTTTACTTTCACCCCCTTCTACTCCTTGGTGATCTCCTCTAATTATTATAGATGCTCCCTAGGTCAATCCTGCATGCATTCTGGAGCTTTTTCTGGTTCCTTAATATACCCAATAACATGGGCTTTATCCACAACAAAACACTATGGCGTCGGGTCGATGCTCTTATCCCAGAACACCGCCCGCGCAGACCGTTATAAACGGTAAATAACTCTCCCATCAAGTAGGACCATTTCTTTATAAGTTTGAGGAGGTATAACCACCTCCTCCACCTTCCTCTTTCCTTTTGCTATATGGGGGATCACCTCCCCCCTAAATGATCATGTACAAATTTCCTTGGTTGGGAAATTCCTACAACCACTTGCTACACTTCTAGTTTTTCTCACAAAATTCTTTATTTCCTCATCCAGTTCTGTGTAGAACGTTGTGTCCACCCAATGGGCCTCCTCAATGGAAAAAGGATTTTGTGTGGCCTTGATTATGATCTATATTCCTCTGATATTGGCCTTTGCACACTGATGGTAGGTAGAGGGTACTATACCATGGTTATGCATCCATATCCTCCCAATGAGTAGCTGGTATTAGCATTGATGACATGGAATTTTATGTGGGAAGTCAAATTACCCAACTTGATTCCCACATTCACATATCCAAGAGATTGCATTTCAGCACTGTCAAATCCTGAAATCACTAGTGGTACAAGCACTATCTTTTCTTGGCCGATCCCCGTCTCATACAATGTACTGATCAGTATAATGTTAAAAGATGCTCCTCCATCCATTAATGCTCTGGGGAATGAGATTCCATTTATCATAGCTGTAACATATAACGGGCGGCTGTGGAAGTAAGGCACCAGCCTATCTGCCTCAGAAAATACCACTTTATAAGTATATCTTTTTATTAGCCTGCCGATTGGACCATGACAATTCAATGAGGGATCTCCTCACTGCTGTACCGCTTCCAAAACTTTTCTTATTATGACTACTCTGGTGTCATACTTCACTCCTATTTGCTCGAAGAACCACTTAAACTTAGGGATCCTCGCTATGGCTTCGCATTCAGAGTCTAGGTCTACTTCATATGTCTGGGTATTATAAATGTATTCTACCTCAGATGTCCCTCCCTCATCCAGAGCAAGGATGACATTCACGTGGCGCTCTAGAAGGTTGACCTACTCGAGTTCTTCATCCCCATCCTCTTCTTGGTCTGGGGTGAAGAACCATTCCTCATGCATTCTTTCTCGCTCAGTTCTCTGCCTGCTGCTCAATGATAGCCTTTCCAACTCTTCACATATTGTCTCATCACTTCCCACTCCATCAAATCTTAGGCCGCTTCTTCATCATATGCTATTACCATAATGGAAGTGGCATAATGATAAGCTGGAAGTGGGTTTTCATTGACATCCACAAGAGGTGTCTGTAAAGTACCACTGGACACCTGCTCGCCAATGATCCTCCTCAAATAGTAACAGTCAGTGGTAGAGTGTTGCACTCGTTGGTGTAACTCGCAATACTTAGGGTTGGCTTTATCAGCTACTATTGGGGTTTCCCCATTCAGGTGAAGGGTACCTGCTACCCCTTCTCGTACCAATGTACGATAACAATACATAGCTTTCTCTACACTATAAGGTAGCGATGGTGGATAATCTTCTCCAAACTTTCTCTGGTTACTCGAGCTGTTGTTCTTGGATCCTGAACCTCCTTTCTTACCTTTGGGATTTCCATCCATGTAGTTGATTACTTGCCTCCTCGAGACTTGAAATCTTCCAGAAGTCAGTAGAACTTTTGTCCTCCAACTCGAGGTCCTTGGCTTGATTATCATGGCTATGTTGCTCGCAGCCCTGGTGAACTCTCTAAAGGTTCCATCGTTAGTCTCATTATTAGATGGATATTTTATTCCTCCAAGAGCCCCTCAACACAAATTTGAAACAACCTTGCCTCTGTTACCTCCTCATGCACATCAAGTGCTCTCTCACAAATACGCTTGATATATTACATTAACTCCTCCCTAGGCTTTTTCACCTCTTGTGCCAGGTGTCTCAATATGAACTCATTATCTGTCACAAAGAACTTTTGGAAGAATTGTATGTGCATTTCTTCCCATGAGGGAATGCTGTTGGGCACCAGGTGGGAATACCACATGTAGGCCTTTCCTGTGAGGGTATTGGAGAACTCCCTAAACCTTAAGTTCTTATTATTTCCATTCACCCCTAGGTACTCAACTAACCCTTTCACGTGCTCTCTTGGTTTTTCTCCTTTGCCATTAAACTTAATGAACTTTGGTAGAATATACCCCTTTGGGTATGGTTTCTCATTCATAGCCCGAGGATAAGAATCTTGCAGCTCATCATACAGATGAGGTGTTTCTCTTTGACTGGAGGAGATCAACTTTCTCACCTCCTCCATAGTAACTCCTTTGGAAGGGGATTCTTCCAAACTTATGCCATTTTCTACTTGTGAGCTTGATGGTGCCACAACCTACTCTGGCACCACCATTCATGACGGAATTGTCTATGCCAAAATTGTTGCTGGGGTGGCTTCCCCTTCAGAGAAGGCAGCTGCTGGTGTTACACGGCCTTGACCAAAACTTAACAGGTCTACGTTGTTTTGCTTCAAGAAATACAAAAATTCTCATAAGAGTCACACCTATCATTGAAGCTACTGTCGGTGAGTTGGTCTGCCCTCCCTGAGCAACATGTGTCTTTACTCCGATCATCACCACATCCTCCTGAGTGGCCTGGTCACTTTGGGTTCCATTCCTAGGTGGAATGTCTTCAAAAAATAGCTGCTTAGAAACGTTGAAATCTTATTTGTCCATAGAAGTGAGGATACCTCCCCAGCGGAGTCGCCAAATGTAGGAGGGTAGCTGTACTGGGGCCTATGAATAAATGAAAAGGGTGAGGCGTGATCCACTCTAATGGACTCTATCTTCAAGGTTTTCTAAAACTTCTAGAGAAACACCTAGTAAAACCTTCTTCTTCGGGTAAAAATGGAACCAAAGTATGAACTTCTCCCTGCAAGAAGATGATCTTCACTATAATAATAGTAACTTTTCTCAAGAGAAACTCCTGAGAATGATCTTTGTCAGAGTAAAGTGAAGGAATAAAGAACTCAACACTGAGAGAGAGAGAGCAGGGAGAGAACACTAGTTATTTGGAGTGATTTTGACAAAGTAACGGTATGACTTAAGTTGTGATTATGACTTGACCTTACCCCAAGGTCCTATTTATACTTAGACACTAGGGCTGAGTTGGCACTTTTTGGGTGCCAAAATTGAGGGGAGTTGGTGAGGGACAATGTCTGTAATGTATCTTTTGTCCCTATCTGTGTGCAATTGCCTGTCCTCTTTGACAGGTGCCACCTGGTGCAAAGCAAAGTCAAAAAGAAAAAATGTCTGCGCTTGAAGACAAAATATTTAATTTGGTAAATATTTTTTATAACGATAACTTGTTGTACAAACTTTGTAAACTTGAGGAGTGGCTCAAGGACCACCAATTCTAAAATATTTTATAAACTTGAGGAGGAGCCTCTAGTAACACCTCCTCTAAAATCATTTACAAACTTGAGGAGAGGACTCAAGGACCACCTCTACTAAAGTCATTTTATAAACTGTTCATTTCTTATGAGCAACCCCTTGGTTGCTCACTTTAATTATGACTAGGTGTGAACTGTTTAATGATTGGGTGACCCCTAGGATCTATATATTAATGTTCTCTCAATCGTAAAGTGATAAGTGGTTGAGCTTGATCAACAAACCTTGTTCCTCATCCACCAAGCCAAAACTCTCAAGAGATCCCAACTTGCCTTTTTGTGCCCTGCTTGCTTAACTAGGCTACACGTACAAGTAACATGTTAGTGCTTTGACATTCATGTGAGTAATAAATATTGGGTATGAGGTCACCCTAGGTGGACCTCCTCGCCCATTGGTTTTATTATGTATCTCCTCGTGGTGGGACTCCTCGTTTATACATTATTCTTGTGACTCTTGAACATTTGGGGACGAGGAGCCACTTGTGATGGGCCTCCTCGTCCAAACTTCATTTTTTGTATTTTTTTAGTTGCTTGGGATGAGGAGATATTTATGATGAACCTCCTCGCCCAAATTCTAAGCTGTGAGTTCTGGGAATTTTGGGATGAGGAGCCCTTCCTGGTGGGCCTCCTCGCCCAAGTTCTAACTTTGTATGCTTTGGACAAATTAGGGCGAGGAACACTTCCTGGGGGTCCTCCTCTCCCAAGTTCTAATTTTGTAAACTTTGGACAAATTGGGGTGAGGAGCCCTTCTCGGGGATCCTCCTCGCCCAAGTTCTAATTTTGTGAACTTTGGACAAATTGGGGTGAGGAGCCCTTCCTGGGGTCCTCCTCACCCAAGTTCTAATTCTATGAACGTTGGACAAATTTGGGCGAGGATCCCTTCCTGGGTCCCTCCTCGCCCAAGTTCTAATTCTGTTATCTTGGCTAAAGCAATTCCTTTAAGGGGTGGTCATTTAAGCCCCCCTCGCCAATTGGGTCTGCTCGCCCAATTATTTAGGCTATTAAGTGTGTACCCCTCTACAGATGGATTAAAATAAAATGAAACTGATCGGACAAGGTCAATTTATTGCAAATGAACTATTAGGTCTTCTATTAGGGGAAAACAAATCCTAAAAATACAAATGAAACTTGGTAAAGTTTAAGCATGATTTTAGTCAAAAATTATAAATCCATAATTAGAAAAAAATTCTAAGAATGTACCATAAATTGAACAAGTGCACAACGAGAGATCAAGTAAAATGGAAATAAAAATTTCATTGATAAACAAAAATGACCATAAGACTATAAAATAATGACCTTAAAGGGTCAATTTTTTTTAAATAAAAGTAAAACTTGAAAGCTAAGGATTGGGGGTAGGAAGGTTGATTTGTTCGGTAGCAGTCTCAACATTCTAGGTTTGGGGCACAATGGTAGGGGGATCGATCACTGGTGGGTCAGCCGTAACACTATCACCTTCTAAAGGATTCTCAAGGGGGATGATTGGCATATGCAGGGTCACCCTCAGGGAAATTTCATTTCTACAGTCTAGACACCTAACCCTTGTTAAAAGCAACAAACTCATGATAATCTAATTAAGAAGAAATCTCGTGGACCGACGCCTCAAACCCTTCATTATAGGCCTTTTCCACGTCAAATTCTCAGGAATGATCCATCTAGATATTCTGCCTTCGAATGATTAACTTTTGAAGGACTTTGTGGCCAAGAGAGGTCTTCACTTTAGATAGCTCGACATCCACCCTGCTGAAATAATTCTAATCTTAATGGTGAACCCCTTAGCCTTGTTCTTCATAACCTCATTCATCTTTCAACTCCTGATAAATATTGCCCAAAGTCCTTCTCTATGATAGGGTTTGATTCTTCAAGGATCTACTAGAATCTGAGAGATTTTCCCTGACCTTCCTGTAGTGGTCAACTTGACCGACAAGTTCTTCAGTGACCTTTATACTCTAAGTAAAAGGACATAAAATATTAGTAGTATAATTAGGCATAAACAGTAGATCAAAATTAATTAATTTACCAAAACTATGTGTAGTAGACCTTCCTTGTGGAACCTCTCCAAAGTGAATCTCCTCAAATTAACTATGTTAGAAGGTATCATTGCCACATGAGCTGTGACCTAAGAAACTTCCACATCTCTATGGGACGAATCGCCCTCGAATATAGACTATTTTCCTTCTAAAAGGAGATATACACAGGGAGATCCTGAGTCCCTTAGGGAGGAGGAGTTCTTGAATAATCCCTCTATTGAGGCTCATTGATAACCATAGACCGATTGGTTATAACCAATGGGGTAGGTGGACAACCTCTATTATTCTCCTTCCTCCTCTTCTTGCTCTACTTGGCTTCTTGACGTTAGCGCTAGCGGCTCGTGACTCCTTTTACCCGAGGGTAAATACCTTTCTTTCTTTCTTTCTCAATAGCAGTTTTTTGGCCTGACAGTTATAAAAAACTGCTTTATATATTTATCTTTGGCTACGACCAAATCAAGAGGTCTCCTTGAACGACTAGTCATTTCTTTTAAATCTAAGGGGATTGTGATAAAATAAAGTCCAAAAAAAAATATTCAAACTTTACATCTTCCCAAGAATAACTAGAAATATTGGGTTTCGTATGTGAAGAGAGGATCAAGCATGTCCAAAAAGAGGTCTAATTCTTCTTTTGCTTCCTCTTATTGGCAGACATCGGAATTAATAGGGATCGTGTAAGAAGATTTCTCTCATAGATAAACACCTCTCTCAACCTCTCAATGGGTAGGAATGACTGTTGGGATTGAATCATTGCCGACCATACTGTAATCGGTAACCAAAACCTTTAGGATAACTGTGAAATTTCCAATCGAATGGATAGCTAGATTGTAACTAAGATGTACGTTGGTCTCTCTCCAGTGAGGACTAACACCTTGCAAGTTAAGTAATTTACAAACTCTTTCTACATGATTAAGCTTCGCTAGGTGATGATAGGCTTTGTGTTCCACATACAACCTGTACACATAAATGCGATCGATTAATGATGGAGATAGATCTTCATATGTTTGAATAAAACACAACAGCTGAACGACCTATTGGGCATCACTTTTCTTGAGGGTGCCTTGAGAGATCTGTAGTTTGCGCTGTATAATTACCCAAAAAACACAAGTACATATTTGTCAGTGTCCTTTTATGATTGGGGCAAGTATGTGACCAAACTGCGAGCCATTTCCTTGGTCTGGATGTGGAATTGGTATGAGAATGCTCAAATCATAACATACCTAATCTCCTCAAGTCCCAAGTCTTCCCCACAAATTTGGTTTATGGTAACTTCCCCCATAACAATCCGATAGAAGCTACCATTTTCCTGGATTAGGAGTATTCCATAGTAATCAAGTACTCTCACCAGCAATGGATGAAAGGGAAAGTGAACTCCCCTCCTATATAGCAACTGTCATAAAGTCAAACTTACCAAAAGGAAGATCCATAACATCTTCCTCCTCCATGTCTAGCCTAATATTAACATTCTCAGTAATTCCATATTTATCATGGAATTCACAAAAATCATCAGCAGCAACTACCTGATATTTCTTATGACTCGACATGATAAAGTTAGGAAGTAAAATAATGAGAAGTGGAAAAAAGTTCTGGCAACTGAAAACTTTAGAGAAAGGAAGTAATAGGGAAATTACATTTACGGATGACTAAATTGGTAAGATGAAAGGCTTTGGAAGACTTATACTCTCTACTGGTTGTTCACTTAACCACCGCATGCTTGATTAGCTCAAGTAATCATGCTCTTATGTGCTATCATTACCTCGGGAAATGACGACAGTTCGCATTGTTTGAGGAGTGGGAACCATGCAAATGATTTCAAGAGCAATGATTCAAATCCCTTCGTAGGAGTAGGCGCTTGGGGACTTGGTAGATATGTGCAAATAATTATTTTAAAACAACATGTCTCCAGTAACTTAAAACAAAGCTTGGCCGATCACCCCAACCTTGGGGGAAATTGAAGGGAGATTGGATAAATTTATGTCACATGAATGCCACATGGAATATTTTAGAAGATCACAAATATGTAGGGAGATAAGTGCAAATCTTGGAAAATCACATTGGCAAGTTGGAAGACCACTTCTGAATAGACTCTAGGACCGATGTATAGGATAAACTTATAAAGACCTAAACTAGGAAAACACTAAAGAGTATAAGTAAGGATGAACTCACCCAATTTAAGGGATTAATTGTAATCTTCACGTGGTGACTTGGACACTCAATGATATGATCAAAGTACACCCTCGTACTCTGAAAAGCAACATCATCTAATATCATCGTCGAGTCACTAGAAGGGTCCAACCATCCAAAAGAAGGGTCATCCTGATAAGGGTCGGCCTCATATGCACCACACTCAGTCTCACTGATAGCCGATATCAACATTGGTTTTTTGGGCTTAACAAGTACCAGTTTCATACTCTGAGGTAGACGATAACAAGGGTGATCGCAGTTACCTAACCTCGACTGACATGTTTAGTTGAGGTTCTACTCATGAATGCAAGCTCAATAGTCATGTCAGAGTCAACAACATCATACTCGGCCGGTCTGAGGTTCCAGTGGATGACGTCAAGCAGTCCGAGCACATGCAAGTACAAAAGAGACCAGGAACACGTGGACAAAACCGTTATGACTATATCATTCCCTCATGTGAGGGAATATTTTATCATCATGGTCTACACGTGGCACTACCAAGTGTCCACCTTGGGTTGGCTAAGATCCAACCATTAATGCAAATAACATGCTTGCGGGGTACACTACACCCCCAAAGCACTATATATGTCACTTATCTTCTTCCTTGTAAAAGATCGAGTAACTAAAAACCTAGAAGAAACTCTATTCAATTGTGTTCTAGAGAGAGAAATCTTGTAAACCGGGCCATTAGTGCCCATTTGTTAGTGAAAGTTACTCACACATACACAGTGGACGTAGGATCCGGCCGAACCGCTTAATCTTTAGTGTTAATCTTCTTAGCCTCACCACCTTATCTATATTACTTAGCTGTGTTTATTGCCATTGTTATTCTTCTGTTTGAGATGTTTAACACAATTAAATGGTGATACCAAATTTGGTATCATCACTCAACTAGCTATCCTAGCACTCCAATCACCATTGTTCTTCCCAAGGAATACATCGATCTCCCCTTTTCCTGTGGACCTAGGTAGACCTATCTGCTGAACCATGTACATCTTATGTTCTTTGTTCTTTCCTCTATTCATAATTATTTCGGGGTTAATCTCTAATTACTGCTTTATTTTGGGTTTATATCCCCTACAAACGTTATTTTATATATTTGTGTGGTTAATTATGATTGTGTTGCTTTTAAACCAAGGTATTGTACCATTAATTTATGATAAAGCCTATGGATTGTAAATAGAGATTTCATAAAAAAAGAAATACATGTGTTGTGACTTTCAAAGGTGAAATTATAGTAAAGATCACCAGTGTAGTAAATTACGCAATTATGATGACCAAAGTGTTATACAGGAGCACGGTGTATAGTGATCAACTAGGGCACCGTGACCAACAAACAATCATTGAATTATAGCAATGAAAATAAAAAAATAGAAAATTTATACAAGAATACAAAATATATCTGGTTCACCAATTTATTTACGTCCACACGCAATCTATGTCACTGATTGAAGAAGATTGCAATTGGAAAGATAATGTGTACCTTCCTTGCACACAAATAATTTTTCTTCTCACAAAATAAAACAACCATCACATAAATATTGGAAGACTTACATAATGATTAATCTCACCACACAAGGCTCCTATATTCTTCCCAAATTCTCAATAGAGAATACCTAAAATTATTTCCCAAAACAACCAAGCTTATACAAATGTGAACATACAAGTTTCACTCACCAATTATCTATTTTGGAAAACAAGAAGAAAATACACAAATCTCTCTTAAGGAACAAGAACAATCACACTTGTGGCTTCTCAAAACTTGGTTTACAAACGCCAAAATACTCTATTTATACAATGGAGCACACATGAGAGAAATTTCCCAAAGATCCTCACTTAAAACACATTTATCACACTTATTGACCCATTCGCTATAGAAAACTTGGCGTCGTTGGTCGCGACCCCACAAAACATTCCATTCTAAACTCTGGACAATCACACAACCTCTATCACTACAGTGAGGATAATCATCGCTGCAATGAAAAAAGGAGCAACCAGGTTTTTGAGACAAAAATCCATAAATCTCCACCTTGGCGAACAACAACCACCACATCGAAACGAGTCCTCCATAAAAACCACAAAAGTGAGGGATGTCATCAAAATACACGATCGCCACCATTAAAGCACTAATGAAGATATCTGACTAGGTTTGATACCTTCTCAAATCTGACCCCTGACTTACTCTTCAATCGATGCATATCTTGCGTAGCCACAAGAACACCTCCAACATTTATGTCAAACTCATAATGCTCCATAGCACTCTCGAAATCCTCTAGTTCGACATCACCTAGCAAACACAGTCAGCCACCCCTTAACCATCGGTTGGTAACTGAAAGTCATCTTCTGCCACCATTGGAGAATAGGATGTCCTTGACTTTTCCTCGCATCTCTACTATGACCCAATGCTTTCAACCCTCTCGTCTTCACAACTTCTGAATGGACTAACTCGATGCCACTATGACTATCCCATGCTAATGTCATGTTTGTCCTCATAGGCTTACCTCCCTTCAAGGACTGCTGTAATTTCGATTACCACCTCAAAGTAGATTTTACTCTCCCAAAAAATTTTGTAGTCCCCTCACAACTCAAATAAGAGTAAATGTCTCCAATCTTCCTAATATGCAAACCTCGTTTACCTACTCCTATGTTGCCAAGCTTCAAATGAAATTTTTCACTCTCCAAAATGTAAGACCCCACAAAAGATACACCCATTACCGTATTCCCTTGGAGAACATGTAAGTTCTTTACCTTGGTGCCCCTATACACCATAAGAGTACCTTCCATGACCCTCATACCTCCAACTGATGTTACCGCATTGTATCCCATGGAGTCTAGCACACCTATCGACATACATCACCCGAAGACCCAAAACATATCGCACACCACACAAAATTCTCACCAACCCATCATATGTCTTGATTTTGATTGAAATAATTCCTAAATTTTTTAAGGCACTCCCATCGGCCATCAAAATAGAACTAACTATCACATATTTATAGGAGTAGAAAGAATCACTATTGGGACACATATGAATTGAGCAACCATAATCAATAACCCAAACTCCATTAAG
The DNA here is from genome assembly GCA_949130495.1 of Sambucus nigra. Classification (NCBI taxonomy): domain Eukaryota; kingdom Viridiplantae; phylum Streptophyta; class Magnoliopsida; order Dipsacales; family Adoxaceae; genus Sambucus; species Sambucus nigra. The sequence goes on from OX422208.1 coordinate 119,057,194, forward strand.
TGACTCACCAAATTGGGTTGTTATGAGAGAAAAATCATTGACATCTTTTGAAGAACTTGCATCCGCCACTGTTGTTGATGCATTTTAAACCTTCTCTTTGCCTTTCTTATTCCAACCTTTAAGTTTGTGACAAGAGTTAATGATATGACCAACATCGTGATAGTAGTAACACTTTCGATCTATGTGCCCCTTTAACTTGGACCTTAAGATCTTAAAACCTCAGTTCTCCACCCACCCACGAACGAGTAGGCTTGCGACATCACCGTCACCCTCAACCACTTTCTTCCTATTTTTGTTGGAAAGAAGTGTTGATGTGACCTCATCCAAAAATACACTCTTCTTCTCGTACATCATCGTAGTCACCAAATGCTTATACCTCTCACGAAGTGAAGCTAATAAAATTGCAACCTTATCCTCCTCCTTTATATTCACCTCCACGTTTAATAGTTTTGAGAGAAGCCTATTAAAACTCATTGAGGTGGTCTTGTAGAAAAGTAATCGAGCCTATAATAATCGATAAAATTCCTTTATGAGATTAATCTGATTTGTCAAAGACTTCTCTATATAAATATTTTTCCCAAATCACATTAGCGAAAGTCTCTGTCATAATGTTGTGTTTAATTTACTTAGTCAAACACAATCGAATCATGGAAGAAGACTCCGTTTGTATCTTGTTCCAGTCAACATCCTTCATTGTGTCGATTCTTTCCTCTAAAGCATGGATTAATCCCTCTTTGATAAATATATCGGTCACCTCCACTTGCCAAAGGCTCTAATTGTTCCTCCTATCAAATTTCTCCACATCTAACTTTATATTAGATGCCATAACCAGAATAGAGGCCCTATTTTGCAACTTAGGATCTAATACTAATTTGTTGTGTGGGAGCACGGTGTATTGTGATCAACTAGGGCATTAAGATCAATAAACAATCACCCAAGTATAGCAATCCAAATAAAGAAAATAAAAAGTAAATGCAAGAACACAAAATATACGTGGTTCACCAGTTGGGCTATGTCCATAGACGATTTGTGTCATTAATAGTAGAAGATTTCAATTGGAAGGACAATATGTTCCTTCCTCACACAAAAATAATCTCTCTTCTCACAAAACAAAATAACCCTTACATAAATATTGGAAGACTCATACAATTATTAATCTCACCACACAAGGCTTCTATATTCTACCTAAGCCCTCAATAGAGAATATTCAAAATTGGTTCCAAAAGTAACCAATCACAAATGTGAACACATAATTTTCACCCATAAATTCTCTATTTTGGAACACAAGAAGAGAATTATCAAATCTCTCTCAAGGAGCAAGAGTAATCAGACTAGTGGTTGCTCAAAACTAGGTTTACATACCCCCAAAATGTTTTATTTATACAAGGGAGAACACATGAGAGAAATGACCAAACGACCCTAAATTAAAATCCATTTCTGATGCTTTTATGACCCCTTTTCGCTGCAACGAACTTGCCCTCTATGGTCGTGACCCCCACAAGACAACCCATTCTAAAATCTGAACAACCACATGACCTCCATCGCTATAGAGAGGACAATCGTCACTGTAGTGAGGCCCTTTGTTGTAGCAAAAATAGGGAAAATAGGGTTTTTGAGGCAAAACTCCACACAAAGCCCATTTCAAACACTGCTTGGAATTATTTGGTTTCCTATATTGGAGGATTGGGTCAAGAATTTGTCAACTTAAAAATATATCTGAGTAGAGTATCTGTTGGCAACAAAATTGTATTTTGTACATTCGACTTTTGTTACAATTGCCATCGGTACAAATCTGACCAAGTTGTGAATGAGATGAATACGACTGCTGTAACAAAAGATAGAATAATGTCCTAACTATTGTTAATATTTTTATACATTAATGGATGTATATATATATATATATAAAGTTATATTGCAATCGTTTTTCGGAGAATTATTGATGAGATTTTCTTAGCCTATAAATAGGTATAACCTTGTCATTATTATATATTGGCACAAAATTACATCAGAAATTTCTCCCCCTCTTATATTATCTTATGTGTATTATATTTCTATAACACGTTATCATCATGAAGTCTCCTAACTTTTTCTCAGGGAACAATTATTCATAAGGCATATTAAGTTCTCCACTTCAACCATGATATAAAAGATTTCTTTTAGTGTAGTGAAAGATTATTTAAGCTAAATTATAGTGCAATCTAACTGTACACCAATGGCAGGGAGGTATGACACACTTTAGGACATGAACATATATCTCATATCCATTAGAGTGCGTAAGAAACGATGGCTCCACTCAAAACATTATTTATAAATTGGAGACACTTGTTCGTGTGCTCATATCATGTATATGTTTAGTGTTACTATTGAATGAAATTACACCAATCTTCCACTATTCATCTAAATTTTTTTAGACTAGTAAACTATAGTGCAATTCCTTATAGATGTAGTTTATTAATCAAACTATGCTAACCGAACTATTTAAATTGTTTGCAGCGTGTGTGTACACTTGATTTGTTTCCTTATTTATTTTTTCTTGCTACATTGATATCCAAATCTTTGTTCCATCACAACTAATGATAATGGATTTGACAAGTGTTTAAACATCTTAATCATCTTGATAACTGAGTACAAATTCAAAATTTTCATGCCTTATGATGTTTAAGCACAAATAATAGTCATCGTGTCTAGAATGGAAGATGTGTTTGATTGCGCATGTAAAAACTATTTTTAACAAATTTCTTTTACAAAAAAAATTAAAACAGAGTAAAAAATAAATAAATAAAGTGATACTGAGAATTTTTTAATGGATGTTTTGGAAAAAGGTCCTCATAATGCTCAAAGTGTATAAAAATAGGACACTCCATATAATTTTATAAATTTAGTCCCTGTACTAAAAATACCATGAAAAATAGTGCTGCTGATGCGGACAAAAAAAATAAATGCTATTGTACCACAGGGACTAGATTTATAAATGTGATTGTACCATAGGGACTAGATTTATAATCTTGAAAAGCATTGCCCCAAAAATCCAAATATAGGAAGGAACATGACCTTTACCTTAATTCTCTATATTTTAATTGTCATGAACTCCAATTCTTACCCATTCTTAACGAATTGAATTCACCAAACCGATGTCATATAAGTTGGTTTGATCCATATGTCTTAATAATTTATAAACTATGCCAAACCAAACCATCAACTCTTATATACTCACTTATTGGGGTTGAGTTGTAAAAGGAATTCTTAATTCATACATGAATGAGCCAGCCTGAAAAGTGAAAAATTCTGACACTAATAATTTGCGAGTGAGTATTACATTAAGAATTGATAAGCAAATGAGTTTTCTAATGAGCTAGGTTGATATAGCTTAAATATCGAAAGGGGGGGGGGGGGGGGATCTGTAATGCATCGATAATGTACCCAACTTGACAACCTGCGAAGTTTTTATGTCAAAGACCTCAATTATAATAAAAGAATCCATTGTGTCATATTCCACATGTGAACATATTAAGTTTCAACATCAATCCATATGATGTCATTGCTTACATAAGTTGCATTAGTGGTTAATTAGTGTGTTAGGTGCATATGATGTCATTGCTTACATAAGTTGTATTAGTGGTTAATTAGTGTGTTACGTGCATTAGTGGTAAATTAGTGTGTTAGGTAGAAAAATGTGATTGTAATTTTTCCTTACTTGTTTAATGTGTGACCTAAAATGTATTTGCCATGCTATAAATACCCCATGTCCTGTGCTTGTATAATCATCCAAGAAGAAGTAAAACAATAAGGAAATTAGCATTTGTGTCTTAGTTTGAGTGTAGTATTTTATGAGTTGGTCTTCTTTAAGTGTTTTGAAAGAGTGGTTTAGTGAGCACTTCCTTATAATCATTTCTTACGTATATTAGAGTTTTGTACTCGTTATTCCCAATAATTGGTATCAGAGCGGGACGATCGTGTACCAGTACTTTTGGAGTGAGTTTTATTGAGTCGTGAGGAATTCGTATTCTGCAAGTTTGTATCTTGAAATCATGCTTGTTTGGTATTATCAAAGATTTACTGACACTATGGGTGATCTTCAAGTAGTTGGAGGAATCAAGAAACTCAACAACCAAAATTACAATACGTGGGCAACATGTATGACGTCTTATATGCAAGGACAAGACCTTTGGGAGGTCATTGGCGATAGCTAAGTTATACAACCGGAGGTTGATGACGCTAATGGAACTTTGCGAAAATGGAATATTAAAGCGGGCAAAGCGATGTTTGCTTTAAAGACCACAATTGAAGAAGAAATGTTGGACCATATTCGGGATGCCAAAACACCGAAAGAAGCATGGGACACTTTCACTACACTTTTTTCAAAGAAGAACGACACAAGACTACAACTTCTTGAGAGCGAGCTGTTTTCAATGGCGCAACGCGACATGTCTATCACCAAGTAGTTTAACAAGGTGAAGAAAATATGCCACGAAATTTCAAATTTAGATCCAACAGCTGTTATTGGTGAAACCATGATAAAAAGAATAATTATCCATGGTTTGAGGTCCGAATACCGAAGTTTTGTTGCTGCCGTACAAGGATAGCCGACTCAACTATCACTTGTTAAGTTTGAAAATTTGCTTTCCAGTCAAGAAGCTATGGCTAAGCAAATAGGAGGAGTCTCACTTAAGGGTGAGGAGGAAGCGATCTACACCAACAAAATCAAGGACTACTTCAAGAAGCACGTCGGAGGCGGATACAAAAAGGATGATGACAAGGCAAAAAGTCATCAAGAAGAGGGAGGTTCTCGTCTAGGGGGAGCTTTAAAGAATCGTGGCTACGGTAAAAGATTTGAGGGCAAATGTTACAACTGCGACAATAAGGGACATATGGCAAAAGATTGTTGGTCCAATAAAAGGCCCGCTGAGAGCAATGCTGCTAATTCCAATTCAAAGGAGAGAAGCGAAGATGATTGGGATGCTAAAGAATATTTTGCTATGGAAGAGGAGGAGTTAGCTCTCATAGTCTCGACAACTGAGAGGATCGACTACGAGAATGATTGGATTATCGACTCAGGCTGCTCAAATCACATGACGGGTGATAAACTGAAGTTACAAAGCCTGTCAAAATACAAGGGAAATAGAGTTATGGTAACAACCAACAACTCAAGGTTACCAATATCTCATATCGGTAAGACGGTAGTAGCACCTCAATACAGTTTTAACCAGGTGCCGCTTCAAAATGTCTACCATGTTCCGAGTATGAGGAAAAATTTTCTTTTAGTGGCAAAGTTAACATCATCAGGCCACTTTGTCTCGTTTGGTCCACGAGATGTGAAGGTATATCAAGACCTCAAGATCTCATAAATGCCAATAATGGAGGGACGACGATTGGAGTCAGTCTACATGATGTCAGCAGAGTCTGCATGTGTAGACAAGAAAAGAAAAAATGAGATAGCAGATTTATAGCACATGCAATTGGGACACGTTAGCTATTTTAAGCTAAGCGTGATGATGAAGAAGTCGATGTTCAAGGGACTTCCATAATTTTATGTGAGGACAGACATGGTATGTGCGGGATGCCAGTATGGTAAAGCACATCAATTACCATACGAGGAATCAAAGTTTAGAGCAAAGGAACCATTAGAGTTAGTTCACTCTGATGTGTTTGGACCAGTCAAGCAACCCTCAGTTGGTGGGATGCGATATATGGTAACATTTATTGATGACTTCTCCAGGTATGTGTGGGTTTTCTTTATGAAAGAAAAATCTAACACGTTCTCAAAGTTTAAAGAGTTCAGAGAGATGATTAAAGGAGAAGTGGGAAAGAAGATTATTTGTCTACGTACAGATAATGGAGGAGAATATACCTCAAATGAGTTTTTCCAGTATCTACGAGACTGTAGAATACGTCATCAATTTACTTATGCCAACACCCCCCAACAGAATGGAGTCTTAGAGAGAAAGAGTCGACATCTTACAGAAGTTTGTCGGAGTGTTCTACATGCTAACAATGTACTAAGAAGATTTTGGGCTGAAGCTATGAGAAATGCAGCCTAGGTGATTAACAAACTTCCTCAACCAAGGTTAGAGTTTGTTTCACCATTTGAGAAATTATGGGACATGAAACCTACGGTTAGTTTCTTTCGAGTATTCAGCTGTGTATGTTATGTATTTGTTCCTAACCATCTATGTAGCAAGTTTGACAAGAAAGCCGTCAGATGTATCTTTGTGGGATACGACAGCCACAGGAAAGGGTAGAAATATTACGATCCTATGATTAGAAGGTGTTACACGTCACGAGATGTGGTGTTTGATGAAGCATATTCTTGGTGGTCCTCAGAAAAGGAGGTATTATCAAACTCGAAGGAATTTGAAGAGAAGCTGCAACAGAAAATGGGAGAGCAGACTCCTCAAATCCTACCAAGCTCACACAAAGCTGAAGATTCATATGATGATGATAATATCGAGCAAGAAGTAACTATGAATCCTTGGAAAACTGGTGTATATTACCAACCAAATAAAGAAGGTGAACGTAGTGAAATGGAAGTATCAACTCCACAATCATAACTCAGGAGGTCAATAAGAATCAGAAAGCCAAATCCCAAATACGCCAACGCAGCCATAGAAGAAGAAGAAGCAAGTGTAAAAGAACCTGATACATTTGAATAAGCATCCCAGAATTCTGAGTGGATTAAAGCTATGGAAGAAGAAATCAATGCACTGGAGCAGAATCAAACTTGGGATCTCGTGCCGAAGCCAAGAGATGTGAAAACCATATCATGTAAATGGGTTTACAAGATAAAGAGTCATCCAGATGGATCAATTGAGAGATACAAAGATCGATTGGTGGCTCGAGGGTTCTCTCAACAATATGGACTAGACTATGATGAAACATTTAGTCCAGTAACAAAGCTTACAACTGTACGAGTCCTACTTGCACTTATAGCCAACAAAGACTGGAATTTATGGCAAATGGATGTGAAGAACGCATTTCTTCATGGGGAGTTAGATTGAGAGATCTACATGATTCAACCAATGGGTTTTCATAATCAAGATCATCCTGAGCATGTGTGTAAGTTGCGAAAGGCACTCTATGGATTGAAACGGGCACCAAGGGTGTGGTATGGTAAGATTGCTGAATTTCTAACTCAAAGTGGTTATTCAGTAACACCTGCAGATTCTAGCTTGTTTGTCAAAGCTAATTGAGGAAAGTTAGCTATCGTACTGGAATACGTGGATGATTTGATCATAACCGATGATGATGAGGAATAAATTCTCTAAATAAAGGCGAATTTATCATTTCGTTTCCAGATGAAGGAACTTCGACAACTCAAGCACTTTCTTGGTTTAGAGGTTGATCGTACACAAGAAGGAATATTTATTTGTCAGAAAAATTATTCCAAAGATTTATTGAAGAAGTTCGAGATGCTCGAATGCAAGCTAATCTCGACACCAATGGAACCAAATGGCAAGCTGTGTGCACATGAAGGAAAAGATTTGGAAGATGACAGGATGTATCAATAATTAGTAGGTAGTCTGATCTACCTAACGTTGACTCGACCTGACATATCTTATGCAGTTGGTGTGATGAGTCGGTACATGCAAAATCTAAAGAAGTTTCATTTGGAAGCAGTTCGACGAATATTGAGATATGTGAAGGGTACAACTACCTATGGTATTTTGTACAAGAAAGGTGAAGATTACAAGTTAGTTGGCTATTGTGACGCTGACTATGCAGGAGATCACGACTCTCGCCGATCAACTATCGGGTACGTGTTTAAGCTTGTATCTGGAGTAATTTCTTGGTGTAGTAAGAGACAACCGACGGTATCTTTGTCAATTACGAAAGTATAGTATCGATCATCAGCAATGGCAGTTCATGAGAGTACGTGGTTAATATAGTTAATGAACGATCTACATCAACCAGTAGATTATGTAGTTCCGTTGTACTGTGACAACCAGTCGGCAATTCGTTTGGCAAAAAATTCAGTCTTTCATGCCAGAACTAAAAATGCATAAGTGCACTATCATTTTATCAGAGAGAAGGTTCTGCAAGAAGAGATTGAGATGAAACGAATCAAGACAGATGATCAAATTGCGGACTTGTTCACGAAAGGGTTGAATGCAAGCAAGTTCGAAAACTTTCGTCGTCAGTTCAGCATGATGAAAGGAATGAGAGTCGATATTGAGGGGGAGTATTAAGTTTCAACATCAATCCATTTGATGTCATTGCTTACATAAGTTGCATTAGTGGTTAATTAGTGTGTTAGGTGCATTAGTGGTAAATTAGTGTGTTAGGTAGAAAAATGTGGTTGTAATTTTTCCTTACTTGTTTAATGTGTGGCCTAAAATGTATTTGTCATGCTATAAATACCCCATGTCCTATGCTTGTATAATCATCCAAGAAGAAGTAAAACAATAAGGCAATTACCATTTGTGTCTTAGTTGGAGTGTAGTATTTTATGAGTTAGTCTTCTTTAAGTGTTTTGAAAGAGTGGTTTAGTGAGTACTTCCTTATAATCATTTCTTGCGAATATTAGAGTTTTGTACTCGTTATTTTCAACAGAACATTTACTAAATGGACATAGAAGAAGATGAACCTAACAATCTTCACATTGGATAAAATCATTATTATGTCTTGCTTTCATCTACTCCACCCCAAACAATGTTGCAATACATCTCACCTCCAAAATAGTAACAAAACCACCACTACAAAAATGATAATTCTAGGCACGACACACAAAGTTAACACATTAACAAACGTCACCATGACCACGTCGATTAAAAATCTTCTTACATGCTGCCTCAAAACTCTTTTGTCCACCCCATCTAAAACCTTTGAATCACTGATCCACACATACCACCAACACTAAAACGCTTCAACAAATAGCACAAAAAATCAAACCATAACAAAAAATCACGTCAAAGATACAAATGCAACCACCATTACCACTAAACCACCTGCAAAAATTACACTAAACCCCACACCACCACCATAAAATGCCACCAAAATACCAATAGAACACATCACTAAAACACCACAACCAAATAAGATATAATTACAAATAAAAATGGTTAGAGGTGGGAGAATGATAGGTAAAATAGGTGAAGAGGGAGAGAGAAAGATAGATGGGGAATAGTTCATGGCAGTGGTGAGTGTTTGGTGGTGGTATAACGAATGCTAGGGGGTGGGGGTCTTGTGTGTTAGGGTTATGTGAAGAGATTTCAGGGGATAAGGAGAGAGGGAGATGGTAATTTCGTCATAAAGATGTTAATTAAATAAAAAATAACATAAAAGGAATAACTTCCTTAACAAAAGATAAACGTTAAATTCCAAATTTAATCCTTATATTTGGGATCATTTTCAATTTTAAATCCGATGCTCCAAAACTTGCAATATTAACCCTTATGTTTTAAACCTAGTTTAATTTTAGTCTTTAATCACATGTTTTTAAGAGACTCAAAGGAGTGAATGATTGTGAATCATATTTCCTTATGCCATTTATTTTGTTAACTCTCCTAGCAAAGATGTTGTGGATGGCTAAAATTGCACAATTTTTAAAACATGTGGATTAACATTTCAACCTTTGAAACATCGGGCTTAAAATTGAAATGACCCCAAACTTTAGGGTTAATTTTTCATTTTACCCAAACATAAAAGAAATAACTTCCTTAACAAAATCTAGAGTCAGGGTTTACATCGTGTCAATTTAAAAAGATGTGGTTCACATTGTAAAAATTGAAATAGTTGGTCTCAAAAGCTACCACACTCGAGATTTAAATTTTTAATTGGCCAAAATATAATAAATAAAAAAAATACTATGATTCAAAGATATTCCTCATTTTTTAGGATGAAAGAAGGAAAAAATGTTTCTTGGTTTCTTAAAAAACTTGCTCTAGTCTTGAGCCTATAAAAAATCTACAACTGCATTGCTTGCTTTACTCTATATATGACATAACAACTTATAGGACTTGTTTGCGAGTTCTATTTTGGAGAGAAAAGAAAGAAAATTAAGGGAAAGTGTATTTTCTTTCCTTCGTTTGATATTTAAATAGAAAAGAAACTGACTTTCTCTTTTGGGAGTTTAAAAGGAGAGAAAAGAAAATAATTTTTTTTGAAAAAACTTTCCCTTTCGTTCTTTGCAAAACTTTCTTTCCAAATTGGAAAGAAATGGAGAGAAAGGAAAGTTTTTTTAAATAATTGTACCTTTTTTTCATTAAAAATGTAAGAGAAAATTTTCTGTCATTGCTCATAGCTTAGGCTTACATAGATTTTGGCATATCTCGTTACCATTTGACTCAAGCCATCACGAAGAACCGAATCTCCAACATCTACAAACTCAAGATGATATCCACATTATGAAGGTATAAATAAATTAGGAGTTCATACTTATTTACAGTTATTTTGGGATATATTTTTTTATTAAAAACGAAGCAATTTTTATGTTTAAATTTTTTTTCAAAATTTGCTGACTTTCAAACGAGAAGTCATTCTCGTTCGAACGAGAAGTCTAACTCATTAGAAGGCTATTTTTTACATTTTATCTAATGCGCATCTAACGAGGGAGTACTTTTTGGCCTCGTCTAAAGCTCGTTAGAAGCTCGATCAATCGAGATAGTGTTTCGTTCGAACGACTTGTTTTTATTCTAACGAGATGTTATTATCGTTCGAATGAAGCTTGTTTCCATTTGAACGAGTGATGCTACCTCGTATTTTGTGTTATCTTATAAATACCTCCTTCATATAGTTTTTTAAAGAGTCTTTGCAAATTGAAAACAGCATACCTGCAGTAAAAGTCCTCACTTTATTTAGGTTTAAAGCACATTTTGTTTCACAAATTTCATCCCCAATATATGTGTGGATCAATTTGAAATCCTAAGGTATTTCATATCTGAGTTACTCTTGTGGAGAGACATTCTTCACCACTGACCATTTGGTTCTTAAGAGTATCACTACTGAGAAGAAGACAAAGGCTGAATCGGTGGATACCGAGTGTTGATGTAAAAAACTAGACTATGCCTAATTAATTGATCACATATAAATAAGTAAAAAAAATAAGACAAATAAGAATTTTAAAGTGGTTCAGGTCGAGGGAAAAGCCTACGTTCACTATTATGTATTGCTTGATTGCCTTGATTTGTTCTCGGTCTCCTTGCAATGAGGGTGACAGAGTATTTATAGCCCACAAGGGGTGTCAATAGATGTAATGTGAAATGATGTAATGACTTTATTATTTAGGCATTTACATAAATACATAATGAGAATTAAATGTAAGACTGCTGACTCTTCATTAGCCAGGTTGGTTGAACTCCCTGCTGTTGGTCGGGGATTTGATAATACGCAAATATTACGTATTTCATCCATCGAACCTACGCATTTTATCCCCCTAGGGAGCCTTAATCTCTATATTTAAGCCCGTTAACAAGACAACCTCAGTTTATATTATTAACATGCTATATGAGGTATAATTGGGCTTTTGTAGGTATTTAGGTACTAAGAATGGGTTTCAGACGCATTTCGCTCAAGTTCCGTACGCAATCGCACGTTCAAGGGCAATTTAGTTGTTTCATATTTTGGTCACCTGGCCCAACATCTACACGGAAGTTGTATCCATCCTTGCAAGCTTTGTGTGGTCGTGAACGGTGCGCGATTTCGAGTCCGAACGAAGAAGGTACGGCATTTCTACCGGAGGAGAAAACCAAATACACCAAAACAAAAGGAAAAGAGAAGGAACCCTGCTTGATTGATCGATCGATCCTTCATATTATGGCCATCGTGGGGAGACAGTGGGCATGATTTTGAACCATCGATCGATCGATCGATGCCCTGTTTTCTCTTGATATTTTGGCTTTTCTTTTCTTTTTCCTTTTCTTTTCAAATTTAATTCCAACTTACTATATAATGGAATTTTGTGTAAATATCAGATATATTAAGTTCTAATTAGTTTAGGTTAGGGTTTTGGAGGTTTGAGACCTCATTTCTTCATTTCTTCTTGGATTGACACCCAATTTGGTGGTAATTTGCACTTTCATCTTCCATCTCCATTAATATAAGTTATATTTCCTTAATTCTTGCTTTGTAGGTTAATTTACATGCTTTGTTAATTAGTTTACTTGCTTTATTTCTTACTTTCCTAGTTTAATTAGTTGTAATTTAGTTTAATCATTATGTGCCCTTAGATAAATAGGGTCGGGATTTCGTTCCGCCATTAACGAGCCCCGAGCTTCAAAAATCAGGTTTTGTTCAGAATTGCGTTGAATTGAACCCGTGCGTATTAAAGTTGGATTATTACGCGTTTAACTTTCTCTGTCATGCAGCATTAGTGTTTATAGCAATAATGTGAATTTAATCCACGTGCGACCAATTTTCGGTTAAATGTTTATTCACGCAACTTTGGCTTAAATTCCTTATTGTGTGAAGTTTATGATTAATTGTTAATGCTCGACTATATTTCTCTCGAGCCAAAATTCTAATTAATAGTTGTTTTCGAGCCGTATGGTTGGATGCTATCCCGATCCTCATTTTTACTTTATTTAGACTTAACTTCTCTATTTTATTTTATTTACTAGCACACATCACCCTTTTACACTTTTATTCCTAAATTAATAATCCAATTAAAATCTTTCGAACACTCCCTGTGGATTCGATAACCAACTTATCACTGTACTTGTATCTCAACTGTAGTCGTAAGTTAGGTCTTTGTATTAACGCGGTGAAACGAATTCAACGATTAGCGTTTTGATGTGACGCTACTTTTCACGCGTAATCAAAATGGCGCCGTTGCCGAGGACGTTTTGATTTAGATTGTAATTGTATTATTAGTTCGTAGTATTCTTTCTTTTATATTTGTATTCTTTGTTTAACCTTTTTTGCAGGACTTCTACATTTGAGCGCCTAGAAACGCTTGAATTTTTTCTGTCGCACATTGCTTTGTGGAATTTGCCCTCTCAAGCTTTATTTTAGGGTAATCATGTCTTATTCTAATTTTTCTGGTAATGCTAATGATAATTCTCAAAATTTCGATAAACCTATGACTTTTGGTCAATACTTGCAATCCCAAAAAAATGCAACATCTAAAATGACAATGGATGAGTATTATGAAAGTCAAAGTTTGGATTACATCAATTTTGGGAATGATCATCTCGATTCTGGGTCGCAAGATCCTTATGATAGGAATTTTGAAATAAATTGTAATCAATTTTAAAATTCTTGTGTTAATGATTTTAAGTGTAGTCCCGAGAACAATTTCCAAACCTCTCAATTCCAAGAATCTTCTCCTCGCCCTATGACTTTCAGTGAGGGATTGCGCATGCTTGAAAATGAGAGGATTGAAACCGTTATCGGGAAGAAAATCGTTGTTGGGAACATGAGTTGGATTTATTATTTGAATCCGACTGCGACTTTTGTTCCGAGACTTTTGAAGTCGAGGACCGTTTTGAACCAAATGAGGTACTTTTGCCTACTTTGGAACAAATCATTCTTGACTTGACCCATGGTATAGTAGAGAATGAAAATGAGGATGAAAGTGGCATAGTATCCATTTGCAATGAACTCGTTTCTTCTTTGATTCTCAAAGAAGAAACTTTCATTGTAAACGATCCTATTTCTTCCGAAGTTCAATTTTCAGGCGATGATCACTCATCGCCTAAGATTGAATTTCTGTCATCCCCGTCTTTATTCAATACTGTGACACCAATTCTAGTACCCGATGAATTGGTTCAAAACTTTACAGCTCCAAATCTTTTCACCGACAAGGAGTACTCGCGGGGGTCGCCTTCCATGACGGCATCTTTGCCCTCATGTGCGCCGCCTCCCATTCCAACTTTAAAATACTTGGGAGATGATTCAATTTTTCTTGGCCCACAAGTGTATTTGTCACCCATCCTATCCAAATCCCCCATCCTCCCTCCCAAATTCGTAATTGGGGATGGTTCATCATTTCCACCACCCACATGCCTTCTGTCGTTTGAACGGAATTCCTATTTTCGGGAGGCATGCATGAGAGGGAAGGTCCACCATTGATCTTCCAAAGTCAAAATGTTGTTTGGGTGGATCCTAAAAAATTCTTACTTTTAGTATATAGCTAATTAGAATTCCTATGAGTAGGTTGTATATACTAACTTTTTCATTTTTTTATTTCTTCTTAATTATTCTAGTGTAATTAGTTAATCTCTTTTTATATTTTTTGTATGCTTTGTTCTAACTCTTTATGTAGGTTCAACGGACTTGAAATTGCAGAAACTGTGCGTCCCGGCATACTTTTGTTAAGAAAAAAAATGAAAACAGTCACAAAAAGATTTTTTCTTTATTTTACACACTCATTCTCACGCATTTGCAATTGTTTTTATTTTTATTTTATTTTATTTTCATTTCTTTTTGAACATGCGTGTGTGTCGCTCGATGTATATTTTTTTTCGCTTTTTGGTTTATCTACTATATGTGCATGTATGTGCATATTTAGTCTCATACTTTTTTTTTTATTTATACTTTCATTTTCATATACTTATATATATATATATATATATATATATATATATATATATATATCCCCCCCTCATTCCCTCAATTGCAATTCCCCCCCCCCCCCCCCCCCATTTAAAAAAAACAGCATGCAGTAGGCATTTAACTGTGTGATCGATCAATTGATGCCCAAGGCTCGATCAGTCGATCGACCTGTTAAATGCGGTGGCAGCCTTGTTTTCCCCCTTTTCCAATCTATTCTTTTTTTTCTCTTTTCTCCATTTTCGTGCCCTAAAATCTACGAGCCCTATTTCCTTCAATTTTCAGCCCTTCTCGACACTTTAAAGGTTTAATCATTCCTATTTACTTATTTTTTTGTGGATTTAGGTTGATTTTTGTCATTATTTCACTGTTTTATCCATGTTTTGACATGGTTGAATGTGTGTTGGTTATGTCCCGATTTTTGTTGCTCCAACTGATTTTTCTTGCTGAGTATTGCTATATATCCATTCATGAACACGCATTTGTTGTTGCATTGTTGTTGTGTTTATGAATGGGGATACATTGTTGGTTCACTTGGTATTTTTCACCCTCGCCGCAGATTACGCACGCCAAGTGTTCGTTAAAATGCCCCAACCTATTTTTCAATCCATTTTTGGCGCACACTTGGGTGATTTTTACTCGTAGTCGCATGTCGACAAATTTTATCGCAATGTTGGTTATTTTTTGCTCAATTTTGCGCACTTGCACCCACCATTTCAAGTCGTACACTAACTAACCATTAATTGTGCTTACAATTTTTTTTGTATTGCTGAATTATTGTTTTGTAGATTGAAATGGCAAATCTCAAGAAATACAAGTTCACTAGGTGCGTGCCCAACTGGGACTTTGAGGTGTTCCATTGTGAGCCAGAATGGGATTGGTACCAGGCCTACTTTTAGACTTTCGAGAGGCCATTGGGGTATCATTTTTCTTGGAAACTTGAAGATATACTGCAGGAGGTGTGTGTTCTATTGTGTCGACAGGGATGGGAACCCTTTCTCGCTACTAATGGGAACATCAATGAAGAGCTCGTCCGAATGTTTTATGCGACATTAGTAGAGGTGAGAGGGCAAGGGCCTACCAGTTACGAGGCCATGGTCCATGGGGTGAGGCTACCACTCCGCCGTTCAGACTCGGCGGCCTTTATGGGCGTGCTAGACCCTGCTGATCCTGTGAGTTTTATGGATTGGGATGTGTTTGGCCAGTCGACGTTGATTGAGGCCCTTGCGCCGGACGAGGTTTGGAAGAAGGGTGCTTTCCGTTCGGCCGCAATGGCGGACTTGCCGAGACTACTCCACTACATCAACGTCCACTCTTTCATGGTGACAAGCAATCCATCTGAGGTGCATCACAAGCATGAGGCATTCATCTACACTATGCTTAATAATTTGGGCGATATCAGCTTGCCCAAAATCTTTTTCGAGACTATGCTCGTGACATCTAAGGGGATGTCTTGGAGATATTCCCTTCCTTTTCATGCCCTCATCACGAGGATCTGCATTTCACATGGTTGCCCAGAGTACGATGCTGATCGCAAGCGTGAGCCACTAGGGCTTCTCACAAAAGACAACATCTCAAAGATGTTGACTCACGCGTGGGGGAACCAGGGAACAAGAGGCAGAGGGAAGAGGTTACTGACATGGCAGAGGAGGAGGCTGAGATGAGACACATAGAGCAAGGTGAGGGTTCGCACGTGCCACACACAGATTTGGATGCTCGCTTTGAGGCATTTCAGGCAGTGCAGGACCAGCGCTGGGAGGAGACCCAGCTTAGGTGGGCTACATGGGATCCCGCCTAGATCAGGAGAGAGATGAGAGCCGACAGGATAGAGCCGAGCAGAGGCAGGTGAGAGCCCAGCAGCAACATGAGTACCGGATGTTGCAGGCGATGATGCGAGACATTTATTTGCAGCGGCATTATTCAGACTCCCCTATCCCTTCCCATTTTTAGGATCCTAGTGGTTCCATCCACTAGGCTACTGCTGTATTGGGTCATTTTTGCAGTTCTGGGACGAATATTATATTGTATTTTTTATTTTATTTTTATTTCTTTCTTTTTAAATAGTTGTAATGTATTAAGTTTTTTTGTATCGAACTTATGAAATGAGCAATGAGAATGTAGTTTGAGGTTGTTTATTGGATTTTGATGTGTGTGACCTCCATTTGATAAAATCATCATGTTCACTATAAATTTATCTAGTATTTGCACTTCAACCCCTCTATATTGTTGTGACTTGTGACATGAATTCTTTTAACTTAATACATCGGTACATATTCTTCCTATGCTTTGTACTAACTTGTCTTGCAGATTCATTTGGACTTGTACTTATGGAGATCGCTCCAAATTTGGGTAATATCATTCTTTTCCTATCTTTGTGTTGTGTTCTTTAATGGACGCATTGGGGACAATGCAACATTTAAGTTAGGGGTGTGGGATATTCTATCCATTTAGCTGTTTTTGTCCTTGAATTTAACTACAATTTAGTTACAAAGCATGTTTTTGTTAAAAATTTGAAAATTTTCAAAAATATTTTCTTTCTTTTTTCTCCTTTGTTGGGCACTTTGCCCTTGTTTTCGAGGATAAATTTTAATAATTGCCCGATCCATTTGACAATTCAATGATGCATGTTCTCATGTTTAGAAGTTATTAGACTTTAGTCCTCATATTATTGATATTATGAATAACTTCATGAATTAAACTTTAATCTCATGAGCACATGCTTTTTTCTTGTTATATTGATTTGGTTTAAGATTTTTATAACCCGGTAATCTTTTGTTGCATTGTATATACTTACATCGAGTGAGATTAGAGACTTATCTTCATTTGTGATTGTATACATTATTGTTTCCTCTTTGAAAATGTTACAGTTGTTGGTAATCTCTTTATTCTTTCATTGACCGTTCATTAATTGAGTTCATTCTTGAAATGTATTACTTGAGCATGATTTTCATTTATTTTTTTGACTCGAGAATTGCGTAAATGTTATGAAATGATCATAGGCCATCTTTGTATATCACCCATGACCTTGTCCTCACCTTTTATATATTCCCTAGTTAACCCCTTTAAGCCTAACTATTAGCCTTTCGTTTCATTACCCAAAATCCACTAACCAACTCCAAATTAAAGTTTCATACCATACATAATACCTTACATATCCTTGTTTGGATTGTTATGGGATTGAATGATATTGTTGTTTTGTGGTTGCAATTTGAGCATGAAAAGAGTGAGAAAAGAAGAAAGTATAGTGAAAAAGAGAAGAAAAAGAGAAAGTTGAAAATAAAAGAAAACAAAAGAAAAAGTGAGAAAAAGAAGAAAAGAAAGAGAAAGAGAAATTTTTATATATTTTCTATAGTGATTCAATAAGATTTGATTACTCTCCAATTATTATATCTAATGCTCGTTTGGAAATCATTTGTCCAATTTTGAAATTGCCCACTTTTCCCCATTATCCCGAGTTTCATCCCCAAACATCCTTGAATCCGTATATACATCTCTTTCATTTCGTACCTTAGCCTTGCATACATTACAACCCTATTAAAGTCCTATGTGATATTAAGTAGATGTAATTCAAAGGTTTAAATAGTTTTGATAATCTGTGAAAATTCATTTCGCCTATTTTATATGTGCGATATCTTTCACTGAGATTATAGTTTTTATTTTCTATATAGCGTTCTTCATTTGTGACATGTGCGCGGCCTAGTTTCCCTTTACATTTACTCCTCATGCCGGCATGTCCCATGTGTTACCTCCCTATTTAAAGTGAATTCATTTGATGAGTGTAATGCCCGTGAGGATTGACTTATATGCATGCTTTAACATCTAGTATCTGAGTTATTTAAGTTTTTGCCAAATCATATTTTGCGTGTGCTCACTCCCCTCCCACATTTTGAGGTTTAAATTTATTGAGGTCCATTCTATAATGTTAATAACTACGGACTTTTCACATGAATTCGTCTGCTATGCTAATAACATGTTGAAATCTTGTTCTTATTGTTGAGTTTGTCGCATGATCGATGGGGAATATTTAGAGGAAACTTTATGATGTTTGTGGGTTTCATCCCTGAAAACCCTCACGAGGCGACACTCGTCCACTAGGATAATCTAGGGGTTTAACGGCTTATTGCATACGCTAAATGCAATCGAATCACTCGCGAAAGTGGCCTTATGCTTTTATACCATACTTTTGTTCTTCTCCTGCTTTTGGTTCGCTTGTTGTTCTTGTTGCATCCTATTTCATTGCTAGGGACTAGCAATGTGTAAGTTAGGGGGTGTGATAATACGCAAATATTGCGTATTTCATCCATCGAACCTACACATTTTAGCCCCCTCGGGTGCCTTAATATCTATATTTAAGCTCATTAACCAGACAACCTCGTTTTATATTGTTAACATGCTATATGAGGTATAATTGGGCTTTTGTAGGTATTTAGGTACTAAGAATGGGATTTAGATGCATTTCGCTCAAGTTTCGTACGCAATCGCACGTCAAAGGGAAATTTAGTCTTTTTACATTTTGGGTACCTGGCCCAACATCTACACGGAAGTTGTATCCCTCCTCGCAAGCTTTGCATTGACGTGAACGGTGCACGATTTCGAGTCCGAACGAAGATGTTACGACATTTCTAGCGGAGGAGGAAACCAAATACACCAAAAGGGAGGAAAGAAGAAGCAACCCTGCTTGATCGATCAAAAGGATTGATCGATAGATCCTTCAAATTTTGGCCATCGTGGGGAGACAGTGGGCATGATTTTGAACCATCGATCGATCGATCAAAGGGATCAATCGATCGATGCCCTGTTTTCTGCTGATATTTTGGCTTTTCTTTTCTTTTTTCTTTTCTTTTCTAATTTAATTCCAACATACTATATAATGGAATTTTGTGTAAATATTAGATATATTCAGTTTCAATTAGTTTAGGTTAGGGTTTTGGAGGTTTGAGAGCTCATTTCTTCATTTCTTCTTGGATTGACACCCAATTTGGTGTGTAATTTGCACTTCCATCTTCCATCTCCATTAATATAAGTTGTATTTCCTTAATTCTTGCTTTGTAGGTTAACATACATGCTTTGTTAATTAGTTTACTTGCTTTATTTCTTACTTTCCTAATTTAATTAGTTGTAATTTAGTTTAATCATTATGTTCCCTTAGATAAATAAGTCGGGATTTCGTTCCGCTATTAACGGGTCCCGAGCTCTGAAAATTAGGTTTTGTGTAGAATTGCATTTAATTGAACCCGTGTGAATTAAAGTTTGATTATTATGAATTTAACTTTCTCTGTCATGCAAAGTTAGTGTTTATAATGATAATTCGAATTTAATCCGTGTGCGACCAATTTTTGTTTAAATGTTTATTCACGCTCTTTTGGCTTAAATTCCTTATTGTGTGAAGTTTATGATTAATTGTTAATGATCGATTAAATTGCTCTCGAGCCGAAATTATAATTAATAGTTGTTTTCGAGCCGTATGGTTGGATGCTATCCCGATCCTCGCTTTTACTTTATTTAGACTTAACTTCTCTCTTACCTTTTATTTACTAGCACACATCACTCTTTTACACTTTTATTCCTGAATTAATAATCCGATTAAAAGTTGTCGAACATTCCCTATGGATTCGATACCTGACTTAACGCTATACTTGTATCGCAAGTTCAGTCGTAATTTAGGTCTTTTTATTAACGCGGTGAAACGAATTCAATGATTAGCATTTTGATGCGACATTAGTTTTCACGCGTAATCAGGATCTGTATTAGGTTGACTTGGACTTGTGCCATATTTCATGACACGTGCTGGTTTGTAATTGGTCGACATAAGGTGGTGAATTTTGGTATCAACAGTAGCCCCCAATGTTTCATACTTGGAGTTGATGCGAAAGTGTGGAACGTTATGCTTTAATAGTAGCTCGAGCATTCTTTCTGCTGCTTGGTCTACTGCAGACCTCCCATACTTGTGAAATTTATACAACTAACTGACAACTTTGAGCGCGAATGCCAGTTTTGTAAATATTTTAAATTTTAGTGAACACTTTTGGGGTATCTTCATCCTTTCTCCTGTTGGCCGCCGTAATTTCAATCGTCGTCCCGTTTAATCATTACTTTCCCAATTTTTGAGACAACCTATAAAAGGAGGTAAAACCTCAATCATCTTCTATCTCCACATTTCTGATTACTGCTGTATTCTTTGAACTTTCGTGTGATAGTCTTTTCCGTCCTCAGTTATTGTTGAATCCTTAAACCTTTGTAAGAACTCTTTTCTTTTCTTCTTTGCTTCTTCATCATGGGTTACTCTATTGATTCTCTTGATAGGTTCAGGACTGATTTTGACATTCCGTCTTGGGTTGTACTGGAACATTTCAATTTTCCTTCTAATTTTTTCTCTCTTGCTGAGGGACATTGGTTCCCTTCCATCTTTATTGCTGAGTGTGGATTCACATTTCCTTCCAATCCCCTGTGTCTAGAGTTTTGTCAATACTATGATGTTGTACCTGCTAGAGTAGTTCCTTATACATGGAGGGTGGTGAACGGAGTATATAGGTTAAATCAAATCCATGGTACCCATCTAGGGATTCTAGAAATAATGTTTTGTTATAAGTGGGTAACTAGTGATACCACTTTTTATTTGAAAACTATGGTAGTAAACAAGGCTTTAGTGGTTAACCTCCCTGATTCCAATAAAGATTATTTTGATCATGGGGTAGCTGTAAAAAATTGGCAACAGGCTCCCTTAAATGGAGATTCTGAATATCAAGGACCTAGATGTCCTCTCTTTGGCAATGGGATAGGTTGTTCTGTGTTTAATAATTTTGATCTGCTTATATTTAATAAAATGTCATGCTGATTATTGCTTTGCAAATTTGATTGTAGCTGACTGGAAGAGAAAGTGCCCCAAAGAGAGAGAGAGAGAGGTGAACTTAAAAGAGTTGAAGTTCATTTGAGGACTTAATTAGAAGGTTAACGAGGAACAGGTTAGGTATCCCTCTTATTTGATTCAGTACAAAAACACCATTTCTTCCTTCATTTCCCGACCTACAACTCCTCCTACTCTGGTGATTGATCTTTACTAAGACCCTACTTCCACTTCTTCTGGTGGTGAGGCTGCTGTTGATTCAGACGTTCCTCTTTCTGATATTATAAAGAAAAGAAGATTTCCTAACCTTCTTGGTGACACCATGACTGGCACCCAAAAACTTAATGAGGAGGCCAGAAAGAATAAGTCTGAGGCTAGGAAAGAGCCCCCAGCCCCCAAAGGTGATGAATTACCTCTGAAAAGACTTAAAGAGGACTTGCAAAGAAGTAAGTCGAACAAGTAATTGATGCCAACCAACAGACCTTGGTCGGATTAACTTCTTGTGATGTTGGTTCTCCAGCTGTTATTAATCATGGTTTGGCCAGGAAATTTATCAAGTCTCGAACTCTTCCAGATCATAGGGGAGCTGACACTTTATTGCACCAGTTAAAGGTGTCTGAACTGGCTGCTCAGAGCCTTGCATCAGTAAGGAATTTTCACCTTCTTGATTCTATCTGGCTTTATGAATTTCATACATTAACTTGATCCTTTGTTTTGCAGTTCTTGGTGCATTTCAATAATATGTTATAGGAGCATGATGCAATTCACACTTCTTTTTTAGATGATTTGGAGGAAGCCTTTGTTGGCGTAAGGAGGTATGTGATTGATTCTCAGCAGGCCTTGGAGATTGAGAGAAATATTTGGGAGAATAACCTAAAGGTTTTTGAGGAAGCTCAGAAGAAGTCTGATGGAGAATTCCTTGAAGATAAATGCGGGGCAAAGGAAGCTGAGCACAGGGAAAAGACTGCTGAGGAGCTTATGACCAAATTGAAGGACACCCTATCTTTTGAGAAGTCAAAGAGAAAGTCTTCTTTGAAGGAATCCTTCAGTTCTGGTTGGGACAAGGGCTGGAACAAATCCATTTCTACTACCTCTGCTCAAATTGAGTATGCAAAACAAAAATACTTCAAATATGGTTGGGTTACTGCTTTTCAGGAGTTAAACACTACTGAAGACCCTGAACTTCTTCAGAGATATACTGATGGTCCCCCTCCTATCATGAAGGATGAGATTGAAGATGGAGTTAGTTTTTGAGAGTCATCTCTGATGGTTAATTCTGCTGCCAACCAACAAAAAGTTACTAAGTCTTCTCTTCCTCCACCCGAGCAACTTTAGTATGTATCACCTTCTACCGAGCAATATGGGAAGGTTGAGAAAGATAGGGAGAATGTGTAAAGTTGTTTGGCACTTGCCTTTTCTCTTATTTTGTTTCAGTTCTATTATACTTGAATTCTCCCTTTATCAATGGAAGAACTTTTTGCTCCTTATTGCTTATCTTGCGTTGACTATGTAAGTATTTTATTTTTGTTATTGATCGATGACCCTTTCTTCTTGTTAGTTTATAGTGAAGGTGGAACAACTTTCTTCCAATGATACCGAGCTACTAAGGAGGTGCAATGCCTTTTTCAAAGTTGGGCATATAGACTTATATGAGGAAGAAATAACCAAGTTGCTCTGGGATGATGCTTTGGAATAAGCCAAAGAAGCTTACAAATATTATAAGTACTTACTTGATCGAGAGATAGTGAATAATGTTGCCTACTATGAGATGATAGAAGAACTTCAACAATAACACAAAGAATCCACTTCCTTTCTGCACCAAAGTTATGAGCAAAAGTATAAAAACTTGAGTGAAGCTCGGGGTTTTGAAAACTTTATTTTTGCTTTCAATAAGAAAGAGGCTTTTCTTAAATTTGAAATTAAAGAGACCGGAACCATTGCCAAACTCCAGGAGGAGGAAAATTGAAAGACCAAAATAATTTCCTTTTATATGTAAACTCAATAGATGATGCAGAAGCGTTATAAAGGAGATGGTTCAACTTCCAAAAATTAACAACAAGTTTTTAATTAACTCAAGTCCTAGAATTTGCCTAAGTCATAATTTTCAATTAACCAAAGTTAGGCGAAACCAATTTTAGCAAATGACTTGAATAAACCAAATTTACCCAATATTTAATATAGTCCCAAATTAAATGAGTGTGATGATTAAGCC
The DNA here is from genome assembly GCA_949130495.1 of Sambucus nigra. NCBI lineage: Eukaryota > Viridiplantae > Streptophyta > Magnoliopsida > Dipsacales > Adoxaceae > Sambucus > Sambucus nigra. The sequence continues at coordinate 119,080,734 of OX422208.1, forward strand.
AAATTTTATCTTGAATTTATTCTAAGCATGCGTTCTAAATTATGATGCAAGATAAAATAAACAATATCACACTACGCCGAGATGTACGAGGAAAAACCCAAGACGGGAAACAACCTCGGACGGCCCTAGCCACAAGTACACTAGATATGGAATTACAATTACAAGATAGATAGACTTACAACGACTGACTCGATCCCTCTCAAGCCTCGACGCTCCTTCTCGTAGAAACCTCTTCCCAGCGGACAACCTCGGAATACCACCGCGGTCTCGGAATCCACCGATGGGACTTTATATGGTCACTGTCACCCAAGCATGGAGCCTTTCTCCGTGTGGGTAGAATCTCAACAAAAAGTCTTCTTTGTGATGGGGTGTAGAAGCAAACCCTAAACGTCTTTTCTTGAATTCGGTAGAGAAAACCGGTGCCAAAACTCCAAGTAAAGAATATGAATATAGAAACTTGGAATAAACAACTATTGGGTGTAAACTAGAGTGTGTATGAATTTTTCTTTAAAAATTAACACTCAAAACATGAACATTTTCCCTAAATAAATTTGCTCTCAAACTCTCTCTAAGAGATGGATATGGAATGGAAAAGTTAATTGGAAAAATGTGATTCCCGCACCTATTAAGTCTTGAAAAAGTTGGTTAAAAACCAAGTGGGGAAAGTGGGAGAAAACTGCAAAAAACTGCTCAAAATTGTTCCCGCCCTAGCGTCTCGTTCGAACGAACTTGACTCTCGTTCGAACGAGGCTTCTAATGAGCGACCAGCCTAGGCTCGTTAGAATCTGGTTAGCTACCTCGTTAGAACGAAAAAACTCGTTCGAACGACATATCGAACGACTGGCCAGTTTAGGGTCGTTGGCAAACTCGTTCGAACGAAACCTGGTTCGAACGAAAAAACTCGTTCGAACGACATTTCTAACGAACGACCAGAAAGTTTGTAAAATTTTATTTTGGCCCAGAAACTTTTATATACTTATTTTAAAGTTCTAATTGATTCTTTCTGAAAATAAAATGCAGTTTTTATTACACCTAACACCCAATACAAATTGTTCCAAGCTCCTATATAAATATAATTACATTCATACCTTGGGAGCATGGAACCTTAGTTGATGACGTAGAAACGAGGCACACAAACCGGCATTTTGATGAAGCTTTAAATTCTTTGCCGCTACGTCTTCAACACACACTTCATAGGTTTGAGAATATTACAATAAATCACTAACCTATGAATAAATGTTTTTGTCCGGAATTGAGCCAAAACTATATATGGACTTAATTGGAAATTTGTGTCCTTACAAATCTCCCCCTTTGGCTATTCCGGGACAAAAACCAAACAAAAATCCTAAAGGGCCGTCAAGCTCACTAGACTCAAAACATAACCCGCCCAATCTTGACTCAACCCAAGGATTAAACACTTTGCCTTTTGAAGATGCCGCTTTAGTAGAATACCTGCACACTTAAGCAAACTCATCAAATGCATAGGGAATATCAAAATATTAAATGCAATTAAATAATTACTCCCCCTAAAATAATTCTCCCCTTTATCACACAAATGACATTTACTTAGAAAGACGTCTCCCCCTAAGATAAATCTCCCCCAAACTAAGATTCAATAATAATAGGTTTAGATACCATTTCTCCCCCTATCATCATTCTCCCCCTTTTTGTTCAGGAATAGACGAAGGTTTAAATTATCAAAACATAAAAAACATGTGAAAGCTTCAGGTGATAACATGAAAGCATATGGGCAACAAAAGCATAACTAATCCAAAATAGATACCAAGAATGAAGTATAAGCAAGGATGGACTAGAAATGAAGGCAAAGACAAACAAATATCATATATATATACTAGAAATATACCAATAGAGAACTTATATATATATATATATAGATATAAACACACACATGACACAAAATATAATAAGTTTGCACACTTGTATGGCAAAAATGTGTCATATGGAAACGGAAGTGTAGGGGTGTGAATTAGCAACAATTAAATTTAGACCCAAACACTTAATAAACGTTCACGGAGTTCTCATTTGATTGCAAACTTCATCACAGTTAAATATAACATCATGTGACAATATAAAGATTGAACTCAATGAACAAACATACACAATGCATACAAGCCTAGCATGATGATGATTCTACAAACCAAATAGAGTCATGACATTAAAGACAACTAGGATAAACGGACATTGTGCAAACCGTTGATATACCATCCAATTCTCCCTCAATAAGCATATATATTCTTTTACTTTTGAATGAATATATCAAACAAACATAGGCCTTGGCAATTGTTTTCTTTTTAATGCCAAATATTCTGTTTTTAGGCCAGTGGATCACGTATTTCTTTTAGATCCAATAAACGGTGGCTTACTATCGCAAAGGATTTAATTCATCCTTTCGGATCCCTTCTCCGTGCACATTTTTATTTATCATGTTTTCATTTTCACACAAATCTCACATGCAAGGGATTTTGACATGCACTTGTCCTCCTAGGTCATAGATATGTAGATGACTAGATTGGTAGGAGAACACCTCAAAAAGCTCAAATATAACATGTGACATTAAGATTTCAAAAGAGCTCGTGCATGTGTGAACAGAGGCATATAGAAATAGAATCCATTTAAACAACACAAAATCCAACTACTCCATATAAAGCATGGTAAAGAACATTTTAAGGATTGAAAATCTAAACCAAAAGTTCTAGCCACATGGGAGCGTAAACGATGGGATTCAAACACAAATATATGCCATTTAAAGTGTGTCAAACTAAAATACACACCAAATAAAATCTTTTTGAGTTTTTAACATTTTTAATCAAAAAGAAAGATATATACTCAAAAGACTAAACAAAAATCATTTGTATTTTTCATTAAGCTTAAATGAAATAAATAAAACACAAATGATAAACAAAACATCTTTTTATATTTTTCAGTAAATTCAAACACAAAATATAATACAAAAAGATAAACAAGTCATAATTTCTAGCATGGGATATGAAATAAGGCTATGACTAGAAAATGACTAAACAAGCATACATTTAGCATGTGAATATAGCATGAAGTACAAACGCTAAAGTATGCAAAAACTAACACATTCATCCTTTAGATTTAGCAAGGAAGGAAGCATGTGAAAGTGAATGAGAATCAACAACCCTATTTTGTAAGGCAACCAAGCCGGATTTCCTAACCCAAATTAATGAGGAATGACTATCTTGGAGTGTAGGAACGTTAACTACCGTGGTTACTTTACTATGGGGTTTTCTAGGAATTCGTTTAAGATCTAAACAAAATTTCCTAAGATGACCTTGTCGACCACAATGTGTACAAGTGAGAATATGTCGAAAAGATTTACTTAAGGAGTGATCTTTAAAAGTATTCCTAGTTGATTCTCCTAAAACATTGGTTTGGGCATTATGAGTAAATTCATTACATGGATTGAAGCCTAAACCACAAGTGTCATTTTTAATTTGGACTGTTCCTAACATTTTATCTAGTTTTTCTGAACGACATTCCAAATCAAATTTGACATTACTAGAATCTTTTAATTTATTTTCCAATTCTACAATGTTAGATTCTAGTAAAACATTTCGCTCTTCAAAAGTAAGAAGCTCCTTTTTCAAGGATTCCATTAAACCACTAAGGCTATCTCTCTCGCCTTCTACATATTCAAGCTTCTCTTGAAGAGTCCTCACATGTGTCCTAAGGTCTTCTATTAAAACATTTTCATCAATGACCTTGACACTTTCTCTTAAACTAGCTTCTAACTTCAAATTAGCTCTTTTCAATTTAATTGATTCTTTATAAAGTTCTTGAATAGCATTTTGAAGTTCACTCATATCAACCTCATCTTCATTTTCACTCTCTCTTTCTTCTTCACTCTCACTATCATTAAAAATAAGAGAATCATGTACAATGACCTTGGAAGTGGTATGCGCTATGGTTTCATCAATCGATGAGTTCTCACTATCACTCACATGACTAGACATAAAAGCCACAAAAATTTTCTTAGTGGGGGAATCGGGCTTTTCTTCCTTATCACTATCACTAAGGGTTGCATTATATGCAGTAGGTCTCTTACCATCTTTCCTTAGTTTAGTGGGGCACTCATAAGCCCTATGGCCATAACCTTCACAACCAAAACATTTATTAGACTCGTCCCTATCAACATTTTCATTACTAGACTTAGGGATCTTTTCGGCTTTAGAAATCTTCTCGCTTTTATCATGTTTAGAAGATTCAAATTTCTTAAAATCATTTTTAAATTTATCTTTGTTGAATTTAAGAAATTTTCTAAATTTACGATCAAATAAAGCCATATCTTCTGAGTCACTATCACTCTCGCTCTCTACTACTTGTTTAACCTCTTTTCGGGCTTTTAAAGCAACGCCCTTTTCGATTTTCTTTTCATTTTTAGAGGGAAACAGATCTAGTTCATAGGTTTGTAAATCACCTACAAGCTCTTCTAATTTCGTAGAGGCTAAAGTGGGTAAAGAATTTAAAACGGTCACTTTAGGAATAAATCTATTGGGTAGGGACCTCAAAATTTTCTTTACAACACGGTCGTCAGGTATTTCCTCTCCCAAGTTAAAGGATGAATTAACAATATCAGAAAGTCTAGCATAAAATTTATCAAAGGTTTCTTTTTCATCCATTTTGATAGTTTCAAATTGAGTGGTGAGGTTTTGGAGTTTTGAAGCTTTAACGACACTAGTTCCTTCATGAGTTAATTGTAAAATGTTCCAAGCTTCTTTTGCGGTTTCACACGTCATAATACGTCGGAATTCATCCAGTGCGACAGCGCTAAATAAGGCATTTAAACCACGGGAATTAAAGTTAGCAAGTTTAAACTCATTTTCAGTCCATCTATCGACGGGTTTGGGAACATGTTCATTTTCAATTAAATGTGTTGGTGGGGTCCAACCGTTAACAACAGACATCCAAACACGTTCATCGATAAATTTAAGTGCCGATTTCATTCGCGCTTTCCAATACGCGTAGTTTGAACCATCAAAAATAGAAAATTTTGAAAATGGGGAAAAATCCATTTTAGCCAAAAATTAAAGGATCTTAACGAAATAATTTATCGTTTTTGGCTCTGATACCAATTTGAAAGACCAAAATAATTTCCTTTTATATGTAAACTCAATAGATGATGCGAAAGCGTTATAAAGGAGATGGTTCAACTTCCAAAAATTAACAACAAGTTTTTAATTAACTCAAGTCCTAGAATTTGCCTAAGTCATAATTTTCAATTAACCAAAGTTAGGCGAAACCAATTTTAGCAAATGACTTGAATAAACCAAATTTACCCAATATTTAATATAGTCCCAAATTAAATGAGTGTGATGATTAAGCCAAATTTTATCTTGAATTTATTCTAAGCATGCGTTCTAAATTATGATGCAAGATAAAATAAACAATATCACACTACGCCGAGATGTACGAGGAAAAACCCAAGACGGGAAACAACCTCGGACGGCCCTAGCCACAAGTCCACTAGATATGGAATTACAATTACAAGACAGATAGACTTACAACGACTGACTCGATCCCTCTCAAGCCTCGACGCTCCTTCTCGTAGAAACCTCTTCCCAGTGGACAACCTCGGAACACCACCGCGGTCTCGGAATCCACCGATGGGACTTTATATGGTCACCGTCACCCAAGCATGGAGCCTTTCTCCGTGTGGGTAGAATCTCAACAAAAAGTCTTCTTTGTGATGGGGTGTAGAAGCAAACCCTAAACGTCTCTTCTTGAATTCAGTAGAGAAAACCGGTGCCAAAACTCCAAGTAAAGAATATGAATATAGAAACTTGGAATAAACAACTATTGGGTGTAAACTAGAGTGTGTATGAATTTTTTTTTAAAATTAACACTCAAAACATGAACATTTTCCCTAAATAAATTTGCTCTCAAACTCTCTCTAAGAGATGGATATGGAATGGAAAAGTTAATTGGAAAAATGTGATTCCCGCACCTATTAAGTCTTGAAAAAGTTGGTTAAAAACCAAGTGGGGAAAGTGGGAGAAAACTGCAAAAAACTGCTCAAAACAGTTCCCGCCCTGGCGTCTCGTTCGAACGAACTTGACTCTCGTTCGAATGAGGCTTCTAACGAGCAACCAGCCTGGGCTCGTTAGATACCTCGTTAGAACGAAAAAACTCGTTCGAACGACATATCGAACGACTGGCCAGTTTAGGGTCGTTGGCAAACTCGTTCGAACGAAACCTGGTTCGAACGAAAAACTCGTTCGAACGAAACCTGGTTCGAACGAAAAAACTCGTTCGAACGACATTTCTAACGAACGACCAGAAAGTTTGTAAAATTCGATTTTGGCCCCGAAACTTTTATATACTTATTTTAAAGTTCTAATTGATTCTTTCTGAAAATAAAATGCAGTTTTTATTACACCTAACACCCAATACAAATTGTTCCAAGCTCCTATATAAATATAATTACATTCATACCTTGGGAGCATGGAACCTTAGTTGATGACGTAGAAACGAGGCACACAAATCGGCATTTTGATGAAGCTTTAAATTCTTTGCCGCTACGTCTTCAACACACACTTCATAGGTTTGAGTATATTACAATAAATCACTAACCTATGAATAAATGTTTTTGTCCAGAATTGAGCCAAAACTATATATGGACTCTATTGGAAATTTGTGTCCTTACAAAAATAGTAACTTAAAGGATGAATTGAAGCTTCTAAAGTCTACCCCTAGAACTGTTGTGGCTACTACTGATGAAGTGCACCCCAATGCTTGATTACAAAATATCTGGGAGATTAGGGTTTGCATGATGAGCTAGAAGTTGCCCGACTTCCTTATCTACTTGATCGGCCAAGTAGTAGTAACAGAAGGATACTTCAATATTTCTACTTCATCAATTATCCTTTCACTTTGGATAATCCTCCAGCTGACATGGATCCTGTCTCTAAAGTTGAAGGGAAGCGCCCTGCAGAATAAAGCCTTGTATTTTTATTTCTACATTTTTAGTACCGAGCAACAATATGTAATCATTGAATTGAATTAATGAAAAGTTGAGAGTTTGATAAACTTATCTTATCAATCTTTGAATGTGAATGGACCAAATTTAGTCAATCTCTGAATGTAAATGTCTTCTTAGTTTTCATCGGTTCTATTAGTAACCTTAGGTTTTACCCAAGTACCGTACCAATTACCAATGTTTTACCATGGTTCTACTAATATACCGAAGTTTTTGGGTTATTTATTAGTTACCTTGGTGCCCAGACGCATGTGGAACATTTGTCCATCTTGTAGCCTAGTTTAGATGAACATTTTTCATTCAAGTTTTTATTAAACAAGCATTTAGGACTCATAATTTTGCCTTGCATGGTTTTTATTTGTTGACAACTAACATTATTGGTAACTTTTTTTTATGCTGACCAACAATTAGTTGGTGCTTGATGATGCCGACCAATAATTAGTTGGTGCTTTTGTTGATGCCGACCAATATTTAGTTGGTGTTTTTATTAACGTCGACCAACATTTAGATGGTGTTTTTGTTAATGACGGCCAACATTTAGCTGGTGACAACAAATCTGTAGTCTAGTTTATAACACTAATACTCCAAAAAGAAAAATATTTTTTAAGGGAATCATTTTCTCATTAATATGGAAATGAACTGAGTACAACTTGATTACATCACTGATAGTATTTCCTCAGGTGTTCTACATTCCAAGGATTCTTGAACTCTTCACCCTCCAAAGTCTCAATTTAGTACGTGCATGGTCGGATAACTGTTGTAATGCGATAAGGCCCATGATAATTGGCTTCAGGTTTGTTGTTCTTCTGAATCACCTTTTTCAAGACATAATCACCTATTTTTAAGTTGTTTGGCTTCATCCTTTTATTGTAGAAATGTGCAGTCCATTGTTGATAGGCTGCATTCTGCCTAACTGCATCTTCACGTACCTCTTCTAACATATATAAGTCCAGCCTTCTTATTAAATCACTGACCAGGGAATTGAAATTAAGAACTCTGTGAGTGGTAATCCTAGCTCGATAGAAATTATAGCTGCAGTACCAAATGCTAACATGTAGGGCGTCTTTCTAGTAGATATTCTAGGATTTTTTTGGTAAGACTACAAAACATAATGCAGTTCATTGATCCAATTACCTTTGGCATTATCTAGCCTTTTCTTCAACCCATTCAACAAAGTTCTAGTCATAACCTCAGTCTGGCCATTGCTCTGAGGATGGCCTGGAGCAGAGTGGAGTTTTTGGACATTAGATTGGGCATAATAAGTAGCAAACTCATCATTGTCAAATTATGTGCCATGGTCCGTGATAAAGGCATAGGGAGAATCATACCTGCATATGATATTCTTTTAATGAACTGATAAACTCTCTCATAGGATATATCAATCAAAGGTTCAGCCTCCACCCATTTAGTGAAGTAATTGACAACTACAACCAAGTACTTGAACATTCATCGAGTAGTCGGCAATGTCCCGACCAAGTCAATTACCCACATAGTAAAGGGCCAGGGTGAAGTAATCAGTGTTAAGAGAGCTTGTGGAGTCTTGCGTATGCTAGAAAACCTTTATCACTTATCACACTTCTTGGCAAAAGCTGCACAATCTGCTCGCATAGTTGGCTAGTAATATTCTTGTGTGTTAATTCTTCGCAATAAAGTTCTTTCTTCTACATGGGCTCCACAGGATTCTTCATGAACCTCTTCAATCAAATCTTGTACTTCAGCTGGATGAACACAACGTTACAGACCAGTAGTCAATCCTCTTTTGTACAATACACCATTATCTAGAACATATCTCGTAGCTTTGTACTTCAACTTCATAGCTACAAGTAGATCGACTGGTAAAATTCCATCTTCAATAAAAGCTCTTATGGGGTCCATCCAAGATGGACCCATGTCAGCTGCAATAAAATTGACCATTAAATCTTCATCAATGCTCCTATTGGCAAGTAGCTCAATTGAAATAGTCCTTTACAACTCGGTTCTGGTTACTAAGGCTAACCAAGCAATTGCATTAACTCGGGCATTTTCTAATTTTGGAATTCTAGTCATCCGAATAGCTGCCAAAGTAGTGATAACTTCCAAAGCTTTAACTAAGTATCTTGTCATCAATTTTCCTTTGGATGTATATAAATTCAACACCTGATTTACCACCAACTGTGAATCACTGTATACCACAACCTACTCGGCACTCAGTGATTTAGCTAAATTTAAACTAATAATAACAGCTTCATACTCTGTCTCATAATTGGAGACTCAAAATTGGAATCGTAGAGCGTACTCTATATCTATTCCATCCGAAGTATTGAGGATGATTACTGCTCCACATCCATTTGCATAGTACGACCCATCAATATATAGACTCCATATGGGAATATTGTTGTGAAACGCTTGGTTTGTCAGAATCCCTTAATGGAAGATTTTATCCTTTGCCTCTTCATATTTATTTTTCATCTCCTGTACTCTGCTGGAGGGTTGTGGTTGGTTGGTGGTAACTTCTTCTGCAATTTCTTTTGTTTGGAGTTGGTCGGGAATATCTCCAATATGCTTGTTAGCTCCTGTATATTACTCGACAGAAGTCCCTTATTGCTCGGGAACCTCTAGGTAAGTGAATTTTGTAATAAAATTTGCCACAACTTAGCCTTTAAAAGAAGACCTCGGTTCATATACAATATCATACTCCCCCAACTCCACATCCTAATACATTAATATTTTAGATTTCGATGGCTTATGCAAAACTTGCCTTAGTGGCATATAAATGTATACCACTATAGTATGGGCTTGAAAATATGGCTTCATCCATCTTCTAGCGTCAATTAAAGCCAGTGCTAACTTCTCTAGCCTTAGGTATCTAATCTATGCTCCTAAAAAATCTTTGGTAGTGTAATAAATCATCTTTTGAACTCCATTATCCTCCCTGATCAAAGCAGAGCTAACAACCGATTAAGAAACAATCAGATACAAATACAACTTTTCTCCCAACACTGGTCGGGAGAGTAGTGGGGGTGATCTTAGGTACTTCTTTAACTCCAAAAAAGAATTTTTACATTCATCGTTCCATTCGAAGGTCTTTTTAATCACCTTAAAGAATGGCAAGCATCTGTCTATTTCTCGGGACACAAATCTGTTGAGTGATGCTACACGCCCAATTAGCCTTTGAACCCATTTTTTACTGGTCGAGGACTGGATTTCTATCAAGGCCTTGATCTTATCTGGATTATATTCAATAACCATTTGATTTACTATGAACCTGAGGAACATTCCTTCCTGTACTCCTAAGATGCATTTGGTCGGGTTTAACTTCATCTGATGCTTCTCCAACTGATCAAGCGTTTGGTTGAGGTCGGCAATATGGTCAGGAGGTTTCTTGCCCTTTGTCAGCATATCATCAACATACACCTCCATGTTCTTACCTATCTATTCATCAAATACTTTGTTCTCCAGTCTTTGATAAGTGGCACCTACATTTTTTAGACCAAATGGCATAACATTATAACAATAAGTTCCTCGGTGAGTAATAAAGGAAGTACTTTCTCTATCTTCCTGCTTCATTTTGATCTGGTTATAACCAAAATATGCCTCCATAAAACTCAGCATCTCGTTACCCAAAGTAGCATCCTCTAGTTGATCAATTCATGGAAAAGAAAAATGATCCTTTGGGCACGCTTTATCCAAGTCAGTAAAGTGCACACACATCCTCCATTTATTGTTTTTCTTCTTGACCATAACTATGTCGGCCAACTAATCCGGGCATTTCACATCTTCAATAAAGGAAGCTTTTTTAAGCTTTTCTACTTCTTCCTATATAACCTTGTTCTTATCCGGGATAAAAACTTTTCTTCGCTATTTTACAGGCTTAACTTCCTTATTAACATTGAGCTCATGGAATAGGATGTTTAGGTCTATGCCAAGCATATCTTCGTGGCTCCATGAGAACACCTTTTTTACTTTGCCTTAAGAAGGCCACCAACTCCTGTTTAAGAACAAGATCCAATGATGCTCCTATTTGAGTTATTCGTTCTGGTTTATCATCCTCCAGGACAATGCTCTCTGTTGTTTCTATGACCTGGCCCTTCACCAGCTTTGATTTATCTCTTGGATCTAGGGTTTCAACCTCAGATTCGTTGTTCATTTCATACATATCCACTTGGTAAGTGGTTGTTCTCCTCTTCACCTATGTCATATCCTCCTGCTCGACAGATGAATAATAGCATTCTCGAGCTACTTTCTGATCTCCTTTCACTACTCCAACTCCAAAGTTGGTCGGAAATTTCAGGCATTGATGAAAAGTAAAAAGGAAAACTTCAAACTTCTTCAAACCTACTCTTCCCATGATCATGTTATAGGTAGAATGAATATTCTTATCCATTACAAAGAATCTCACTTTCTCAGTTATGCTCGCCGGCCAGGTCCCCATTGACATATCTAACTTGATTGTTCCTAGTGGAAATACCTTCTTGCCAAAGAATTCAATGAGGGGCCTGTGGTAAGGCTTCAGTTGGCTGAGTTTTAAATTCAAACGATCAAAATAGGTGTAGAACATAATGTCTGCCGAATTGCCATTATCCACAAATACTCTTCCTGCTAGCACATCTTCCATTCTGATTTTGATCACCAAAGGGTCGTTATGAGGATATAAGACTCCGGATAGATAATTCTTGGAAAAGCCAATTACTAGATTTTCCTTGTTGACTTTCCTTGGTCGGTCTTCCTCAACAAGGTTGATTCGCCGGATATAGGAACAAGCTTGAGCCTTATTAAGGTAAGCCTTCCTTTCAGTTGTATGGTCTCCTCCTCCTGCATCACCACCTATAATCATAAAGCAATCAAAAGATCTAAAGATGAGCATGAATACCTCACGTTTGGGTTGCCTCAGCTTCTTTTAGATCATCTTCATGGTTCCTCTTCTTCTCTTCTCTAGTCTTGGAAGGAGATTTAGATCTTTGACGACCTCTACCACCAGCTCTTCCACCAGTCTACCTATTAACAAATCTATCCAATTTTCCTCATCGGATGAGCGCCTCTATCTCATTCTGGACATCAATACACATATTGGTCATGTGACCATGGTCTTTATAAAATTTTCAATACTTGGACTTATCCCTCCCATCAGCAGGCGTCTTTAACTTTTCAGGCCAACTCAAGTTATTGTTGTGCTTGATTTATTCCAAAACGTGATGCATATCCACTATTAAGGCAGTGTAATTGGTATATTTTCTGAGCCAATATAGACTTTCTTTTGCTTTTGAATTCTTGTGTTCATTGTGGTTCTTCTGCTCCTTATCTGACCTACCCTCAAATTTTACATCTTCCTTTGCGTCTGAATTCGTCTTAGCTGCAATTGCTTCCCCGACGTTCATAATCTTCGCAGCTTTTTGGGCCATCAATTCCATCATCGTCTTTGGTGGATCTTTTGCTAAAGTATAGTATAGTTTGTCAGGGAGAAAAACACTCATGAGGGAAGTGATTGCCATCTTCTCCTCTTTGTCAATAAGCTCTAATATTTCGTTATTGAAATGAGTGATGTAATACCTGGTACTTTGTCCCACCTTCCATCTCATACTAAGAAAATGAGCTACTCGCTTCACTGGTTTGGATCTGAAGTAAAAATTGCCAATGAATAGCTCGATGAGTTGTTGGTAGCAAAAAATCTACCCCCGAGGAAGAATATTATACCAGATTTGAGTAGGACCAGTGATTGTTCCTGAAAATTCCCTATGCCTCATCTCATCAGGGAAGACATAGATATCGACTGCTGCTTGGTATTGTTCTATATGAATAACTAGACCAGTCTTCCCATCATACTTGGGAGTAACCAGCAGAGCTTTAAACTTGGTGGGTGTAGGAAAATCTATAATGGTTTGCACAAAAGGAGATCCCTTAACAAAAATTCTCCGGAGAGGATTCTTGGCCATTTACCCCAATCTATCCTCCAAACACTGGATAGACCCCTTCTAAGCATCATTGCCAGCACCAGATCTATTAGTGGCGGCTCTTTCATTTCGACCAACTAACTGTGCCGAGATTTCCTCTTGCAAACCTTCTCTTTTACTAGATAGAGCTGCTCGTAGGGCATTTGATCTGGACTGGGATAAACCTTACCTTAGTTCGGTTGGTCATTGAGTATTTCCAGATACCACACTAAGGGCACTTTTATTTCCCCTGGGTCCTAAACGATCAAAGGGAGAGGCCCTACTTATCCTTTCTAAGGCACCTAGTCTTCCTAGAGTGAGGGACTGCCCATCATAGGAATTAGGAGTCCTGAAAGAAGAAGTTGCTCTAGAATGGTACGAAGGATCCCTAGAAGTTCTGGAATAGCTATGCTCAACATTCCTTATCGGCGACGGCATCATATTTCTTTGATTGGACTGTGCAGGAACTCCAACTTGTAAAGTTTGGGCCAATTGTCTTATCATATCCGACATAACCTCTTGACCTTTGGCTAGGTTGGCCAAAATTATAGTTAAATTGTTGTAACTTGGTCGAGCAGAGGTATTAGGAAGAATTCCCTCATTCTTAGTACTTATTTCAGTGATATCCGCCATATATGATGAATTGGTGAAAACATTTAGCAATACGTTCCCACAGATGGCGCTAATATGTTGATGCAAAAAACTAGACTAGGCCTAATTAATTGATCACAGATAAATAAGTAAAACAAATAAGACAAATAAGATTTTTTAAAGTGGTTTGGCTCAAGGGAAAAGATTACGTCCACTGTTATGTATTGCCTGATTGCCTTGATTTGTTCTCGGTCCCCTTGTAATGAAGGTGTTACAAAGTATTTATAGACCACAAGGGGTGTTAAGAGTCGTAACGTGAAGGGATGGAATGCCTTTATTGTTTAGGCATTTATATCAGTACATAATGAGAGTTAAACGTAAGACTGTTGACGCTTTATTAGCCATGTTGGTTGGACTCCTTGTTGTTGGTTTGGGATCTGTATCATGCCGACTAGGACTTGTGTCATATTGGATGACACATGTTGTCTTGTAATTGGTCAACGTACGGTGGTGAATTTTGGTATCAACACCGAGGATGGACTACCGCTTGTGGACGACTAAGGAATGAGCCATATTCTTTAGAGGTTTTGTACGTCACGTTCTTGTAAAACTCTAAAGTAGTGGATTCAAAAGGTTTTGATCGTAAGGAATTTTTCCTCAAATATGCCTTTGTATGTTTGCATGATTTAATTCACTACACCAAAATTGGCAAATGGTCATGGCCAAAATCCCTGACCAAGACTGTGGGTCGCGGACTTGGGCAGTGACCATTTCGAGCGCGACCAGGTTCGTGGGTCTCAACCCAAGTCCGTGACCAATCGGGGGGTCACGGTAGATAGTCAGGGACTTGGGTCATGACCCACACCACGATGGGAAAAAAATAGTCACGGCCAAAGTCCGTGACCCCTAACCGTGATGAAAATTGGTCGCAGCCAAAGTCGTGACCCACACCGCGACGAAAAAAAGGAAAAAAATGTTCGCGGCCAAAGTCTGTTACCCATACTGCGACCATTTTTTTATCGTGGTGTGGGTCACGGACTTTGGCCGAGAACAATTTTTTTCGATTTTTTTTCATCGCGGTGTGGGTCACGGACTTTGGCCGCGACCAATTTTTGTCATGGTTGGGGGTCATGGACTTTGGCAGCGAACATTTTTATGGGCGACGGAAAAAATAAAAATGGTCATGGATAAATTCCATGATCATATTTAACTATAATAATTTTTTTTGGTCCAGTCCTAAAATTGGGGGTCCTGTGACTGCATGGTCAGTTGCTACGTGTAACGTTGGATGCGTACGAGGTGTTACAAATATTTATTATTGGCAAAATAATAAAAAAAATCACAAATTGCTAATCGGTAACTATGTTATTAAACTAATATACATACAAACTTAAAAATATTATAAGTCTTAATAATTCAAAGACCAAAAAAAAATTGGGCAAAGTTTCCTCTGTTTTCTAAACCCTGCTAATATAAAACCTGACTATTATAAAGCCCGCACGTCCATAAAATTTAACAATCAAATTATAAAAGCCCGATCGGCTGTAACACATAAAAAACATAATCCTAAATGTTAGAAACATTATATAAACAATCTTTATGTTGTAAACCATTGCTTCCTTCATTTGTTCCACGTGCAAAAAAGCAATTGAATCAATGTTATCCTATAAAAAATAGGATACATAAAAAATGATATCAGTAACCAAGTAGTTTTACAAAATCTTATTCAAGATGAAAAATTGCATCTACGAGTTATAATTATCATCATATCAGTTCCTACGAGTTACATTGGTCCCGTGCGAGGTGTTGGTCCCTCTCACAGGGCCATTTGGGAGTTATTTTGGGTTTTCACACTCTAATGCCAAGTTTTTAAGCCTAAGTCAAGATATTTTCAAATCATCTTTGTATTCTCAAACCGGGAGCCCCATGACCACACGGTCAGTTCCTACGAATTACATTGGTCCCGTGCGAGGCGTTGGTGGTTATCATGGGGCCGTTTGAGGGTTGTTTGGGTTTTTGCACTCTGCCGCCAAGTTTATAAGCCTAAGTCTACATATTTTCAAATTATCATCGTATTATCAAACAGGGAGTCATGTGGCCACGCGATCAGTTCCTACGAGTTACATTAGTCCCGTGTGAGGTGTCGGTGCCTCTCATGGGATCGTTTGGGGGCTGTTTCGGGTTTTCGCACTCTGGCACCAAGTTTTTAGACCAAAGTCAAAATATTTTCAAATTATCATCGTATTCTCAAACCAAGAGCCCCATGACCACGCAATTAGTTCCTACGAGTTACATTGTTCCGCGAGAGGTGTTGGTGACTCTCGTGGGGCCATTTGGGGGCTGTTTCGGGGTTCACACCTCTAGAACCATTTTTTAAACTTAAGTCTAGATATTTTAAAATTATCGCCGTATTCTCAAACTGGGAGCGCCGTGACCACGCCGTCAGTTCCTACGAGTTACATTGGTCCCGTGCGAGGTGTCGGCGCATCTCACAGGGCCGTTTGAGGGTTGTTTTGGAGTTCCCTCTCTAGAGCCATGTTTTTAAGCCTAAGTATATATATTTTCAAATTATCACTGTATTCGTTAACCGGGAGACTCGTGACCACGAGATCAGTTCCTACGAATGACATTGGTCCCATGCGAGGTGTTGGTGCCTCTCACGGGGCTGTTTTGGGGCTGCTTCGGGATTTCCCCTCTAGCGCCATGTTTTTAAGCCTAAGTCAACATATTTTCAAATTATCGTTGTATTATCAAACTGGGAGTCTTATGACCACGCGGTCAGTTCCGATGAGTTACATTGGTCCCGTGCGAGGTGTCGGAGCCTCTCACGGGGCTGTTTGGGGGATGTTTCGGGGTTCACCCCTTTAGCTCCATTATTTAAGACTAAGTCTAGATATTTTCAAATTATTGTTGTATTCTCAAACTGAGAGCCCCGTGACAACGCAGCCAGTTCCTACATTGGTGACCCTTATGGGGCCATTTGGGGGCTGTTTCAGGGTTCACCCCTCTAGCGCCATTTTTAAACCTAAGTCTAGATATTTTTAAATTATTACCGTATTCTCAAACCGGGAGCGCCGTGACCACGGGATTGAAAAGCTGTCACTTAAGTCGTTTAATTCAAGATTAAACTGTCTAAGTAACTCCGAACTATTTTTTGGGGAAACTCTTTTCTTTAAATCAAACAGATCAACACAAGATGTCCTTAAAAAAAATATGTACGAGATATGTTCAAGATTCTGTAACTGATTTTGAAAAACAAAACGAAAACATTATAAATCATCACACCCATAAGAATGAGATGAGGAGATGTAGAAAAATTAAGTACACACGGTTTTTAACGTGGAAAAACCTCACCCAACTAAGGAAACATCCACGGTGACTTCTAAGTCACAAACCAAAAATCCATTAAAACAAATATACAAGTTACTGGCTATTTAACACACATGCAAACAAAACAGACCTATACAAGTTTAGAATATGTACCCACTAGTTTGATTCTAACTTCTCTGCAGTTGTGATGTTGATGTGGCTTTCTCAGCTTGATAACTTCTCCACACTTTGTTCCAGCTTTACGTCGACTCTTGACGTTTCAAGATCTTATACCCAACACTTCTTGTGTTGTAGTGTGTAAAGTGTTTGTGACAGTGTTCTAACACATTGATGCACATACACACCCTTATTTATACAAACAAGTCCTATCAAATTACAAAGAGATTTAAATGATTAGGTTTTTCAGTTTCTCTCTTCTTTAGAAACAAAAGACTTTGTTGATCTTTCAATTAACCCAGAATCCAAGGTTACCTTGCTCAGAAGACGGTTCAGGGTCATAACCAATTTTAGAGGGTTTTGAAAATATTTTTGAAATTGTAAACCATCAATTGGAAATCCAACTAGATCATAAGTCTTTTTTCATAAGAACTAGAAACACAAAAATAATTCATTGATTCTTGAGTTGCTAAAAACATTTACAAAAAAATAATAAAAAAATGTGATTTCTCAGGATGAGAAACTAAGTAATGCAGATCTAAGTGTAATATACCATAAAATAACAAGATGTAGTGTTTCTATAAAAAAGAAATAGAGATCAAACCGAAATGCTTAAGTTGGATACAAGAACTCAAACTCAGAGGATTCAAACCAGAAACTGCCTTCAAACCACTACTAAAATAACTCTCAAACACTCAGGTTTGATGTTTGGTTGTAAACTGATTTTGGAAAGGGAATCCAGGGTTTGAAATGAGATTAGGGATTGAATGATTTAGGTTTTCTCTCTCTCATTTCTCTCTCTCTTATCTTTTCTCTTTCTCTCTCAGTTAGATGAACTGGCAAAATTTTTTTGAAATGAAGAGGCTCAACCTCCTTTTATACTAAGCAAGGAAGGTTCGAGAATAACAGCTCAAATCCAATGGATGTGATTAGGTCTTTGGCAATTGACCATCATCCAACGGTTTAAGATCGGCGGTGGATTAAACGTTATTTGATTGATCTAGATAGGTTCACAGGGATTGGGATAAAACGCATGCAGATAGTTGATAAAAAAGATCCAAGGGATGAGATTGAGAACAGGTTCTGAGTTTATCAACAAACACAAATCAGGCCGTTGTGACGATGACATGTGTAAGGTTGAGATTAAACAAAAACGTGTGTTTCAAACTTAATAACACAGACACCCTGAAGTGTCGAGTGCTTTCGGATCTTACCCAACCAAACATTCAGGCAAGATAAGATAAAAACCAATAATCTTAAAATGACCCCAAAAGTTTTAAAACCCAACTTTTCATTTCTTAAAAATCATTTAAAAATTATGTAAAAATTCCCAAAATTATTAATAACTTATTTTAAAAGGGAATTAACTCACACAAGAAATTAATGCAATATATATGAATGTATGCAATCCTAGTGTATGTGGGGGTTGAGATTTTACCTTTAAATGAATCAATTGAGGCATAATGTGTAGAATCTGAGGTTCTTTGGTATCAAGGGGATGTGACTCAAATTTTGTCACAATTTCCAAACTAGATGAGCACGTATACAATGTAGACTCAAGTAAGTTAAGAGTATAAGGTGCTTCAATCTCCCCCTTTGGAAATATGAGACAAATCTCCTTTGAGTCATCCAGGACTCGTAGGGATACAAAAAATAAGAAAAAACCCATTCCTATACAAAATTCTATCTACCCATATCCTAGAAAAAGAAGATTACATAACTCTACTAATTACAAACCAATACCCTAATAACATCTGTTGTAAACAACGATACATATTCCCTTCAAATAAGACTAAGATCAAGCTTTTTATAAATATGTACAAGAGAAAATGAACTCATAAGACTCAAATTTCTCCCCCATTTTGTCTCAAATGGACAAAGGGAAAAAACTACTTAAGCCACACGAGTTTATTCAGCACAAACCATTCCTATCGATTTTCGCAAAGAATGAAATCTATTGTAATCCGAAGGTTTTGTAAACATATCTGCGAGTTGCAAATCAGTAGGAAGATAATTAATTTCTAATTCCTTAGTTTCAACTAATTCGCGTATAAAATGATGTCTAATTTTTATATGTTTTGTTCGCGAGTGTTGAACATGATTTTTAGAGATATTGATCGCACTTTGATTATCACAATAGAGATGCAACTGGTTTTCTTGAATGCCATAATCAATTAGCATTTGCTTAAGCCAAAGTAATTGGGAACGGCAGCTACCAACAGCTATGTATTCAGATTCAGGTGTAGATAAAGAAGTGCAGTTTTGTTTCTTACTACTCCGTCCTACCAAATTGTAACTGATATAGTAACACGCTCCTAAAGTTCTCTTACTATCATCAGTACACCCGTCCCAATCGACATCAGTGTATCCTATTATAGTACTAGCAGTATCATTGGTGTACCAAAGTCCTAAATTTAGAGTGCCTTTTATGTATTTAATGATTCTTTTTACACATACTAAGTGGCTCTCTTTAGGATTATTTTGATAACTGGCACACACGCAAACGACATACATAATATCAGGACGCGAGGTAGTAAGGTATAGTAAGCTTCCTATCATACAACGATATAGAATAGGATATATGAATTTTTCGCTCTCATCTTTAGATAATTTGACCGTAGTACTCATGGGAGTTCTAGCTTCTTTGGCACATTCAAGACCAAATTTTTTAATAATCTCTAAAGAATATTTTGATTGCGAAACAAATAAACCTTTCGAATATCGAAGAAAAATTGCAACTCCCCCATAAGAGACATTTGAAATTCTTTATGCATAATTTTAGAAAATGATTTAACTTCTAAAGGGGAAGTTGATCCAAAAATGATATCGTCAACATATACTTGAGAGATAATAATATCTTTGTCAAAATGTTTGACAAATAGAGTTTGATCATTTCTGCCTCTCTTAAAACCTTTATCTAAGAGAAAGTTGTAAAGACGCTCATACCAAGCTCTTGGCGCTTGTTTTAGACCATACAAAGCCTTTTTAAGATGATAAACATAATTTGGATACTGAGGGTCAATAAACCCTTTGGGTTGTTCAACATAGGTCTCTTCAGTCAAGTTCCCATTAAGAAAGGATGATTTGACATCCATTTGTGTAACACCCTGCCCGCCCGGGGAGAGAGAACGGTGCGCTACTGTCGATAAAACTAATCAATCCACAATAACAAGGTATAGAGCATCTAAATCCTACAACAACAAGAGAGGAAACCACTAATCTCAAATATCTTCAAATAAATACAATAAATCTCTCGAATTAAATACAACTTCTAACTCGAAATAAAATAAATCCCAATGCTCTATACATTAAAATAAATAAATACAAGTCTTCTCAAATGTATTAAAAATTCTTCCCAAAATATCCAAGATAAAATCAATCTCCAATAATCCATAGCGCCCAAATCCACGCTAACCTTCCACTAAAAAAATTATGGGGAAGTACACAATACGACAGGAAATATGCTCAACAAATATATTAGCAATAAGCCGTAACAACACGAGTACGAATATTCAAATCAAATGCAAATCTCAAAGCATTTATCAATATAATTTTTCAACAACACATAAATGGGTAACCATGCCTCACCCCATTCGCATATGCTTTATCAAGCCATAGCCGGGAATAGGTATTTTGGCGGGTACTCAACATCTGTGCCATATTAAAATCTCATGACAACGTGCTCAACAAAAATATAGTGATACCACATGAATCAAAATAATTTCAAAAATTATTTTCCAGATTACAATGAATTTAAAAATTCAAATATGAGTTCAATTAACAAGAATTCAAAGATAATGACACTCGCGAGATTTAAGGAGCATATTGTGTAAAACCCCATACCTCAAACCATGATGAAAAGCCAATGATCACATCCTCAAGATCAACACAAAAGATCTACAAAAGCTCCTCCAAGAACCTCCAACAAAATAGCCCCAAGAACACCTCTAATCTAAGGTTGAAACTCACAAATCTCAAGGGACAAAGTATAATTAAAAAGAAGAGGAATATAAAATATATCGGCTGCTAAAAGTTGTGCCAAAAGTAGGTTAAAAAGGGTTGCCCGTGAGTCTTTTTATAATGAAAAGAAATGAAGAGTTGGAAGCCAAAATACTCCTTTAAATAAGGCAAAGAAATGAAGAGTTGGAAGTCAAAACAACTCTTGAAAATTACTTAATGTTCGCCGACTTATAATTCCAAGAGTTAAAAATATTTAAAAATCATTTTAAAATCCGTTTTAACTCCGATTTCGAAACCGTTTGAAATTCTCGCCTTTAAAAAATAATAACCAACATATTTGAGAAATAAAAATAATTTTATCAAAAACTTTATTTTTCCTGTTTATTTTGAAAATACCCCAAAAATTACTCGGGTTGTTACACTTCCCCATTGACAATGGAATTTCGCCCTCGAAATTCGCCGAATGCCTAACTCTCAAAATCAGGGCACTACACTAACTCCAAAAATAATCTCGTCTCCAAAAACAAATTCCTTACACCTAATCTCGAAACCTATCATGAATATCACCTAAAATTTTCTATCTCCAAAAATTATTATCCACGCAATGAACCCAAAACCCAAGACCCGAGGGTTGTCGTATACCTAAGCTCTGATACCATTTGTAACACCCCGCGAGCCCGGAGAGACACGCGATGTGCTACTATCGATAAAACTAATCAAAATCCACAATAGCAAGGTATAGAGCATCTAAATCCCACAACAACAAGAGAGGAAACCACTAATCTCAAATCTCTTCAAATAAATACAACAAATCTCTCGAATTAAATACAACATCTTACTCGAAATAAAATAAATCCCAGTGCTCTATACATCAAAATAAATAAATACAAGTCTTCTCAAATGTATTAAAAATTCTTCCCAAAATATCCAAGATAAAATCAATCTTCAATAATCCATAGCGCCCAAATCCACGCTAACCTGCCACTAAAAGAAAATATGGGGAAGTACATAATACGATAGGAAAGATGCTCAACAAATATATTAGCAATAAGTCGTAACAACATGAGTACGAATATTCAAATCAAATGCAAATCTCAAAGAATTTATCAATATAATTTTCAACAACACATCAATGGGTAACCATGCCTCACCCCATTCGCACATGCTTTATCAAGCCATAGCCGGGAATAGGTATTTTGGCGGGTACTCAACATCTGTGCCATATTAAAATCTCATGACAACGTGCTCAATAGAAATATAGTGATACCACATGAATCAAAATAATTTCAACAATTATTTTCCAGATTTCAATGAATTTAACAATTCAATATGAGTCCAATTAACAAGAATTCAAAGAGAATGACACTCGCGAGATTTAAGGAGCATATTGTGTAAACCCCCATACCTCAAACCATGATGAGAAACCAATGATCACATCCTTAAGATTAACACAAAAGATCTATAAAATCTCCTCCAAGAACCTCCAACAAAATAGCCCCAGGAACACCTCTAATCTAAGGTTGGAACTCACAAATCTCAAGGGACAAAGTATAATTAAAAAGAAGAGGAATATAAAATATATTTGCTGCCAAAAGTTGTGCCAAAAGTAGGTTAAAAAGGGTTTCCCATGAGTCCTTTTATAATGAAAAGGAATGAAGAGTTGGAAGCCAAAATACTCCTTTAAATAAGGCAAAGAAATGAAGAGTTGGAAGCCAAAACAAAATGTTCGCCGACTTAGAATTCCATGAGTTAAAAATATTTAAAAATCATTTTAAAATCCGTTTTAACTCCGATTTCGAAACCGTTTGAAATTCTCGCCTTTAAAAAATAATAACAACATATTTGAGAAATAAAAATAATTTTATCAAAAACTTTATTTTTCCTCTTTATTTTGAAAATACCCCAAAAATTACGCTGGTTGTTACAATTTGGTAAAGCGTAAAGTGCAAGTGATAAGCTATTGCAAAGAGAAGACGAACATATTCTAGATGAGTAACTGGAGGAAATGTATCCTTAAAATCTATTCCTTCAATTTAAGAATATATTTGAGCCACTAATCTGGCTTTGTTTATAATGATTATCCCACTTTCATCAGATTTATTTTTAAATATCCAACGTGTGCCAATAACCTTTTTATGATCAGGCATAGGTACAAGATACCAAACATCATAAATAACAAATTGAAGAAGTTCTTCCTGCATGGCAGAAATCCATTGTGGGTCATTTAATGCCTCATTTACATTCTTTGGTTCCATAAGGGAAACAAAACATGCATAATGAGCATAGTTTCTTAATTGAGATCTTGTACATACAGGCTCACAAGGGTTACCAACAACATTATCTATGGGATGATCTTTAGAAACCTAGTTAAATACTTCAGGTGTCTCAATTGGTAAAGAATCATCTATTTCTGGAGAGTAATTTTCTAAAATACTTTCAGACTCTTCCACAATAGTTGATTCTCCAATCTTACTCTCAACAGTAGTGTCACTTACAATAACGTTTATGGATTACATTAAAGTCTTTGTGCGAAGATTATTGACATGGTATGATCTACTATCAGGAGAATATCCTAGGAAGATAGCTTTATCTCCACGAGTCTCAAATTTGGCTAAGTGTTCTCTGTCTTTACAGACGTAACAAGTACTACCAAAAGTCTAAGGTATTTAAGATTGGGCTTCTTCCCATACCATAGTTCGTAAGGAGTTTGTTTAGAATTCTTCCTAAGATAGACCCTATTAATAATGTGACACGCAGTTTGAATAGATTCAACCCAAAATTATTTAGGTAAACACTTGGCATGAATCATAACACGTGCCATCTCTTGAAGGGAACGATTCTTTCGCTCAGCAATTCCATTTTGTTGAGGAGTCTTAGGAGAACTAAACTCATGTTTGTAACCATTATAGTCACAATACTCTATAATACTTGTATATATGAATTCTCCTCCTCTAGCACTACAAAATCTATTTACTTGAGTGTCCTTCTCATTTTCAATACGAATTAAGATTTTCAAAAAGTTCTAAAAGTGTCTAACTTTTATTTTAGGAAGGCCACCCAAGTAAAATTGGTGAAGTCATCTACCATAACTAGAATGTAACTGTGTCCACATAGACTAACAGTACGCGAAGGGCCCATTAGGTCCATATGGATGAGCTCGAAGGGTTTAGAGGTAAGGATATCTTTAACTTTCTTATGAGGTGTCTTAATAATTTTTCCTTCCTGACATGACCTACAGATAATGTTAGAAATAGGTTTGATCTTTGGAATTCCTCTAACTATTTCTTGTGAAGACAATCTACTAAGGCTATTGTAATTTATGTGACCCATCCTATTATGCCATATTTCATTGTCATCTATTCTGGCAATGTTACAGATTTCGGTACTGTTCTTGACAGTATAACAATTGTCAGGAGTTCTGAATCCTGTAATTATGCACTCACCTTTTTCATTTAAAATCTTGCAATTATTCTTTGACAAGGTGACAGTATGATTTGAGTCACAAAATTATGAGATACTAAGCAGATTAGACTTAAGACCTTTTACTAGAAGAACATTTTCAAGTACATGCAATCCTTCTTCTTGGAGAGTTCTTTTACCAATGATTTGAGATGATACAACATCACCAAAAATAACTTTTCCTCCAGCAAAGATGGTTTTGTTTAAAAGTTTTGTATCATCCCCAATCATATGTTTTGAACACCCAAAGTATAAATACCAACCATAAGAGGCGTGTTCAGCTTTTAAAGCAGTAATCACAATGTTACACTTCATTTGGGGCAATACCTCATCTTTTCTAACCCAAATAGCTCTTGTTTTTATTTTACGCATATTTGCTCACATTTGATAAAATTTGCGAGCATTAGACTTTTGTTGAAAAATGTTTTGCGCATGCATTTGAGTTTTATGTAGAATATGAGCATTTGGTTTACAAAAGTGCCTATGAATTCTTCTTGTAAATTATATTTTAGTTCTGGTCTTTCTCTTTCTATAATTAGAGTTTTTGTCTGGTTATCTAGGCAAAACATAATTGTTACGGCTTCTCCTAGAGTAGTTAAAGTTTTGGTATAAGGGGGTATTATAGACAGGGTTAACTAAATGTCTAGAGTAGAAACCTTCGAAAGAATGACCGTATATGTTATAGTAAGAGCAATACATATTGTTTGAAGAGGGTATCTCCTTAGGAAAGTCTCTAAACATAGGTTTCATGGGATTTTGATGTTGAACCTTATTCCTAGGGAGTATAGTTTGGAATGTGGAATCACTCTTCCTAATCAGAGGACAGACGTATTTAGCCTTAGGGGGACTATCACACATAGAGTTACTTGATTCCCCAATATCCAACTTTTGATGTTTTTTATAAAACTCATCTTTTAGTGATTGAAAATCTGGA
The DNA here is from genome assembly GCA_949130495.1 of Sambucus nigra. Taxonomy (NCBI): domain Eukaryota; kingdom Viridiplantae; phylum Streptophyta; class Magnoliopsida; order Dipsacales; family Adoxaceae; genus Sambucus; species Sambucus nigra. Next base: position 119,106,091 of record OX422208.1, read on the forward strand.
CATATTTCCATAGGACTTTTGCCACCTGATACAAAGTTGATTGATTTAAAGTTTTTAATTTGTGTCTTTGAATTTGGGCAAACTCCTATTCCAGTTCGATCATCAGAATTGGTTTTTGAATCAGCAACACAATCATCTAAATAATTGGAATTATTTCCAAACTTAGCAATTTTTTTGAAAATAGTTACTGTCTTTTCTTTAGCTTGTTCCAATTCTAATAATGTCCCTTTATATTTTTTCTCCAGAGTTTCATTTGTTTCAATCAAACCTTTCAATTTTTGATCAAAAATTTTGACTTCATTTTCATGAGTTAGACATTGAGTAATATACTCTTCGGCGTTAAGTTTAACCATTTGACTTAGGTCTTCTAGTTTCTTAGTGAGGTCTTTCACTATCTTCTCTAGTCTAGAGCTTTTCTTGAGAGTTTTGGCATAAAGTGTTTGAACATCATGGAGGTCTTCAGTGTTCGAATCACTAAGTGTAGTGTGTGAAGTGACCCGTAAGGATTCAATTCTTGAACTCACACACACATTGACATCGTCATTATCGCTTTCCCTTTGACTCACACGCCCCGTTGTAGAACTAGCAATTTTCTCATAAATTAAAGCATCTAAACCAGTAGCAGTATGATTCATAACACAGAAGTAAGGCTATTAGCCTCATTTTCATACTAAGGCACATGCATATCATCATCATAGATTATATTAGCAAATAAAGACATGCAAGTATAAAAAACATTAGATGACTCAGGTTCCTGATTGTCAGAGTCACTTGAATCACCCCATATCTTGCAAATATTGCCCCTAGTATGTTTACTGGTTGTGTTTAAGTTAACTCTACAATCCTGTGCTATATGACCCAATTTTCCACATCTAAAACATTTAATATCCTTAAAGTCTTTGTTAGGTCTCGTATGAATGTCCTTGTGATGTTTGTCTTGAACTTTCTCATGAGGTTTGTGATTAGATCGAGTAAGATAATTTGGCTTGCCTTGTGTGGTTGCCATTTTATTTCTAAATTTAACAATCTTCTTAAACTTCTTTGACATGAAGGCAATCTGATTATCCAAACTATGTACAACACATTCCTCATTAGAGTAAGAATCATTATTGGGAATTCTAAGCTCAGGTCTTATCAGTTTAGAAGAAAAACTCAGATTGGAACTAGTCTGCTTCCTATGGGACTGGGTTAATTATTTCTTGAATTCTAGTTCTATTTCCATAGTTCTTAGTGTACTATTGAGTAATTTAGGACTGAGATTTTGATCAATCATTTCCTCAATAGCATCTCTTTTGTTATCAAATTTCTGTGGCAATGACCTTAGAATTTTCAAGACAATTTCATTTCTATCATAGGTTATCCCATTAGAATGAAATTTAGTCACAATGTCAGTTAATTTCATATAAAAGTCATCAAATGATTCAGAGTCTGACATAATTAAAGAGTTATACTGCTGGAAAGCATCTGTGTTTTAGCAGCCTTAACTTTAGTGTCACCTTCATGTGCAGTAACCAGTGTATCCACAGCTTCCTTAGAAGTGGTACAAGATGAGATCTTTTTGAACTCATGTTCATTTCTAGACATAAAAATGGCATTCTTGACTTTGTTATTGTTTCGAGAGGCTTGCTTCTCTTCTTGAGTGAATTCACTTAAAACTTTCTTAATCCTTTCATTACTTCCTTCAGTGGACGGTTTTGTAGGACAAGTATATCCATTTTCAACAATGTCTCAGGCATCATCTCCTAAGGTTCCTTGTATGAAAACAACCTTCCTTACTTTCCAGTAAGGAAAGTTGTTTTTATCAAAGAGAGGAGGTCTGTTCAAGTTACCAAATCTTTCATTTTTCTCGTCCATTGTTTGATTTTAAGAAAACAATTTCGAAAACACAAGATCTTTAAAGAAAAATTCTCAAGCTCTGATATCAATTGAAAAGTTGTCACTTAAGTCGTTTAATTCAAGATTAAACTGTCTAAGTAACTCCGAACAATTTTTTGGGGAAACTCTTTTCTTTAAATCAAACAGATCAACACAAGATGAGTTTAAAAAAATATATGTACGAGATATGTTCAAGATTATGTAACTAGTTTTCACAAACAAAACAAAAATAGTTTAAATTAGCACACCCACAAGAATGAGATGAGGATATGTAGAAAGATTAAGTACACACAGTTTTTAACATGGTAAAACCTCAACCAACTGAGGAAACATCCACGGTGACTTCTAAGTCACAAACCAAAAATCCACTAAAACAAATATACAAGTTACAAGCTATTTAACACACATGCAAACAAAATAGATCTATACAAGTTTAGAATATGTACCCACTGGTTTGATTCTAACTCTTCTGCAGTTCTGATGTTGATGTGGCTTTCTCAGCTTGCTAACTTCTCCACACTTTGTTCCAGCTTTGCATCGACTCTTGACGTTTTAAGATCTTAAACCTAACACTTCTTGTGTTGTAGTGTGTAAAGTGTTTGTGACAGTGTTCTAACACATGCATGCACACACGCACACTTATTTATACAAATAAGTCCTATCAAATTACAAAGAGATCTAATGATTAGGTTTTTCAGTTTATCTCTTCTTTCAAAACAAAAGACTTTGTTGATCTTTCAATTAAACCATAATCCAAGGTTACCTTCCTTAGAAGATGGTTCAAGGTTATAAACAATTTCAGAGGGTTTTGAAAATATTTTTGAAATTGGAAACCACCAATTGGAAATCCAACTAGATCATAAGTCTTTTTTCATAAGAACTAGAAACAGAAAAATAATTTGTTGATTCTTGAGTTGTTAAAAACATTTACAGAAAAATAATCAACAAATGTGATTTCTCGAGATGAGAAACTAAATAATGCAGATCTAAGTGTAGTATACCATAAAATAGCAAGATCTACAGTTTCTATAAAAAAGAAATAGAGATTAAATCAAAATGCTTAAGTTGGATAGAAGATCTCAAACTCAGAGGATTCAAACCATGAACTGCCTTCAAACCACTACTAAAATAACTCTCAAACACTCAGGTTTGATGTTTGATTGTAAAATGATTTTGGAAAGGGAATTTAGGGTTTGAAATGAGATTAGGGTTTGAATGATTTAGGGTTTTCTCTCTCTGTTTTATTTTCCCTCGCTCTCTCTTAGTTAGACGAACTGGCAAAAGTTTTTGAAACGAAGAGGCTCAACCTCCTTTTATACTAAGCAAGGAAGGTTCGAGAATAACAACTCAAATCCAATGGCTACGATTAGGTCTTTGGCAATTTACCATTATCCAACAATTTAAGATCAGCAGTGGATTAAAATGATTGGTCTAGAGAGGTTCACAGGGATTGGGATAAAATACATGCAGATCGTTGATAACAAAGATCCAAGGGCTGAGATTGAGAACAGGTTCTGAGTCTATCAACAAACACAAATTAGGCCGTTGTGACGATGACAGGTGTAAGGTTGAGATTAAACAAAAATGCGTGTTTCAAACTTAATTACATAGACACCCTGAAGTCTCAAGATCTTTCGGATCTTACCGAACCAAACATTCAGGCAAGATAAGATAAAACCAATAATCACAAAATGACCCCAAAAGTTTTAAAACCCAACTTTTAATTTCTTAAAAATCATTTAAAAATTCCCAAAATTATTAACAACTTATTTTAAAAGGGAATTAACTCACTCAAGCAATTAATGCAATATATATAAATGTATGAAATCCTAGTGTGTGTGGGGGGTTGAGATTTTACCTTTAAATGAATCAATTGAGGCATAATGTGTAGAATCTGAGGTTCTTTGGTATCTAGGGGATGGGACTCAAATTTTGTCACAATTTCCAAATTAGATGAGCACTTATACAATGTAGACTCAATTAAGTCAAGAGTATAATGTGCTTCAACGGTCAGTTCCTACGAGTTACACTCGTCCTGTGCGAGGTATCGGCGCGTCTCACGGGGCCGTTTGGGGGTTGTTTCGGGGTTCCCCTCTAGTGCCATGTTTTTAAACCTAAGTATATATATTTTCAAATTATCGTTGTATTCTTAAATAGGGAGTCCCGTGACCACGAGGTCAGTTCCTACGAGTGATATTGGTCAAGTGCGAGGTGTTGACGCACCTCATGAGGCCGTTTGGGGTTATTTCGGGGTTCCTCTCTCAAGTGCCATGTTTTTAAGCCTAAGTCTAGATATTTTCAAATTTTCACCATATTCTCAAATCGGGAGTCATGTAACCTCGAGGTCAGTTCCTACGAGTTACATTGGTCCCGTACGAGGTGTCGACGCATCTCACAGGGCCGTTTGGTGTTGTTTCGGGGTTCCCCCTCTAGCGCCATGTTTTTAAGACTAAGTATAGATATTTTTAAGTTATCGTCATATTCTCAAACCGAGTAACCCGTGATGCTGTGGCCAGTCCCTACGAGTTACATTGGTCCCATACGAGGTGTTGGTGCCTCTCACATGTCCGCTTCGGGGTGTCTCCCTCTAACGTCGTATTATTAAGCCAACGTTTTGATATTTTCAAATTATCGACGTATTCTCAAACTGGGAGTCCCGTGATCTCACAGTAATTTCCAACGAGTTACATTAGTCCTGCGCGAGGTGTTGGTGCCTCACACGGGGTGGTTCGGGCACTGCTTTGGGGTTTCGCCTTTTAAGGCCATGTTTTTAAGTCTAAGTTTTGATATTATAAAATTATCATCGTATTCTCAAATCGATAGTCCCGTGATCACGCAGTTAGTTCCTACAAGTTACATTGGTCCCGTGTGAGGTGAGGGTGCCTCTCACGGGGGGGGGGGGGGGGGTCGGGGGCTATTTCAGGGTTTCTCACTCTAACGCCATGTTTTTAAGATTAAGTCTAAATATTTTCAAATTATCTACGTATTCTTGCATCGGGAGTTTTGTGACCACGCGGTCACTTCCTACAAGTTACATTGGTCCCGTGCGAGGTGTCGGTGCTCTCACGGGGCCGTTTGGGGACTATTTCGGTATTCACCCCTCTAGCTCTATTTTTTAAGCCTAAGTCTAGAAATTTTCAAATTATCGTCGTATTCTCAAACCAGGAGCTCCGTGACCACGTGGTCAGTCCCTATGAGTTACATTGGTCCCATGTGAGGTGTTGGTGGCTTTAACGGGGCCGTTTGCGGGTTGTTTCAGGGTTCACCCCTCTAACGCCATTTTTTAGCCTAAATCTATAATTTTTCAAATTATCACTGTATTCTCAAATCGGGAGCCCCATGACCACGCGGTCTATACGTACAAGTTACATTGGTCCCGTGCGAGGTATCGATGCATCTCACGGGGCCGTTTGGGGGTTATTTTGGGGTTCATCCCTCTAGCTCCATTTTTTAATCCTAAGTCTAGATATATCCAAATTATCTTCGTATTTTCAAATCGAATACGTGTTACATTGGTCCCGTGAGAGGTGTTGGTGCCTCTCACGAGACCGTTCGGGGGCTGTATATTAAGTTAACACTAACATGCATGGTCATGGGACCATTGATCTCATTAGTATTTCTCAAACCAAGGCCCTCTATGTTAAGTTAACACTAACATGCAAAAATATTCCTCATCTTTGAAACCACTGAATAAAATATGTAAATTTTTCCATCATGCATTTCGAGTGCATGCAAATAGAGTCTAAATGAAAGAATTAGTAAATTCAACTAATACATGTGTAGGTGAAATTGATATATCCAACTTATCTAAGTACATGCAACTAAGTGAATCTATATATATATATCGTTGTGTGACTACCTCTCAAGTAGGAAAATTTCATTGCAGTCATTTGAAGGTGAATTTGATTTTCCATCTCTAGAAATCCATCTCTTTTCTTCATACCTAATAGATTAGAATTAATTAGTACAAACAATACAGTGCTCTTAAGATTAATACCAAGGGATATATTGAAGGCTAAATAATGTTATTACAAAAGGCATTTCAATCAACAAACTCATACTTTACTCGAATGAAATTCTCAATCACGACTCCATCATAGTTACAAGGCAGCTCAGCTTCCTAGTAGCTATTTGATTTCTCATTTCCCATGGATGGAAGCAAACATCAATCAAACAGACTTTTAAACAACAAGTTCTTCGCTCATAAAACTATGTTTAACATGAATTACTGAAAGTAAGAAACTAAAGTGTGATGTTCACATTGAATAAATGCAACATGATCAGATAGTCAAGTGTCCAGCGTAGAAGATCTAACATGCAGTAATAACAATGGGGAATGTTTTTCTCTTTGATCCAAGGCAACACATTTTCAATGTAGAACTGTGCTAGAGCATACTTGGAATTTTTTTATTGTCCTTCTAGTATGCATAACACAAGATTTTTTAGAAATATAAATTGTAGTTGCAACGTACTGATAGTAAAATGAGTCCCAAAAAAATATGAAATTAGAACTTTCCATATAAGAATTATTCGTAAATCAGAATAGGTTTATATCAGCTATTAACAATGAAAGAAAACTTGACAATTTTTAAAGTTTCATGAGAGACTTTTAGACTATGGATGCATGGACACACAATGCGACTCGACACAATCACATAAGTTTAAACTTTAGCACGATACATATGGAATACAACGGACTCCTAATTTTAAGTTAAGCCACAAGGAACAAGAATTAAACAAACAAAACCACAACCTTCACTCACAAAGAAATATATCGAAATATCAAAGTTCATAAGACAAAATGACCTTAACAACAAAAATTGGTAATCAATGATAGACAAAGAAGTTGCATAATAGTAATATAAACTGTTATATAATAGTTATGATACTTCTTTATGACTACAAATCCATCACCTCTGTATTTTTTGTTGGAAAGTATATTGAGCAACTAATTTTTCAGAGAACTCCCATAGGTCTTGGTTGTGGAATTAACAGTGCAATCCATTTCTGATTCTATTACACTTAGATATGCCCAGTCATTTTTAATAACATTTTCAAAAGAAAAAGATATTTTTTTAGGGGACAAATCAAGAATTTTGACACAATCTATTTTTTCCCATTGATTTTTAGGAGGAAAGGAAGTCATAAGTATGGTAGTGGGAAAAAACAAAATCAAAATATGTGCTTGGATATACAGAGCCAGTAGCTCGAACAACTTTGTTGATCTAAGATATTTAAGATAGAAATACAATGCAATACAATGCTTGGATATTACATATTTGAGATAGAAATAAAATGCAATGTTTCATAAATAGTTGAGTTGTAATCTTAGTCTGACTATATCAAGTAAACACAAAGTCAAAAAGTTATAACTAGTTTCCCTATTACAAGCCTATGCACAAGCTCAAAGGGAAATGCATCTGAGTATCACTATATCAAGTAAACACAAAGTCCCAAAGTTGCAACCAGTTTCTTTATTACAATCTTATGCAGAGACTACCCCACACTAGTACCACATGTACTCATATAAAAGTCTAGATATGAAATTTCATATGAAGATGATCACATAACAGATTAGAAGTATTGTAAAATTTAAAAGAAGCAATGTTCAATGGATTTTGTTATAAAGTAAGTGTGATATCATAAAAATATGGCGTGGTGTTGGTGCCTCTCACGGGACCGTTCAGGGGCTATTTCAGATTTCACCCACCAACGCCATGTTTTTAAGCCTAAGTCTAGAGATTCTCAAATTATCATCGTATTCTCAAATCGATAGTCCCGTGATCGTGCGGTCAGTTTCTACGAATTACATTGGTCCATGGCGAGGTGTTGCTACCTCTCACAGGGAGATTGGGGGGCGGTTTAAGAGTTTTACCTTTAAGGCCATGTTTTGAAGTCTAAGTCCTAATATTTTCAAATTATCATCCTATTCTCAAATCGATACTCTCATGACCATGCGGTCAGTTCCAACGAGTTACATTGGTCCGGTGCGAGGTGTTAGTGCCTCACACGGGGTGATTCAGGGGTTGTTTCGAGGTTTCACCTTTTAAGGCCATGTTTTTAAGCCTCAGTCATAATATTGTCAAATAATCATCGTATTCTCAAATCGGGAGTCCTGTGATCACGTGGTTAGTTCCTACAAGTTACATTGGTCTCGTGAGAGGTGTTGGTGCCTATCACGGGGTGGTTCAGTGGTTGTTTCAGGGTTTCCCACTTTAACGCCATGTTTTTAAGCTTAAGTCTATATATTTTCAAATTATCGACGTATTCTCGTACGAGGAGTCTCGTGACCACGCGGTCATTTCCTACGAGTTACATTGGTCCCGTGGGAGGTGACTGTGGCTCTCACAGGGCCGTTTGGGGGCTATTTTGGGGTTCACCCCTCTAGCACAATTTTTCAAGCCTAAGTCTAGAAAATTTCAAATTATCATCGCATTCTCAAACCGGGGTCCCCGTGACCATGCTGTCAGTTCCTAGAGTTACATTAGCCCCGTGCGAGGTGTCAACGCCTCTCACAGGGCCATTTGGGGGTTATTTTGGGGTTCCCCCTCTAGCGCCATTTTTAAGCCTAAGTCTAGATATTTTCAAATTATCTTTGTATTATCAAACTGGGAGTCCCGTGACCACGAGGTCAATTCCTACGAGTTATATTGGTCCCGTGCGAGGTGTCGGTGCCTCTCACGGGGCCGTTCAGGAGCTGTTTTGGGATTTCCCCCTCTAGCACCATGTTTTTAATCCTAAGTCTAGATATTTTTAAATTATCATCGTATTCTCAAATCGGGAGTTCCGTGACCACGAGGTCAATTCCTATGAGTTACATTGGTCCCGTGCGACATGTCAGTGCGTCTCACAGGGCCGTTTAGGAGCTGTTTTGGGGTTCCCCCTATAGCACCAAATTTTTAAGCCTAAGTCTAGATATTTTCAAATTATCTCCATATTCTCAAATCGGGACTCTCGTGACCTCGAGCTCAGTACCCATGAGTTACATTGTTCCCGTGCGAGGTGTTAGTGCCTCTCATAGAGCCGTTTGGAGGCTGTTTGGGGGTTTCCCCTCTAGCGCTATGTTTTTAAAACTAAGTCTAGATATTTGTAAGCTATCGTCGTATTCTCAAATAGGGAGTCCCGTGACCATAAGGTCAGTTCCAACGAGTTTCATTAGTCCCGTGCGAGGTGCTGGTACCTTTTCTCATCTAAAATAGATATTACATATCAATTATATAACTACTTTAGTTAAAGTAAAAAGTACCTGGTAGGATACAAATAAGACTGATAAGAGTAAACATTCGTAAAAGTAACTAAACATTCATACATTAAAATAAAGTTCTAATATAATGTCAATATTATAATAGGATACAAATAAGATTGACGAGGATAAAATAATATTTTGATACTCAATCTCCCTCTAAATCAACTAAAATATCCCTCAAATTAGGGTTGTCATTAAGAGCTGGCTGGAACTCTTTTGGAGCCTTTAATGCATCTACTTGAGTAGTCATACCCTTTGGTGCATGCACAACAATAGACCAATTGCCATCGTTTATGCACTTCGAATATAATACCTTCTTTATCTTCTAAAAGGCACAAATAAAAAGCTCGTCGACCATGCGATCTTTAGTCTTCATCTTTGATAAATCTACCATAATAAGTTTGGAGCCAGGATCAACTTTTCAAGCATTCGTTGTATCCTCCACCTTTACCCAATCACAATAGATTATGGTTTTTGTGAAATCTAAGTAATCAAGTTCTAGAATTTGTTGAATTATCCCATAATAGGTTAGCACTGTATTCTTTGGATTTTTATCACTTGCTAGTGATACATGTGGTCAAGGTAGAAATTGATATTCCACTATTTTTCATCAAAATCTTTTCCTCATATGGATATGAAATTAAATCAAAACCGTTGGTTCGGAATTTTTTAAACTCTTTCGCAAGAAAACTATGACCTTTTGCTAGGCGTGCAAGCCTGGAAGAGACATCACCTCTTTTTAGAAGCTGCATTTATTAATGAATTTTTATCAGGGCATGCTTTTACCACACATGAATAAATAATCACACACATATGATGTGAAAATTACCTCTTTTGACACTCATGCTCTAAAATCAGTTTTCGTGCAATTTCTCCTTTGATTTTGGACAATTTTGTTCTCGTACTTCCTATCGAAAAATAGTAGAATTTAGATCATAAAGTATAAAATGCATATAATCAAAGAATAAGAATTTAGTAGATACTCACTCTTTCTAGTCTTCGACTTCACCTTGCGATTCGACGACATAATGAGCTGATTGCTCGTATTGTAGATTTGTGAGTTTAACATCTTTAGGGTTCCCAAACGACAATTCATCCTCAAACTCGTCAAGTTCCTCTATCAATCATTATCCACGAGGATTAAACCTCCTCACCTCTTGTTCTAGCATATGTTCCCTAGCGTATAACGATGATTCCACCGTTACGTAATATTTAGCAATTGACCCTCTAATATACTATGTATTCTTTACATAATCTTTGAAGGTTTTCATCAAATGCTCAAAAGGATACATCCAACGATACCTAACGTGACTACATAATAAAGCTTCATCGCATAAATTCACAACTAGGTGGATGCTGATATCGAAGAATGATGGAGAAAAATAGTTCTCTAATACACAAACTGCCTCGGCTAAAGTTAATTTCGCATCTCTAATGTGCCTTATGTTTACCACTTTTGCACAAAGTAGGGTAAAACACAAAATGATTTGCATAATTGCCCAACAAAGTTCTTTGTGTTCAAAGAAGCAATGCCGAAATAATAGAGGGATTAATTGGATGATTACATGTCAGTCATGAGACTTGTACTGTTTTAAGTCATTTGCTTGGCAGTTTACTACCCTACGTAAATTACCACAATAATCGATTGGAGTTTTGAAGTTGAAAAATCTGTCTAAGAGGATCTTCTTCTCACTAGTAGTCAAAGTGAAAGCAGTCAGGGGGGTAGAAATTCTTCCTGTTATAGGATCATTTTTTAACCACGATTTCTTCTTTATTTTCTTATCTTGTAGATTCGATGGGCCCTCTCTCCATCTTTGGAATGAGATCCACCCAGACATGTTCCTATTAAATGTTCTGCAAGACTCTTCTCTGTGTACAACACATCAATTATATGCCTTACACTATGATCTTACCAATATGGAAAATCAAAAACTATTGATCGTTTGGACCATGGCTTCACTTTACTGGGGTTGTTGGGATCCCCCTAGCTTTACGCTTCAGGTTTACAAATTGGGGGTGTTTTCCTACGAACCTATTCCCTAGAGTCACAACCCTCAAATTCTCCTCAATTTACTGACCAGAAAGCCGAACAGGTACCGTTCTGCGCTCGTGACCGACAAGCAAAAAGTTAGACTTGTTATTCCTAAAAGGGTAACTGGTCTGTAGAAATCTATGATGACCCGTGTAACTGATCTTACCACTATGTTTTAACCAATAGGCTTAAGTTTTCTCCCCATATATGGGACATCTATAATAACCATGAACATTACAATCGGACAAGGTCCCACAAACAGGAAGGTCATGGATCGCACACATCACCATTATTTTAAGTGTGGAATCTTCACCCTTACGAGAGTCGAACGCTGTCACGCCTTTATCCCACAACTTTTAAGTTCTTCGATTAATGGTACTAAGAATATATCAATGTCATCACTGGGAGCCTTCAGCCCCGGTATCAACAGAGATAATAATGTGAACTCCTTTCTCATGCATTGTGTCGGAGGGAGACTTAAAGGCGCCATGAGAACTGACCAATAACTCTGACTAGTACTTAAATTACTGAAAGGGTTAAACCCATCGGTTGAGATTAAAAGACAAACGTTGCACGGTTCCTTTGTAAATTGATGGTGTTGTTCATTTGACATTTTCTATATGGGTGAATCAACCGGATGACGCATCAAATTCCCACTCACCTTGCATCGAGCGTGCCATGTCATGGCCTCCGCTATCCACAGTATAGTAAAAAAGAATTTTAACAATGGGCCAAGTGGAAAATACTTCAAAACCTTTTGTGGGGCTTGCGAGCACTTGCTATTTTTTGCAGGTTTGTCTTTTCCATTCTCACAAGCCACATATCTAGGCTCACTACATACATGACATTCATCATTCTCTTCGTTCTCGTTCCGGTACAATATGCAATCATACTTGAAAGCATGAATAGATTTTTATTTCAAACCTAAACCCTTCAAGATCTTCTTCATGGTTGGATAATTGTCTGGTAACGTGTTCTCTTTTGGGAGAATTTCTTTAACCCACTTAAGAATTCTGGTTGCGCTCTTCCCTGACAAGCCAAATTGACTATTCAAATTATGCAAACCAATCATTGCATATAATACCGAGTGATCTTCATTGCAATCTTTATACAACAGTCTAGCCACATCGACTTTTAACCGTATGTATTCCCAATCTCTTAGTAGTGCAACATCAAATTGTTCATTTACTTGGTCATAATGTGCACTATCTGTATCCATAGGTTGGTGGTTTTGATGGTTGTGGATTCCGTAAGCATCATCAATTAAGTCGGTCAATGGACGATGTGTTGGTGAATCATGTACCACTTCCACTCATTGGGGTTCCGTTATGAGGTCGGGTACCGATTATTCTTTCGGAACATAAGGTATAACTTTTTCACCATGGAATGTCCATATTTTATAGTCTTGACAGATTCCCCACTTTATTAAATGCAACTCAACATCTTCCAATGACTTATATTTTTCGTTAATACACCGAGTGCACGGACACGGAATCCTGTTACTTTTAAGATTTTTAGAAGCATATTTAACAAATTTATAAACTCCTTTTACATGATTATTTGATTTCCGGTTAGTCTATCCCATCCACTCTTTGTATTGTGGGAAATCCATGTAATAATCTTCAAATTCCAGTCCTGTGGTAATAGGCTAAAAAATATTATTACAACTGAAACAAAAAGAATATTCTTACAACTAAAACAAAAAATATCATTACAACTAAAAATAATAATATTCTTATGACTGAAATAAAACCAATTTTCTTACAACTGAAATAAAAAAATATCATTGCAACCGAAGCAAAAATAGTATTCTTACGACTAAAATAATAAAAAATTATTATAACTGAAACGAAAGAAAATATTATTACATCGTGGCCAACAGATAAACTGGCCAAGCAATAGAAGATTGTACATAATTCCTCAATTCTATCCCTTCCTCGCCGTTAACGTGCACGGGTACATCTCCACAGCCGTTGTATATTTCTTCGACCATTATTTGAGCCTCACCCTTCTCCAAAGGTTGGCCGTATACTAGATTTATGGGAACTATGGAGATGAGTGTTCACATGCCAATAAACCTCGTATTGCTCAGGTTCCTGATATAGTACTCTTGGCCATAGTCACCGTGAGTTGTTGACGATGATCCAAGTCCCATGACTGACAGAGGCGCAGGGGAGGGGAATGCTGGAGGATGAGGCATTTGGAAGGGGAATGTTGGAGGAGGATGCATTTGGAAGGGGAATGTTGGAGGGGAAGGATATGTGAAACCTTGAGTAGGAGTAGGGTAAGGGTAACCTTTAGGATGCGTTGGGGGCCTATAACTTTCAAAAAAGTTCACAAGTTTCCCAATTTGATTCGTCAATAATCCCAGGGTATTTTTAATCTCATGGATGTCCCCATCAGTCTTGAACTGGTGTTCCTTTTGGGACGAGATACAATTCTTGACTAAAGAAAGCTCGTCCAGAAGAGGTTTAGTGTGTTCAAGTTTTATTTTTGGCATATGTGAGCCAACACCTCTCGTCCTCCCCCTTTTGTCCCTTCTAAAGGTTTGGGTCAGGGCATCATTTTCAAGGTCAAAGTCATCATTAGGTCTCGAATTAGATTGACAGATAATCGCCTCAATTGTTTCCAGCATCTTAGCCAAGTGCGGCGGGAATTTATTATCTTTGTCCTGTTGAGTATGAACGAATAAGTTGGACCGATTTCGAAATTTACTGGCACCTGAACCATCCTTTGTCCTACTCTCCCATTCATTCTTCAAATCCTCATATGATTTGGATCCCAACCTATGGATATCAGGTTTTTTTGCCCTATTTTTTTTATTTTGCTCCTTCTGGACCATCTTTTTCTCCTTCGCCTCATTCTCTAAAAAATTATTCCACTGCTCCACCGGCATTTCAATATTAGGAGGCACTCTTTCAAAGACAAAATATCTTTGCTCCCTGCCTCCTTCGAGAAATTTTTCTTTCTAAGGTTTCTCCTGTACGTCCTCAATCCTTCAGTAACTCGAGATAGAACCCTATTCTTGGAACGGTCAGGAAATGAGAAATGCTTGCAGAGTTGATCATGTATATCGTCTTTGACTTCTTGATCAACAAGGTTACAGTTGTTTGGTCCATCGACTCCCATGTTCATTTTTTCCAGCGACAAACATCGAGCTTTAAAGTTCAGCACATCATTCTTATCACCCATCGGGTTATTCTCGAGAAGGGAGAACCCAATGGGCTTATTTTCATTTGAGAGGGAGGCATCTGGAGTGCTGGATGGGGGCGTTGGAGTAATGGGAGTGTTGGATTGGGGAGTAGGAGCAATTATAGTTGGACTTGGTGAGAAGTGAACCATTAGTGGAGTTGTTAATTGCTCAGCCATTGGTATTGATAATTCGGATTGTGCACAAGATGGTGAACCTCGTTGTGTGTCACCTTGGCACTTGGTACCATTGGGTTGTTTCCTCTCGACATTATCTACAAAAATGAAAAACTATAAGTGACTAAATAATTATAATAATATGAAATTATAACTAATTAATCAAGCTTATGACTATATATATAAATAGATAGATATACCTTTTTAGAGTAAGCCTTTAGAATATGTTCAATGTGTCTGATCTCCATTCATTCCGTATTAGTTTTTAAGAACCTGTGAATTTTTGCACGTAGCCAACTAGGAGGAAGAGTATCTATGATTGATGTGTAGATATTCGTGACATGAACTCGGAATCCCATATTTCTCAACTTGTAGGAAAGATTCAATTTTACATGCATGTGTTGCGAGACATCACAGTATATGTCAATGCTCTTTGTACGGAGTTATATCCATAACGGGTGGATTTTTTTCGCCTTCTCCAACAACGTAACCAAGGTCAGGGCTATGTCAGTATTATGTGTATGAAATATATTTTTTATAACATCATCCCAGTTTTCTAGTAGAGAAAATAGAATATGATTGAACAAGTAATCTTGTTGGAGATCAACTCCACGATTTAGAATGTAGTTAAATTATTCGATCTTTTTATTTCCATACCTATAAAGAGGAGTACCCTCTATATGACGCGCACTAATAAAAGAGTTATGTGTGCGGTCTAATTGCAACCTCTCCCACTCTTGTTGACATTGATTATCATCGTGCCTCATTTTTCCTGAGAAAAGTATATGAGGGCATGAATACGAGTCCTACTATTAAGGTCTCCAATTAATTAATAACTATTAATTCAAACATATGACATATAAGGTTATATTAGTTTGATTATGGTTTTGATTCATCACAACCCTTATCTTAACCCCTTGCATTTTGGATCTCATCGATGTGAAATTCCAACAACCTAACAACATCTCATCGATGTGTATTATCTATTCAATAAATCCAACATAGTATCCAATAATCAAACCAATAATATCTCACTATAGTAATGTGCACCCGTGTTTGCGACTCATATGTAAAAAAAATCCATTTAATTATATTTGTCAAAAAAAAATCACGACAAGCATATAACCCCCAATATAATATGATGGCATGCATATAACCCACAACAAGGTGGATGTAATTTTTTTTACTTATTCAAAATCCATTTAATTATATTTTGACAAAAAAATATAATGTCTAGGGTTTTTAATAATATTTTGTCAAAAAAAACACACCCATACAATCTAGGGTTTATTGACATAATCTATACATACACACACATACAATCTAGGGTTTACTAAGCCCTAAATTTTGTTGACATAAACCTATACATACACACATATACAATCTATATATGCACACACATACAATCTAAGGTTTATTGACATAAAAAATAATTTATTTGTTCATAGTTACACACGTATACACATAAATCTATGCATACACACACGTATAAACATAAATCTATACATACACACATAGACACACACACTTACACACACACACACACATAAAAACATAAATCTATACATACACGCACATAAATTAGGGCTTTAGATAGAAATGAGGAATCGAAATGTAAACTGTGAAATCGAAATGAAATCGCACCTTGTTGTGAAATCGCAGAAATCACAAAAATCGCACAAGCCTTTAGACACTAAAATTGTTCGACACAAATGAGGATCAACGGGCCTTTTTTTAAGTTCTAAAACTGGTCATGGCCTAGAGTCGGGACCCACCATGTGCGACCAATAAATGAAGGTAAAGGTGTTGCTGGATTGAACTTAGTCACGGCCTACAGTCGTGACCCACCATGCGCGACCATTTTCCCATCACAAGCACAGCTGGAATGAAGGACGATCATGGCCCATAGCCGTGACCCACACCAAGAAATGGTTATGACCCCAAGACGCGATGCAATATGTGTATGTTTTCTCATAATCATGCCAATGGTGACGGCCAAAGTCAGTGACCCATCCGCGACCAAGCTTGGAGGGAATTTTGTCACGAATTTGGCGCCAGGTTCGTCACACCCTGGTCACAGCCTAAGTCTGTGACCCACAGTGGCCAGGGATTTTGTCTGTGACCACTTACAGAGCATCCATGACTCAGTGTGGTAATGAAAATGGTCACACCAAAAATTAATATGGTCACATCTAAAGTCCGCGACCAGTTGGTCGCGGACTTGGGCCGTGACCATTCGCAGGATATGGTGTAGTGATTTATCTAGTTTATCATTTAGATGCATATCTTACAATAAAAAGATAAAATTTATTTGTGTGGGTTGACATCTAATTAGATAAGTTACGCTATTAGACCTATAATAAACTCTTAAATTAGTATTAGAGCCATTTATACAAAATAACTTTGTAATTATTTTCCATAAAATTTTCTGTGATATCAATATTTTTTGAAGATTTGTTCTCTTGAAAAAGATGAGTGCTAATGGATAACTTATATAACACTACACCAAAAAGGCCAAATTGTCACCTTTCAGCCGGCCAGCCTTGTCATGGTCATGGACCGTGACAAAAAAAAACACATATTTTTTATCACGGTCAATGACCGTGATAAGGCGATGACAAATGCTTGTCACAGTCAATGACCGTGACAAGTTTGTGATGAGTACTGTTGTCACGGACATGTCACGTTCATTGATCGTGAAAATATAATGAAGTTGTCACGGTCAAGGAACGTGACATGTCCGTGACAACTTTCCCAACAAAAAACCCTTCCCTCTTCCTTTTTTCCCATCATTTTGGTTTCCCCCCTCTCTCTCTCTCTCTAAGCGACTACTCTCTCTCTACTTTCAGGTAAGATTCTCTCTCTCTTTCTCTTCCCTTTATATATATGTGTGTGTATATGTGCGTGTGTGTGTATGTGTGTGTGTGTGTGTATGTGCGTGTGTGTGTATATTTGTGTGTGTGCTTGTGTGTGGAGGGGGAGGGGGCAGGGCTGAGGGTGGGGCTGCGTGCGTGTGTGTGTATATGTGTGTTTGTGTGTGTATATGTGTGGGGGGGGGGGAGGGGGATGGCTGGGGCGTGGAGAGGGGGAAATTATGCAGGAGGTGGGCTGGGGGTGGGGCTTGTTAATTTTTTTTAATAAATTTTGATTGGTTTATTAGATATTGCCCCTCATATGCAAGTAGTGCCCCTTGTAAAGGAATTGATTGATTATTAATATTTTTAGTAAATTAATAATTAGTGCCCCTTTCATATGCAAGTAGGATTGCCCCTCATTGTAAGTTAGTAAATTAATAATTATATACTTTAATTGTTAGTTTAATTGATGAAATGAATTAATTGAGTAGATGAATTAGAAGGAGTACGGTATACACATTTGTTGTTGCTATTGTGGTTGGATTATAGTGGATCGATGTTGGGTTGGTTAATTTTAGAAGTGGCATGACCACTAGATTATTGTCCATATGAGGGTCGGATTTTTCAACTTTTTTTAAAAATTACTTCGTATCACAAACAATATATATATAGTATGATAATTAAATGAAACATACTTGAAATTACATATAGTGCGCATAGATATTAGCCTTCTAGTTCTTATGCATACTCATTCAATAGCCCTTAGACCCATTCGAGAGTCATTACCCCTGTAATGAGATCTCTCCAATTGTCCCGTTTGGATAGTGTTGATACAAAAATTAGTCAGCTAACGTGTACCAGTTATATGAAGACATGTGTCTTCTAGCATGGCATTAATATATGTACCGGGCAACTTAAATCACCGAGCTACTCAGTGTACCAGCAACTTGTTGGGAAGATTAAACGACCAAGATAGATTCAATGATTATTCTTTATCATGTATAGATGTATATGCCTATTTAATAATGGCACATTACCTATTCACACACATATCCCAAGGGCAATAAATACTTTGTAAATACCCTCATGGCAGAGTAAGCTATCATAAGAAAACATAATCGACATCAAGGCAAAACATCCAGTAATACAAGAGAGTGGACGTAGGCCATTTCATTGAGGTTGAACCACTTTAAAAATCTTTTGTCTTATTTCTTTACTTATATTTATCTGTGATTAATTAATTAGATCAAATCTAGTTTTTTACATCAACAAATTGGCGTCATCTATGGGAACGACTATACGTAGCGTTTTTCACTAAAAACTTATCATAAATGGCTGATATCCCAAAATCTAACAACAGGAACAATGACGGGAATCCCCCCAACCCTTCTGCTCCTCCAAATGTCAATGATATCACAGGAATCTTGGCAAACTTATCTAGGGGACAAACGGCTATGCAAGAAATTATGAGACAGTTCATCCAAACTATTCAAAATGGAGCATCTGCCTTGTCAGGCCAACGAACCATTCATAGAAGCATGCGTCCACCGTCTTCACAATCCAAACGTACTGAAATCCATCATACCGGGACTTAAAGTGATCCATATTATCACCCTGGTCAAACTTACCTATAAAAATTGTGAGTTCTCAAGAAAATGTCACTTTGATTCCAGAACGAACAAGCGCTCTAGAAAGGTTGAGCAGAGTTTCTCCCTTCGACGGTTTGGTCCCTAGGAGGAATAGAAACCCTCCTCGGATTGCATTGAGAAATTCTCAATGACCAAATGATTTGAGGGAAGGCTCTGCCCAATCACATCAAAATTCCAGGGGTGCGACTCGCACATAAAGATCCCAAGAGGTTAATTCTGCACGATCTGTTGCTCTTGCAAACAAAAATAAATCAGAGGATGGAAATGATGCATGGAAATGATCTATTCAGAGATTGGAAGACAGGTTAAGGGAGATGGACAAGACCAAAAACCCTCTCCAAAGAACCTTTATCAAAGGATCTCCATTCGTGCGGGGAATTATGGATTTCCCCACACCATTAAAGTTCAAAGCTCATATGGTCACACTGAAGTAAGATGGAAAAATCGACCTTATTCTCCATATAGAGAAATACCAAGATGCAACAGACATTTATACAGTCCCCAATGAAATGAGGTGCAGGGAATTCTCTGGAACCATCACCGGATCTTCTTAGATATGGTACAATAGCCTTCCTTGAGGGCAGATAGAAAACTTCCATCAATTGGCAGAGCTCTTTATAGGAAATTTCTATTTTGTTGCAAAGTCAGTCAAGAGGGTAGCATATCTATTGAGTGTAAGGAAAAAGGCGGGAGAAAGCACTAGGAACTATATCACTCATTTTAACAACGATAAACTGAAAGTCATTGACTATGAAGAGAAGACAGTCATTACAGCTTTCATGAGTGGTCTTTTACCAGATAAGTTGTACTACACCTTGGCCAAGGATACCGCCAAATCCATGGATGAATTGATGGCTAAAGCAGCCAAAATAATGAACACCGAATAAGCTATGGCTGAGAAGAAAAATGCTAAAGCAAAGGTAGAAAATAAAGTTGAAGGCAAGTCGAAGAAGAAAGATCACAAGCATAACGGTGGGAGAAACATTCAAAAGGTAAGGAAATATTGGAACAATTGAGGAAGTATACAAATTATACTCCCCTAAAGGTGGACATAAACCACGTTCTAGAGGAATTCAAGAACAACGAGGAACTGAATTGGATAGAAAAACTGAGTTCAACTCCTAAAATAAGGGATAAATCCAAGTATTACGAGTTCCATAAAGATCACGGTCACACAACCAAGCAATGTATAGCTCTCCAAAATGATATAGAAGCACTCATTAGATGAGGAAAGCTGAATAGGTATGTTGAACGCCAGAATGGTGGAAGGACCAATAACAGAGCTTGGCAAAGGTCCAAATCTCCTTCCAGACCAAAAGACAATAAGAAAAGAGATCGCGAAGATGATCCTGAAGATGACCTCGATCTCCCAAAAAATTTGAGATAACCTGAACGTGAGATATTTTCAATTTGTTATGGTTCAATCGATTATAACATGATTACAGGTGGAGACGCAGGAGGATGAGACCATATCGTTGAAAGGAAAGCTTACCTCAATGAGGCTCAAGCTTGTTCCTACATACAGTGGATAAATCTGGCAGAAGAAGATCATCCAAGGAAGGTTAATAAAGATAAGTTGGTCATTGGGTTCTCTAAAAATGATCTGAAAGGTGTTTTGTATCCTCATGATGATCCTCTAGTGATCAAAATGAGGATGATGAATTTAATCATTTCAAGAGTACTGGTGGATAATGGTAGCTCGACAGACATAATGTTCTACCCTTATTTTGATAGTTTAAACTTGAAACTTAGTCAGTTGGAGCCGTATCACAGGCCCCTTATCGGGTTCTCGGGAGAAAAAGTTTTTCCACTTAGAACAATCAAGTTAGACATGTTGATCGGCACCTGGCCTACTTGCAGATCAGAGAAGGTAAATTTCTTCGTGATTGATAGAAATGTCCAATCAGCCTACAATATAATCATGAGGAGAGTAGGTTTAAAAAAGTTTGAAGCAGTTCCATCCATTGTACATCAGTATTTAAAGTTCTTGACCAACTTTGGGGTTGGAATTGTGAAAGGCGATAAAAAAGTAGCTCGGGAATGCTAATACTCATCTGTCGAGCAAGAAGAATTAGAGGATGCCAGGAATAAAACTACTACTTATCAAGTGGATGAATATAATGAGTCTGAGATTAAAACCTTAGACCCAAGAGATGAAACGGAGCTCGTTAAAGTCCAGGTCATGGAGGCAACGTAAAGCATTATTCTGAATGACGAAAGACCAGAAAGAATAACTCAGATTGGTGCTTCACTTAATCCGATGATGAAGTAAGAGTTGCTACCATTTTTGAAGCATAGAAAATAAGCCTTCGAGTGGAGTCATGAAGATATATCGAGGATAGACCCAACCTTCCTATGTCACGAGCTCAACGTCAACAAAGAGATCAAACTAGTGAAGCAGTGACGAAGAGTCTTTAGTCCGGAGAAGAATCAATCTATTCAAGAGGAAGTGGAAAAGTTACAAAAGGCTACCTTCATTGAAGACGTCAAATATCCTGATTGGTTGGCTAATTTTGTGATGGTAAAGAAGAAGAACAACCAATGGAGAATGTGTGTGGACTTCACAGACCTGAATAAATCTTGCCAAAAGATCATTTCCCTCTACCCAGGATAGATCAGCTAGTAGATGCAACTTCAGGGAATGAATTAATAAGCTTCATGGATGCCTACTCCAGATAAAATCAAATTAAAATGAAGCCAGAAGACATGGAAAGTACCTCTTTCATTACTCCACGGGGAACCTATAATTACAAAGTTATGCCTTTTGGTCTTAAAAATGCAGGTACTACATTCAACGACTGATGAACAAGGTGTTTTCATAACAGATTGGAAAAAATATAGAGGTGTACGTCGATGACATGTTGACCAAAGCAAGAAGGTTGCTGAACATATAGCTAATTTAAGTTAAATATTTGATCAGTTAGAGAAATACCAGATGAAGCTGAACCCGAAAGAGTGCATTTTTGGCGTACAAGAGGACATGCTCCTTGGTTACATTGTAAATCAAAGAGGTATTGAAGTCAATCCTGAAAAAATAAAAGCCTTGCTAGAATAGCAATCTCTAACCACCAAGAAGGAAGTGCAAAGCCTTACGGGGCGTGTTGCATCTCTCAAAAGATTTGTCTCCCGAGCAACTGATAGATGTCTTCCTTTCTTCAAGGTGGTCAGAAAGACCTTTGAGTGGAATGACGAATGTGAGAAGGCGTTCTTAGAGTTGAAAAGATACTTGGGGACACCCCATTTATTTTCCCGACTAGTGGTAGGAGAAAAATTATACCTGTACTTGGCTGTCTCAGAAAGTGCAGTCAGTTTAGCTTTGATAAGTCTAAAAAGTGGAGTGCAAAGACAAATTTATTATATTAGCAAGGCATTTCGGGGAGCAGAGGTCAGGTATTTAGAACTGGAGAAGTTAGCACTGGTGTTGATCGAGGAAATTATGAGGATGAAACCATATTTTTAAGCCCATACAATAGTGGTGTATACTGATATGCCACTTAAACAAGCTTTACATAAACTAGAAAAATCTGGAAGATTGATATATTGGGCAATGGTGTTCGGGGAGTATGACATTATCTATGAACCAAGATCCTCTCTCAAAGGGCAGGCAGTGGCAGGTTTTATTGCTGAATTTACTTACCCTAATGTTTTAGATTAATAGGGGGCTAATGTAGAGCAGCTCCAGGATGCTAAAGGAGCAACGAAACGTATCCCCGAGCAACTCCCAGCCGCAAAATTGCCAGAAAGGATGGCCACCGATCAACCAAAATCATCTGGTAAGGTACAGGAAGAAATGAAGAATAAAATATTTCATCAAGGGATTTTATCAGACCAAGCGTTTGATGATAATATCCCTATATGGAAGTTATATGTCGATGGATCTTCGTGTGCAACAGGTAGTGGAGCTAGAGTTATTCTCAACAGTCCATATGGGATAGATATAGAATATGCTATGCGTTTCCAATTCCAGGCTTCCAATAATGAAGCTGAGTATGAAGCCGTAATTGTGGGCCTCAACTTAGCTAAATCATTGAATGCAGAGAAAGTTGTGGTGTTGAGTGATTTGCAACTAGTGGTGAATCAGATGCTCAGTCTTTACGCAGCAAAAGGAGAGTTCATGCTAAGTTATTTAACTAAAGTTATGGAAATTGTATCTAATTTCGAAGCTGTCCATGTGATTAAAACACCAAGACTGGAGAACGCAAAGGCAGATGCACTTACTTGATTAGCATCAGCTACGCGCACCGAGCTACGAAGAACAATCCCCATTGAAGTACTTACAAACAGAAGTATTGATGAAGATTTGATGGTGAATTTTGTCACCGTAGATATAGGACCATCTTGGATGGTGTAATACCCTGTATTTTTTACTATATTTATTTTTTGGGATTAATTAATTAAATGTGAATTAATTGGAAATTAATCCGGGTAAAATACTAGCGAGATGTGAGTTGGTATTTGACTATATTGAGCATATATGATGTTATATTGAATATTGAATTATGAAAATTTGTCGTGAGATTTATATACGGCAATTTGGGAATTTTATTGATACGCGTGTGACCGCCGCGTCATGGTGTATTATTTTAATTATAAAAGTGATTTTAATTTCTATTAACTGTATGGTCATTTTGAGTGCGCCAACGCGTCCGTAAGGGTCGAGATAGTCAGAAAACACTAGCCGGGGGTGTAGTTTGGCTCCCGGGGTATTTTTAGGCCATACCGGCAATATAAAGGGTATTTTGGTAATTTCGTATTTTTAGGAATTAAAAATGACAAAAATTAGAGAAGTAAATCTGATTGGGAATAGACCCACTAAACCCACTAACCAACCCTTAATGACCCAATAAGCTACGGGAGTTATCAAATTAGGTTTTCCAACTTTCCCAAAGAAAACCCTAGCCACCATAGCCACTTTGGAGAAGAAGCTTGGAGAAAGAGAGAGAGATGGAATTCTGCAGAAAGAGAGAGGAAATCACCATCAAAATCAGAGATCGAATCAAGGCAAGTGATTTAAATTACATTCTTTATGCGGTGAATGCTTCTTCCATGTTAGAAATCTTAATAATCATTCTTATTTAAGGGATAAAGGAAAACCCATGAAATTGGAAGTTATTAGTTTAATTTTGGGTATAGGTTTGCATGTAGAAACGTTATTGAAAGATTGAATTCAGAGATTTCATATTTATGTGATGTAACAATGGATTAAATTCTAGGAATTGATGATGATAAAAATCTAGGGTTTATGTTCTTGAAGAAAATTGGGGAAAAATGTAGAAACTTGAGATTTAATGATGTTTAGGATGTATTAATCCCTTAAAAGACGTTAGTATATGACCTTAGCATGTTTTAGGATGATTAGAGAACTTAATACATTGTTGGAACGAATTTTAGAGGAGATTTGAGGAGTAAGAATTGATGAAAAACGTAACTAAGAAATTCTGGGCCGAAACTGGTCCCTCGTTAGAAGACCTTCCCAGGTCGTTCGAACGAGCTCGTTCAAACGAGCTTCTAACGAGTTCACCAGTCGCTTCTAACGAGGGGAGACTTCGTTCGATACCTTCGTTCGAACGAACTATATTTCGTTCGATACATTCGTTCGAACGAGATGTCGTTAGAAGGTATAGTTCGTTCGAATGAACTGGAAACTCGTTCGAACAGCCTCGTTCGAACGAGACTTCTAACGAGCTGGCAGTTTAGGCCTTTTTGGCCTGTTTTGATTTTGGGAGTCCCACAAACTTGTTCGAGGATAGAGATAACATTCCTTTGATGGTGTATTAGTAGACTTGGGACATTTGGGTTATTATGAGGAGTAGATTATACAAGTGTGGATTAAATCAAATAGATATTTGAGGCGAGACGTGAGTGTCTATTACAACGTGAGAATAAATTATGGCGCGTATGATTATAAACCGGAATCGTATTAAGTGTGTAAATTATATATTGGTACTAGAATGAGAAAAGTACTATAATTAAACTACGGTGATTACTAAGATGCGTGTTTACTTAGTATTGGTATATGATTTGTGTGTATGACATACCTACCATACTTGCTATCATGGGAGGTTTGCGTTCGCTTAGGGCCCTCTAATCCTTGTGTTGCACGGATTTAGACTGGTTACCTCGATGAACATAGGTCAGAGAAAGACTTATTGGGATGTTAATAAGTCCGCTGATCGTGGGAGCGTAGGTATGTACGTGACCCATGTGATGTGACTGTGTTCTCCTCCACTATTTGTGATTTGTGTTATCTGAACTATTCCTGAGAGATTCGGAATATGTGATCCTTATGTACGTGATGTACCGGGATGGATAGTAGAGTATGTGTGCACCGCAGCTTAG
This sequence comes from Sambucus nigra, assembly GCA_949130495.1. Lineage (NCBI taxonomy): Eukaryota > Viridiplantae > Streptophyta > Magnoliopsida > Dipsacales > Adoxaceae > Sambucus > Sambucus nigra. The sequence goes on from OX422208.1 coordinate 119,131,453, forward strand.
GCTCGGGGTGCTTATATTGTATATTTATGTTGTGGAAAATATACGCTTAATAAACTGGGAACCTTCATATAGTATTGTGTGTATAAATATGGAATAACATATAGGGATAATCTATAATGGGTTGTATTACTTCTGTATGAGAACCTGAATTTACGTTAAGCCCTATTTAATTGAGATCGTTATATTGTTAATGGAACCGAGTAATAAGGGTAGGACCTATGACAGTCTAGCTAGTTATGATGTCACTTAGCTAGTGTGTTGTGTTGTTTAGATGGGTACTTATGTTAGGAGTGCACAGTTAGAAGTGGTGAGAATTTCATGTGAGTGCACGTCCTAACATGTACTTTGCATTTAATGTTTTAAATGTTTTTAAATCACTTGCAGGTTTTTAAAATATCTCCACATTCGGGCTCTGACCCGTTTGCTTTCAAATCTATTTTTTGTAAAACCATTTTAGGTGCCCAGCCACAAGGACACCATGCATAGGATACTCATTCAGGTGACGAGCTGTAGCTATTTGTGGAAGCTACAGGGATTTTCTTAGAGACGCTTCTTTCATTTGGATTCCTAATTCAGTATTTATCAGTTGTAGGGCATGTTGCCCATTTCTATTAGAGACATCTTTCCATTTCAGTTTTCAGACATTGGCATGTATTATTTCAGTATTCAGTTTAATTATTTCAGTTGTGGGATTTGTAGTGAGGAGTTTTCCTCCAGACTTTATTTACATATTGTGATGGTTATTCTATTTACTTCGTTATGGTGAATGGTGTTATTATTCTTCATTACACTTGTTGCATGTTAATTAGACTTTAATTAAAATTTGGCAACTTACTTTTTAAATACTAGGTGGTTAGTAATAAGAAAATATTTTCGACAATGATGCTATTAACTGATCGAACTTGGCATTTTGAATTAATTTAATAAAGGAGTAGCTACTCGGTATTTGATTAGTCGGGGTGTCACAGGTGGTATCAGAGCATCAGGTTCTAGTGTCCTTTAGGATCTGTACGGCTATTATGTTTCCGCTAAGTTTCTTTGATACAGAGCCCTATATTTTAGGACTGTTATACTCTTTTGTGTATGCTTCGTTCTTCAGCTACATTAAGTTTATAAACTGTGAGCTTATAAACTTTATTCCTATTTCAGATGCCTCCATGATGTACACGACGAGTTACCAGGGATGCAACGCCCGAACCCCAGCCCGCTCCAGTTCAGGGCATGATGAATGCTGCTGAGGTTGCAGCTATAGTAGCCCAAGCGGTAAATGCCGCAATTGCCGTAGTTCAGTAGGCACCACCTCAGGCGCCGGTTGTCGCGCCAGTGCAGGCAAATGCATTCCCATCTGCTTGGGAGCGTGTACATGACGCTTTTCAGAAAGCGCATCCGCCAGAGTTTGCAGGTAGCTCAGATGTGGTAGTCTCGATCTAGTGGAGGAAAGATATGCAGAGGCACTTAAGGATGTATGAGTGCACGAACGTTCAGAAGCAGGTGCTAGCTACATTCAAGCTAGTTGGATCTGCACTGCAGTGGTGGGAGTCTATTACCACCGCGGAAGAAAGGGATACTCTCACTATTCAGGACTTCTGGGTGCGGGTTGACCGCAAGTACTTTTCGTTGGCTGTTCACACGGAAATGAGGAGGAAACTGATGAATCTGAGGCAAGAGGGTAAGACCGTGGCCGAGTATGAGGCCGAGTTCACAAATCTGTTGAATATCGTTCCGGATGAGATACCAACAGAGAAGAAGAAGATTGAGAAATTCACCGACGGGTTGACATGGAGAATCCGTCAGCATCTGTTAGGGAACCTTTCGTTGGCCACGTATTCTAATGTGGTTAACGCTGCTTTGTTACACTGCCAGGATCACCGCTTTCACATGGCGGAGGGCAAGAGATCGGGGGAGTCCAGCCATCAGGGCAGGACGGGAGGACATGGTGCCGGTGGGGCACAATCTGTTCATGGGCAGAGACAGAGTGAGCAGGGTTTCCAGTAGGGGGATCAGAAGAGGTTCAGATCAGGGAACTATAGACAGGGATAGGGAGGTTTTCGTCAGGGTCATCGGGGTCCAAACGGCCATCAGGGCCAACAGGGGAAGAATGGACAGCAGTTCCAGCAGGGCCAGGGGAGGAACGGTAATGACCACCAGGGCTGAGGGCAGCAGGGGCAGAGAGGAGGGAACTTCCCAGGGAAGTGTTTTGTTTGGGCTAAGACTGGCCATAAATGACAGGATTGTCCTAAAAGGGGCAGGGCCCCGCAACAGCAACAGGGTGCCCGACATGAGCCACAGAGGCCGCTTTTCCCACTTGCTCTTCCAGCTCCAGCCCAAGTGCCAGCATTACCAGCTATTCCAGCAGTTTTTGCGCAGCAGGGACAGTTAAAGTATGGACGTGTCTACAATGTCCACCAGGCAGCAGTTCCACAGGCACCGCCTGCAATTGAGGGTACGTTTCCTATCCATGGCACTATGGGTCGGGTGTTATTTGATACGGGTGCTACACATTGTTTTATAGCTACACATTTCGCGAAGGCTTTAGGGTTGTTAGCCACAGCTGAGAGCACAGTGACTTGTGTCGACTCACCATTAGGGAGTGGGTCACTTATATTCTTCATATGCCGGGGAGTGTGGGTAGAGATTGGTGGTTTGGTATTACCTGCAGACATGTTGGTATTAGATATGCATGTTCACGATGTGATTATCGGTATGTATTGGCTCATAGCTTATAGGGCCATGATTGATTACTTCAGCGGGAGCATTGTTTTTTCCATTCTGGGGCAAGAGATGTTCGTAGTGGCGATGCCTCGCCCAGAGGGAGGATCAACCGCTCATCTGTATTACATAGAGGAGGATACCTCTAAGGAGGTTGTGATTCCTTTAGATTCTATCCCAGTTTTCGGGGAGTATTCGGATGTGTTTCAGGAGATACCAGGCCTACCCCCCAGTCGAGAGATAGATTACATTATAGATTTACTACCAGGCACGAGACCTATAGCACGTGCACCGTACCGTATGGCTCCAGTTGAGATGAGAGAGTTACGGGATCAGATTGAACAATTGTTGGGTCAGGGGTTTATACGGAGGAGTACTTCACCATGGGGTGCCCCTGTGTTGTTCGTAAAGAAGAGGGACGGTTCACTGAGATTGTGTGTGGACTACCGAGAGTTGAATAAGGTCACGATACGGAATAAGTATCCGTTGCCTCGAATCGATGACTTATTCGACCAGTTGAGAGGAGCTTCTTTCTTCTCAAAAATTAATTTGAGATCGGGATACCATCAGTTGCGTATCCGGGAGGAGGATGTCTCGAAGACTGCATTCTTGTCGAGATATGGTTCTTACGAGTTTCGGGTTATGCCTTTTGGTTTGACCAACGCCCCAGCTGTGTTTATGGACTTGATGAACAGAGTGTTCAAGGATTTCCTAGATCAGTTTGTCATTGTCTTCATTGATGATATACTGGTTTACTCCCAGACAGAGGAGGAGCACGCCGAGCATTTGAGGCAAGTTTTGCAGACACTTCGTCAGAACGAGTTGTATGCGAAATATGAGAAATGCGGGTTTTGGCTGAAGGAGGTCCAGTTTTTGGGGCATATTATTTCCGACCGAGGAATATCTGTTGATCTGGGGGAAAGTATCTGCGGTGAGGGAGTGGGGACAGCCCACGACACCGACTGAGATTCGTAGTTTCTTGGGCCTAGCAGGATACTACAGGAGGTTTATTCGAGGTTTCTCGAAGATAGCAGGTCCTTTGACACATCAGACTCGTAAGGGTGTGCCATTCATCTAGAGTGATGCCTGTCAGTTGGCATTCGATGAATTGAAGGATAAATTGACCTCAGCACCGATGTTAGCAGTGCCGAGACCGGGAGTTGAGTATTTTGTTTACACCGATGCGTCTTTGTAAGGGCTTAGAGGTGTATTGCAGCAGGAGAGACAGGCCATAGCTTATGCTTCCCGTAAGCTTAAGCCTCATGAGAAGAATTACCCCACGCATGATTTGGAGTTAGCAGCAGTGGTATTTGCCCTACGGATTTGGAGGCACTATCTTTTGGGAGAGAAGTTCCAACTGTTCACGGATCACAAGTCCCTACAGTACCTGTTCACGCAGAAGGAGTTGAATATGAGGCAGCGTAGGTGGCTTGAGTTTGTGAAAGACTACCAGTTCGATATCCAGTATCACCCAGGGAAGGCTAACGTGGTAGCAGACGCGTTGAGCTGTAGGCCAGCAGATGAGGTGGCAGAGGTGTGGAAGGCAAAGTGGAAGGAATTGGGACACCAGGATGCAGTGGCCCGATCTTTCATGTCTGTGATGACCGTTACACCGCAGATTGTCACGAAGGTAGTACGGGCACAAACTGATGACTCGTTATGTCAGGAGCAGATAGTTTGATTACTAGCAGAGGGAGCCGAGTCCTATACCGTCAGCTCAGATGGGGGATTACGCTTCAATGGAAGATTAGTGGTTCCGGAAGGAGAGGAGTTACGACACGAGGTGATGGCAGAGTCGCACGGCTCACGGTTCGCGGTACATCCCTGTGGGGACAAAATGTACCAAGACATGAGACGTCGGTATTGGTGGATCGGAATGAAGAGAAATATTGCCAAGTTCATTTCAAAATGTGCCACTTGTCAGCTAGTAAAAGTGGATCAGCAGAAACCGACAGGACTACTACAACCGTTAGAGGTCCCGATGTGGATGTGGGAGAGCATCTCCATGGACTTTATCACAGGATTGCCTACGTCACAGAGAGGTCACGACTCCATTTGGGTAATCGTGGATAGGTTGTCCAAAGTCGCTCACTTTTTACCCGTAAGGACAGACTACACTGCGGGACAGTATGCCCAGCTCTTCATTTCAGAGATTGTGAGACTTCACGGTGTGCCCCTAAATATCGTGTCTGACAGAGACAAGATATTTGTTTCGCAGTTTTGGGAGAGTTTCCAGGAGGCCATGGGCAAGGAATTGCGGTTGAGTACAGCTTATCATCCACAGACCGATGGGCAGACAAAGCACACAAATCAGATGTTGGAAGACATGCTACACATGTGCATTATTGACTTTGGGGGTGGATGGGAGCAGTACCTACCACTAGTGGAGTTTTCTTATAACAACTCCTATCAGTTCACTATTGGCATGGCTCCGTTTGACGCATTGTACGGTAGGCCTTGTCGTTCCCCAGCATGTTGGTTAGAGGTGGGGGACAACAAACTACTTGGGCCGGAAGTGATTCAGGATACTTCGGCAAAGATTGAGTTGATTCGAAGTCGCATTCGGGTAGCTCAAGACAGGCAGAAGAGTTATGCTGATCCGAAGAGATTTTTCAAGGAGTTCCAAGTGGGGGACCAGGTTTTGCTCAGAGTATCTCCTATGAAGGGGATTATGCGTTTCGGGAAGAAGGGGAAGTTGGCACCGAGGTATGTGGGGCCGTTTCCTATTATTGAGCGGATCGGACCGGTTGCGTATAGACTTGGGTTACCGGAGCAATTGCATCGGATTCACGATGTGCTTCATATTTCCTCGCTAAGGAAATACCTTAGAGATAATTTGGCTCATTCTCATATCGCTGTGGAGGACATCGATCTCCAGCCGGATAGCTTCTACGAGGAGGGGCCGATTGCTATTCTAAACTGAAGTGAGCGGAAACTGCGGTCAAAGATAGTTCTGTTAGTGCATGTTCAGTGGAGACATCATAATGTCGAAGAGTCCACATGGGAGCGCGAGGATGAGATGCGCGAACGTTACCCAGAGTTGTTCATACCAGGTAATTTCTAGTTCCGAATTTCGGGACGAAATTCAGTTATTAGGGGGGAAGTATGTAATACCCTGTATTTTTTACTATATTTATTTTTTGGGATTAATTAATTAAATGTGAATTAATTGGAAATTAATCCGGGTAAAATACTAGCGAGATGTGAGTTGGTATTTGACTATATTGAGCATATATGATGTTATATTGAATATTGAATTATGAAAATTTTTCGTGAGATTTATATACAGCAATTTGGGAATTTTATTGAGACGCGTGTGACCGCCGCGTCATGGTGTATTATTTTAATTATAAAAGTGATTTTTATTTCTATTAACCGTATGGTCATTTTGAGTGCGCCAACGCGTCCGGAAGGGTCGAGATAGTCAAAAAACACTAGCCAGGGGTGTAGTTTGGGTCCCGGGGTATTTTTAGGCCATACCGGCAATATAAAGGGTATTTTGATAATTTCGTATTTTTAGGAATTAGAAATGACGAAAATTAGAGAAGTAAATCTGATTGGGAATAGACCCACTAACCAACCCTTAATGACCTAATAAGCTACAGGAGTTATCAAATTAGGTTTTCCAACTTTCCCAAAGAAAACCATAGCCACTTTGGAGAAGAAGCTTGGAGAAAGAGAGAGAGAGAGGGAATTCTGCAGAAAGAGAGAGGAAATCACCATCAAAATCAGAGATCGAATCAAGGCAAGTGATTTAAATTACATTCTTTATGCGGTGAATGCTTCTTCCATGTTAGAAATCTTAATAATCATTCTTATTTAAGAGATAAAGGAAAACCCATGAAATAGGAAGTTATTAGTTTAATTTTGGGTATAGGTTTGCATGTAGAAACGTTATTGGAAGATTGAATTCAGAGATTTCATATTTATGTGATGTAACAACGGATTAAATTCTGGGAATTGATGATGATAAAAATCTAGGGTTTATGTTCTTGAAGAAAATTGGGGAAAAATGTAGAAACTTGTGATTTAATGATGTTTAGGATGTATTAATCCCTTAAAAGATGTTAGTATATGACCTTAGCATGTTTTAGGATGATTAGAGAACTTAATACATTGTTGGAACGAATTTTAGAGGAGATTTGAGGAGTAAGAATTGATGAAAAACGTAACTAAGAAATTCTGGGCCGAAACTGGTCCCTCGTTAGAAGACCTTCCCAGGTCGTTCGAACGAGCTCGTTCGAACGAGCTTCTAACGAGTTGACCAGTCGATTCTAACGAGGGGAGACTTCGTTCGATACCTTCGTTCAAACGAACTGTATTTCGTTCGATACATTCGTTCGAACGAGATGTCGTTAGAAGGTATAGTTCGTTCGAACGAACTGGAAACTCGTTCGAACAGCCTCGTTCGAACGAGACTTCTAATGAGCTAACAGTTTAGGCCTTTTTGGCCTGTTTTGATTTTGGGAGTCCCACAAACTTGTTCGAGGATAGAGATAACATTCCTTTGATGGTGTATTAGTAGACTTGGGACATTTGGGTTATTATGAGGAGTAGATTATACAAGTGTGGATTAAATCAAATAGATATTTGAGGTGAGACGTGAGTGTCTACTACGACGTGAGAATAAATTATGGCGCGTATGATTATAAACCGGAATCGTATTAAGGGTGTAAATTATATATTGGTACTAGAATGAGAAAAGTACTACAATTAAACTACGGTGATTACTAAGATGCGTGTTTACTTAGTATTGGTATATGATTTGTGTGTATGACATACCTACCATACTTGCTATCACGGGAGGTTTGCGTTCGCTTAGGGCCCTCTAATCCTTGTGTTGCCCGGATTTAGACTGGTTACCTCGATGAACATAGGTCAGAGAAAGACTTATTGGGATGTTAATAAGTCCGCTGATCGTGGGAGGGTAGGTATGTACGTGACCCATGTGATGTGACTGTGTTCGCCTCCACTATTTGTGATTTGTGTTATCTGAACTATTCCTGAGAGATTCGGAATATGTGATCCTTATGTACGTGATGTACCGGGATGGATAGCAGAGTATGTGTGCACCGCGGCTTAGGCTCGGGGTGCTTATATTGTATATTTATGTTGTGGAAAATATACGCTTAATAAACTGGGAACCTTCATATAGTATTGTGTGTATAAATATGGAATAACATAGAGGGATAATCTATAATGGGTTGTATTACTTCTGTATCAGAATCTGAATTTACGTTAAGCCCTATTTAATTGAGATCGTTATATTGTTAATGTAACCGAGTAATAAAGGTAGGACCTATGACAGTCTATCTAGTTATGATGTCACTTAGCTAGTGTGTTGTGTTGTTTAGATGGGTACTTACGTTAGGAGTGCACAGTTAGAAGAGAGGTGAGAATTTCATGTGAGTGCACGTCCTAACATGTACTTTGCATTTAATGTTTTAAATGTTTTTAAAGCACTTGCAGGTTTTTAAAATATCTCCACATTCGGGCTCTGACCCGTTTGCTTTCAAATCTATTTTTTGTAAAACCATTTTAGGTGCCCAGCCACAAGGACACCATGCATAGGATACTCATTCATGTGACGAGCTGTAGCTGTTTGTGGAAGCTACAGGGATTTTCTTATAGATGCTTCTTTCATTTGGATTCCTGATTCAGTATTTATCAGTTGTAGGGCATGTTGCCCATTTCTATTAGAGACATCTTTCCATTTCAGTTTTCAGACTTTGGCATGTATTATTTCAGTATTCAGTTTAATTATTTCAGTTGTGGGATTTGTAGTGAGGAGTTTTCCTCCAGACTTTATTTACATATTGTGATGGTTATTCTATTTACTTCGTTATGGTGAATGGTGTTATTATTCTTCATTACACTTGTTGCATGTTAATCAGACTTTAATTAAAATTTGGCAACTTACTTTTTAAATACTAGGTGGTTAGTAATAAGAAAATATTTTCGACAGTGATGCTATTAACTGAGCCAACTTGGCATTTTGAATTAATTTAATAAAGGAGTATCTACCCGGTATTTAATTAGTCGGGGTGTCACAGATGGATCCCATCAGGGCTTATATCGAAGAAGGTACTTTACCAGTCGATCAACTTATAGCCAAGAGGTTGAAGTATAAGGGTGCTAGATATGTCTTGAGCCATGGAGTTCTGTACAGAAGAGGTGTGATAGCTGGTCTGCAAAGGTGTGTTCATCTAGCCGAAGTTAAAGATCTAATAGAGGAAATCCATAAAGGATCTTGTGGAGCTCATGTAGCAGGTAGAACTCTTTTACAGAGAATAAATACGCAGGGGTACTATTGGCCAACAATATGCGTTGATTGTACAACTTATGACAATAAATGCGACAAGTGTCCTTGATTTTCAACTGTACGAAGAACTCCTTAGGCGCTGCTAACACCAATCATATCACCTTGGCCATTCACGATATGGGGAATAGATTTAGTCGGGCCTCTACCAATGACAAGAGGACGATTCAAATATTTGGCGGTCGCCATTGATTACTTCACAAAATGGGTAGAAGCTGAACCTCTCATCGATATGGCCTATAAAAGTGTTTATCAATTCATTTGTAAGAATATTATTTGCAGATTTGGTCTACTCCATGATTTTATCACCGACCACGGTACCCAATTTGACAATGACGAGTTCGCAGCGTACTGTCTACAATCCAACATTCAAAAAATCCATTTTGTAGGTCATCCCCAAAGTAATGGGCAAACGGAGGTGACGAACATACTCTACTGATTGGGTTGAAGAAGAGATTGGATGATGCTAAAGAAAATTGGATCAACGAGTTGCACTCAGTGTTATGGGCCTATCGAATAACTCCCCGAACAGCAACTGGGGAATCTCCCTATATGATGGACTTTGGGAGTGAAGCAGTCATACATGCTGAATTAGGATTACCTACTCATAGAGTGTTTAACTACAATTCCCCAGTAAGTGATTTGATGAGACGTTTGGACTTGGATATGCTCGAAGAAGTTAAAGAAGAAGTAGCAATCCGAAATGCAGCTTATCAGCAAAGGACTGCCATGTTTTATAATAAAAGGGTCAAGAAATGCGATTTAAAGGAAGGAGATTAGTGCTCAACAAGGTCATTCAAAAGCACAATAAGTTGGAGGCCAATTGGCATGGGCCCTATCGTATCACAACTTTTATTCGACCTGGTATTTATAAAATATAAACTCTTGAAGGGAAGGAATTCAAAAATGCCCGGAACGCAGAGCACCTGCGCAAATATTACCAGTAATGTAACTATACATGTACCCAACTATTTCAGTATGAATGAAAATGACGATTTCCCCATCCGTTTGTTTTGTTTGTTTTTTCAGAGTACTAGTGCTACACTCTACACACAAAAAAATTTCCATCCAAGTTGATCGGCAACAGCATAAAACACCAACAAAGTTGGTCGACATCAACAACCACGAACTAAAAGTTGGTTGGCATCAACATAACCACCAAGGTGGTAAAAAAATCAAACAAGGCAAGGCTTGTTTGATTATTGGTGACCCAAGTGGCATCTAAACTGGGCAAGAAGATGGGTAAAATATCCACTGCCTAGGCACCAGGACAATTATTTATTTAAATGATTGTTACAACTAAGCAAGGACATGGGAATCCCATTGCTTAGGCATTTATGGGTGATAAGTCACTACAACTAGGCAAACACAGCGGACAAAAATTCCATTGTCTAGGCAATCAAATCAACATAGGACAAACTGCCCACACACACACACACACACACACACACACATATATATGTATAGTGACTAACAAATACAACACTATTATAGTTGATCTCATGTTATAAATATTGACAAGATAAACATTATACAATGAATTTATTTCCAAGGAAACAAAATTACAAAAAGATGATTTTTTAAACAATCACTAATGAAATACAAATAGCCTATTCTGTTGGTTTTTTTCCTTCAGATTTAGATACAGGGCCCATTCCAGCTGGAGGATCATCTAAAGTAAAAGAATAATTGATAAAGTTCAAATCCTGCAACATTCTGGTGTTGCTCGTACTTGGTAGGTTAAGCAAATGTGGAGGTAGGGATATCTCAAAATCTTCATGAAGATTGTAATCACCAAGATATTTGGAAATCAAACACTGAGGAATGGAACAAACTGGAATCCAGCTAAATCTAGCTTGAACGGAGGTACTGGAAGATCAAGCAATCTAGGATCACACTAATCCCATAGTTGCGTTCTTTGTTCAACTTTCATCATAGTTAGAGCATTCATCCATCTATATTTATACCCCTCATTATTTGATTGTTTCAATCTGGCATCAAGATGATACAAACCTTCATTGTATCCCCTTATCTAGAACTCTCTGGGCTGTTTATGAAATTGATAAGTCAATCTCTCAACATGATGATGAAGCCTCTTCACCAAACTTTCTTTATTCTGTAATGCAGAACTCTGATTGGAAAGTTGTTCGGTAAGAGTTTGAATTTTTTGGGAAATCCCAACCAGAGCTTAGTTTTTTTCCTTCAGCTGGGTAACTTGATTTTCTAAAGCTTGTTGAGTCCTAGTCTCTTCGATGCTTCTCCAACCAGCCCTTGCTCTACCCCGGGAAGTGGATGCAGGTTTGACTCTCTTCAAAGCTTTTAATTATTCCCTTAATGAGGCATTCTCAGTCTCTAAAAAAAACCTTCATCATTAACTGGGACCAGATCTCTAGAAGAAGAAGGAGATTTTAGCGATCTCAGTTCTTCTCTTGAAGACATATTTTCTTCCTCCAGTAGCTTAGCAATATTTCTATGTTCCTCAACTTAAAGTTTTAGCATGCTCTCTCTCTCTCTTGTTATGGGCTAAAATAAATTTGTCATAATCTCGATCAATGCTCAACTGTTGGTACTTCTTCTCATAACCTTCATGCATAAGAGTAGTTGCTTCCTTGTGTTGAAGTTGAAGTTCCTCAATCATTCCTTGGAGATCTTCAATAATTTCATAGTAAGCTATGTTATTTATTACAGCCCGATCAAGTAGACATTTTAAATACTGGTAAGCATTAATTGCTATCTCAGAGGCATTAGATACAAGAATATCAATTATTTTTGCTTCAGTGAAATCTGCACGACCATCTTTGAAGTAATCAGTACATTTCTTCATCAACTCTGTATCATGAGGTGACAACAATTCCATCCTGGCAATAAACTAGCAAGGAAAAGTAAAAACATATCAACAACATCACAGCTATATCCAACAGTAAAGGAGAAATTCAAAATAAGTAACAATCCCATTTTACTGATCATGATGGATAAAAGTACAACCAAAGTTACACAATAAAGAGAAAACAAAGGAAAGCAAAAACTACCAAACAACATTACACCTTCTCCTTATTCCCCACCACATCCTCAGTAGATTTTGAAGAAGGGATTAGTTTCTTGGTGGGCAGCTGATGTTGTTCGGTAGGAGTTGCTATCTGCTGAACTTGCTCGGAGGATTGAGGGATAGTCTCAGCAGGTGTTTGCTCCACCATCATAAAAAAATATTCATCAGACCCAGCTTTATCTTCTTCCTCTTCTTCAATAACAGGAGGAAGGACATGAACATGTCTCTGAAATAGTTCAGAGTATTTAGAAACGTTCAAGTCCTTCAACACTATAACCCATCCACGCCTAAACAACTTTAAACTTGCATACTTTATTTGAGTAGAGGCAGCAATTGCAACTTTGTTCCATCCTTTGACCCAGCCAAAGCTAAAGGACTTCTTCACAGCAGCTTTTCTCTTTGCTCTCTCCGAGGAAGCAATTTCTCTAAGAAGGTTTTTAGCAGATTTTACTTTCTGCTCAAGATCTTTCTTACGTCATTCAGCCTCTTCAAGCTTGCCCTTAGCTTCCACTTTACTGAAAATAATAACTTTCACTTTCTCCTCTACCTCCTTAGAAGTATTTATAGCTTATTGTCGAGCTACATCAGCCTCCTTGGTATCTTCCACTGCTTTTTGTTGAGCGGTCTCAGCAGGCTTGATTTTATATTCCTCAGCAGTTTTGTCATCCTCGTACTTCTGCCAGGACTCCACCAAAGATTTTGATAACCCAGCAATGGCTTCTTCTACTCTGCTGGAATAGGTTAAAGCTTTGATATCTTCATCCTTCTCTAGGATATTATTAAAATACACCAAAAACTTCCAGATGAAGAGAAGCTCGAATCAGAATATGAACATTGTACGAAGAACAAAATGACAAATATAATGACACTTACTGACATAAGGTGTTGGGTTGCCAAGTCAGTGACCTTCTCCTGAGGAGTAGAAGTCTCAGCAGCTCGATAATCAGGAAGAGTTCCAGACCAGATCAATTTCTTGGCTAAGATATGAGTAATGAGTGATGGATAACTAGATTTCAAAGAAGGTACCTCAACCCCAATAGGTTGAACAACAATATCCATGGGCTTCTCAACAAGACTCCTTCTCAGTCTTCTCAAAGGATCATCTTCAATCAAAGGTCCTATCTCTTTTTGAATAACAATAACCCCTTCAATCAAAGGTGTTGCCTCTTTTTGAGCAACAGGGGGCTTTTTGTTGATCTCCTTGGCAGCTATAATTGCTCCCCCGATTGGAGCAATATCCTTTTTCTTAGTCCCTTTAGCTTATACACTTTCTTTGCTCTTTTGGCCCCATCGGAACCAGTGACAACCTTGGAAAAGAGGTCAGGCATTCTCCTTTTCTTCGTCATCAGGTCAGCAATAGAAGTACCCAAATCAGAGGAAGATTCTTCAACAATTAAAGAAGATGCTGGAGCCTGCTCAAGATCAATCGCCAAAGGAGGATCAAGAGGCTGAGCAATAAAAGAGGAAGTGGTATTCTTATATTTCAGCAGATTGGAAGCAGACTTAATGTGCTCCCCAGCTATTGCCTGATGCAAACCCCAGACAAATTTCAAATCTTTTATATTTATATCACTCTCTTTTGAGTATTTTCGTTTACCATTAACTGCAAAATAAAAAATAAATGTCAGTGACACATTTTATCAAACAAAAGTAGAGCTAATTTAAAAAACAAAACAACCTATCCCATTGCCATAAAGTGGACATCTGGGACCTTAGTACACATTTTTCCCCTTTAGTGGGGGTGTTGCCAATTTTTCATCACAGCCCCATGTTCAAAATAATCCCTATTAGAATCAGGGAGATTGACCACTAAAGCTCTGTTAGAAAACCTAGTTTTTAAATAAAATGTGGTGTCGCTGGTGACACATTTATAACAGTCCATAATTTCAGGAATCCCTAGACGAGTTTCATGAATTTAATTCAATCTATGAACGCCATTAACTAACCTCCATGTATTTGGAACTACTCTTGCAGGAACAATATCAAAATATTGGCAAAATTACAAACACGCGGGATTAGGCGGGAAAGAAAAACCTCATTTCGCTACAAAAATAAAGGGAAACCAGCGTCCCTCAGCTAGAGAAAATAAATCACAAGGGCAAGGAGGTTCTTCCAAAATAACCCAAGAAGGAATCCAAAAGTCAACCCTAAACTTATCCAACAATTCGATAAGGTAAACCATGATGGCTAAAATAAATAAAGAAGAAGGAAGGAAGAAGTTCTTACAGAAAAATTAAGAAATCAGCTAAGGAAGATGACAGAAAGAATGATCGTAAGAAGAAAAGTGAGAAGACAAAGAGTTTGAAAATCTAAATGGAAAAAGGTAGAAGACACTCTAATTTTATCGCCTTTAAATACACTGCTTTGAAAAACGGGAAAAGTAATGATCACAGAAGATGACAATTGCGATTTCGACGGCTAATCAAGGAAAAAGACTCAAGTACCCAAGCGTTCTTCAAAATTTTAAAATATTTACAAGTTTGCCATTTTGCGCTCAAAGCTGTTAAGCTAAAGTAGAAAATTTTACCAGTGTTGAAGGTCTGTGATCAAACAAGACATGATAAACATGCTCGGGAAACTTTTGGGTATAATGTTCCACACTCTCATATCCAACTTAACCTGTGAAATATTGGGGGCTTCTATTGATACAAAAATTACTCAGCAGATGTGGACCAGTTATATAAAGACATGTGTCTTCCAGCGTGGCATTAATATATGTACCGAGCAACTTAAAGCACCGAGCTACTCAGCGTACCGAGAAACTTGTTGGGAAGATTATATGACCAAGACAGATTCAATGATTATTCTTTGTCATGTATAAACATATATGCCTATTCAATAACAACACATTACCTATTAACACAGACAGCCCAAGGGCTATAAATACATTGTAAAAACCCTCATGGCAGGGTAAGATATCATAAGCAAACAAAATCGAGATCAAGGAAAAACATCCAATAATACAAGACAGTGGACGTAGGCCATTTAATTGAGGCTGAACCACTTTAAAAATCTTTTGTCTTACTTCTTTACTTATATTTATTTGTGATTAATTAATTAGATCAAATTTAGTTTTTTACATCAACAGACAGTTTGGGACTGCATAATAATATTCTAAGTGGCTTAAAGTTGTTACTTTTGGAGGAAGTTCTGCAATCGTATCCTAATGTTCTCTGGGTACATACTAGATTGACAAGTGTGAGTGATATTTCAATTGATCAATTGAAATAACACTCACACTTGCCAATCTATGTCATGTACTTGGAGAACTATGGGGATATGCTGTCGAATTTTTCTCAAATCGTAACAACGTGCATGATCTGTTAAGTATATTACATAAAATATGCGGTCTTGAATGGGATAGGACCACTCACCCTTTAGAGGAGATGGGGGAAATAGGAATTTCTATTATAAATTGAATTTGAATTTGAAATTTAAAAATCGAATATAAATAAAACATAATTAAATGAAACATACTATAAATCTAAGTTTTGTTTATATTAATCTAAGAATATACGCTTCTCCCCTTTAATAGGTGATTAGTTGTAGTAACTGTGATGGGATATCTTAAGCACAAAGAGTGGATGGGTGAGACAAATAGAATAAGGGATGTGTTTCGTAAAGGTGCCAATGAATTTGTGAAATACGCAAAGAGATGTCATAATGATGAAGAGTTTTTGTGTCCGTGTGCTAGGTGTAAAAATGGTAAGGTGTTTGAGTGGAAAATAGTTGAACTACTATTTTTAATATGGGGTATGCAAGATAATTATCGATTTTAGAGTTTTCACGGTGAATTGAAAGTTCCTTTTGTCCCCGAACAACCTTCACAACAACCTTCAACAAGTAGGATAGATGTTGAAGGGGACGACGTAGATCATAATATGTTAGAGGATTTAGTTGATGATGCATACAGAGTTTATGAAGCGGAGGAGAATGGGGTCATTGATGATGTATAAAGTTCAGGTGATCATGAAGATATCACGATAAACCTTGACGATGACTACCAAAGTTTAAAATTTAAGGCGATCTAACCGTTGTACCCTGACTGTGAGAAAGATCAAACAACCTTACATGCCATGGTTGGTTTGTATAATTTGAAGACGCAATACAGTTTGTCTGGAAATAGCGTGATAGGAATTCTGAATTGGGTGAAGGGCTTATTACCCAAGGAGAATACACTTCCAAATAGTTATCCTATTATGAAGAATAGTTTGAAAGGTTAGGGAATGAAGTATAAATCGATTCATGCTTGTGTGTATGACTGCATACTATACCGAAAGGAGTACGAAAATCTCGATCATTGTCCGGTATGTGATGAACCTAGATATGTCCAATCTACTGGCAAGGAAGGCATAAGCTCAAAAGTGCCTGAAAAGTGTTAAAATATTTTCCCATTGGGCCTAGATTAAAGCGATTTTTCACAGTACCATAGATATCGAAGGCAATGACTTGCCATGCTAGGGTAGAAGTAGGGGGTAATCTTATGCGTTATCCTATTGATTCTACAGCTTGGAGGAAGATTAATTATGAGTATCCCGATTTTTCTTGAGAACAACGCAACATTATTTTGGCTATATCAACAGGTGATTTCAATCCATTTGGAAATCTAAGCACCAATCAGAGTGTATGTCTAGTGATCCTAGCCCCACTCAACCTCCCTCCTTCACAGTGTATGAGACCAAAATTTTTTATATTGTCTTTGTTGATACCTGGGCCAAAGGCACCAAATGATGACATCGACGTCTACCTGTCTCCTTTGGTAGAAGAATTAAATGAGTTATGAAAAGAGGGTGTGCAAGCATTTGAATCTTTTAGAAAAGAAAATTTTACGCGGAAAGCAATGTTGATGTGGGCAATTCATTATTTTCCAGCTTATGGGGAATTAATTGGTTGTGTAGTACATGGTTATTTGGGGTGTCCTATTTGTGGAGAGGAGAGTAAATCTCTTCGTCTCTCCCCTAGGTCAAAAAATGTATACCATTGCCATAGGAGGTTTTTAACCCCGGCTTATAGTTTCATATTTGAGAAAGGTTCCAATTTTTTATCGGGCGGGGTTGAACATAGGCTACCGCCGAGAAAACTTTCAGGTTGAGAAATTGAAAGTAAATCTTCTGATTGTGACCCTAATATGCTAGGTAAGAATCCCAAATTTAAGAATGTCAAGAATAAGAAAACCCCAACTGGGAATGAAACTTAAACAAGAAAGGCATAGTCTAGGAGGTCAATTTTATTTGACTTGCCTTATTGGAAGAATAACTCGGTGCCCCATGTATTGGATGTGATGCATGCAGAGAAGAACCACGTTGAACATATTATGAGCACTTGACTTGGGGGAGTCATTCGAAGGATGGAGAAAATGCAGTAAAAGACCTTAAATCATTGAAACTTAAGCCATAACTATGGTTGAAAGAAGATAGTAGGGGAAGGAGAATAATTCCCCCTGGTGCGTTTACTTTGACGAGTGGGGAAAGGAAGGTTCTTTTAGATACAATATATAATTAAAAGGGTCCATCTAATTTTTCGTCCAACTTGCAAAGGATTGTGAAATATTCTACTCATGATTTATATAAGTGTAAGTCCCACAATTGACATGTGATCATGCAATTGGTTCGTATATTATTTAAGCACTGTTTCTCCAAGCACAAGGATTTGCGAAGGGCTATTATGCAAATTAGTATATACTTCTCACTTGTGTGTGAGAAGGTAGTCAATCGAGAACACATAGTGGCCGCAAAATTAGCGGTGACCGAAGTCATTTATGTGTTGGAGAATTACTTTCCCCCAACATTCTTTGACATAAGTGTTCACTTGTTGGTATACCTATGCGATGAGGCACTTCTTTGCGGTCCAGTTAGATATCGGTGGATGTATCCATTTGAAAGATGGATGAAAGTTTTTAAAGATTACGTCAAGAATACGAGATTCATTGCAGGATCAATTGCAAAGGAATACATCACCGTGGAGTCATCAATCTATACTCGAGAATATATGCCTGACTCGACCAGCGTTGATGACACTGATGAGTTCGTCGATAATGGTGGTCATGTGATGGGAAAACGAGTGAAAGCGACGAGTTTTCAACATAAACAAATAGCTCGTTATCTATTTGACACACATGACGATATCAAAGAATGGAAAAAGTACGTTTAAATTATTTTAAGTTTTACATAATTTTAGATTATTTTATACATGTATAATTTTGTAATATGCAGAAAATATGAAGCCTATGAGAATAATAAAAGACAAAAAATAATGGTATAATCAGACAGCGAATTTAGGGTGTGGTTGTCACAAGAGATAATTATAATGAAAATGGTCGTTATATAACATTACATTACAATAAAACGTTACAACTAACCTAATTAATTTGTCTACATTCTCATCTCTTAAAGACGGGTGGCATGATATCAAGGCTTGCTCGTTTAGCCACTGGACCCTTGTTCATGGCACAAGAATATAAAAAGTATCGATTGAACGGTTACGTATTCGGCGCAAGGGTGTACGAGGAAAGTACAAATGTACGGAACTCGGGCATTTCATACAAGGATCATACTTTCTTTCGAGCGAGCGCAAAAGATAAAAAACTCGTTGAAGCTGAAACGACTTACTAGGGCGTAATTCGAAATATATTTGAATTCGATTATATAAGCTTCAAAGAGGTTGTATTTTACTGTGACTGGGTAAGAGTTGAGGATAAATTTTTTTGTAAAGTTGATCATGACATTAATTTGATCATGGTTGACTTGTCCAAGTTAAGAAGCAACGACCACGTGAGCGATGAGCCGTTTGTTTGTGAATTTCAAAATGTCTACCAAGTGTTTTACTCGGAGCATATTAACAACAAGCCGTGGTCAATTGCCCTACATGAGCCAAAGCATCTAAATAATAGTGTGAATGACTTGGCTTCTCTTACCGAATATCAGTCCATTTTTTATGATAACCCGAATGTGAAACAATTTTTTAATTTGTAATTGTAGAGGGACTTAAAGGTAATTGTGAGGTTATATATAATCACCCATTAGCAACAGTGTTTGGTATTAGGACAACGAGGCAGCTCAGGGAGGCAGCTCAGGGAGGTAGCTTAGCAAGGCAACTTAGCAAGGCAGTTCAGCGTGGCAGCTCAAGCGTGGTAACTCAAGCGTGGCAACTCAGGCGACAGCTTGGCGTGGCAGCTTCGCGTGGCAACACATACTTTAGCATGATGAGTTACTTAGTCGTATTGTATCTTTGTTTATATTGTCTATGAGCTACAACAATTTTAATGATGTAACGAGAATGTCGAACGGTACTCGAGAGAGACCAGGCTTGGCAGGGCTTGGGAGAGCTTTCATGCTCTATCGAACGACCACACCGTGAGAACTTTAGAGGGACTTGGTTTGGACGATTGAGAAGTGGGGCACCATCGAGGTTTGTCCTGACCATCTTAGATACACCTGGTAAAACACCGAAGGACCCTCACCGTGGAACCTCGAGCGGAGTAGCTTCGAGTTTCATCGGGCGTTTAGCTGTGAACCAAATAGCCCTCTACTTAATGTCCCATCTACTATAGGTGATGTCACTAGCCAGCTAGACAATGTCGAATCTGCACTTGAGTAAACCACCATTGTATTTGGGGCTGTCGGATAGTTGGTAAGCAACCTCTGTGGCCACAGTCCCCTGACACACAGTGGTTAGGCGAAAGGCATATCTTGGCATTTAATGTCTATGAGGTGGAGACAACTAGTGCATCAGGTATTTAATGTTGGTGATATAAAGTATGAGGAATATCTTTCACAGGCATTGATGATTGAGTTTCCTCGGGGGTGGCATGGGGGGCTATTTAAGGACCTCAACCACCTCCAAGGAGAGGATGTTCTTTTGAGAATTCAGAAGTTATTGCTAGAGAGAGTTATTAAAAATCAGAGAGTTTTACTCACCCACCATTGTCATTTATTAGGAAGCTTTAATAACTTGACAGAGCCTCTTGAGGGTGGTTGAGGTCGTTTTTGGCTGCCTGCCAAGGTGTATCTAGGGTTCTTACTCCTCTCTCCCTCGAAATGAGTTACTTATGAGATCCTCGTCATCTGATTGAGATATACATGAGAGATTTGTGAATTTAAACTGAGTTTATATTCCTCAAGATGTGTTTATATGTCTTATGGCTAATCAATAGTGTTTGCTGATTAATTCTATCATTACCATACTCAAAAGGGGTTATGCTTCCATCTTATCTAAACTACCCTCTTATATTTGGCTTCTCCGCTGGGGACGCATTCTTCTAAGCAAGGAGTATGGCACAAGATAACGTTAATAGAAGGCTCAACTTTGATGACATTCAACACAATGAAGAACAGGCGCCGAGAGAACTAGAGGCCCTGAGGGACGGGGCTCCTCGATTTGAAGTACCTCCAGTTTAGGAAGCAACAGGCGCTCCAGGGGTGACACAAGCTTCCACGAGCGCTGGGTAGGGACCTGCCCTAATGGAACTTCTCATGAATAAGTTTTATGAGTTTTGCAAACCCCTGTAGCTTCAACGGTATTGGGAGGGTTTGAAGCCAACTCCTTCGTGATGCCAGGAGCAGCCTCAACGGTCCCACCAGGTGCAGGCATAACGGGAACAGTCCCAGTAAGTATACCCTCCGTTGTGAATCCAATGATAGGAACCTCAGGAGTATTAACAGAGCTATCTACAACGATGTCTCCAGCTATAACGGGCATCCAGCTTGTGACCCCATTGGTTGTTGCCTCGTTGCCCATGGAAGAAATGAGAAAGGAGATGCTGAAGTTCATGCAATCTTCCTCGCAATCTGTGGGCAAGGTAGCTTCGGTATATGATGACTTTCGAACACCTTACCCTCAGGAATACAACGATGAGCCTTATCTAAAGGATTATATTCCTCCTATCTTTGAAAAATACACAGGAAAGGGTGGAAATCCGAAGGAGCACATTAAACGTTTTGTCGAGCACTTGGGGGCGCATTGCAATAATAAGAAGCTCAAGTTGAGGGAGTTCTACAAATCCCTAACCGATAAAGCATATACCTAGTGTTATCACTTGGCTCCCAAGAGTGTTTCCACGTGGGAGGAGATGCATGTGTTGTTCGTCCAGAAGTTCTTTCTAGTAGAGGATGAGTTTACTCTAACCTAATTAGGGAGAGAGAAGCAACGACCTGGGGAAGACGTGGTGGATATGTGTGAAGGTTCAGGGAAAGATACCTCGATGTAAGAGAGGAGGCCAAAGAGTCTAAACTATTACAAATCTGTGCGGAAGGGCTGCTTCCTGAGTACATCTACCACCTTATCAACGAGACGCGCGAGGGAACTTTTTCAGCGTTCCTAAAAGCGGCAAGGAATATCTCATTGGCTGTACGACCAAACTCGGTAGTGGTCCCCATGATGTTCAGGAAGCCTATGCAACCCAGGGGAGGAAGATCTCATCCCCCACGGATGGGGTACACCGAAGGAACAGATAGGGGCAAAGCACCGAAGAAGGACAATAAGAGTAAGTTCGAAAGAGACAGAGAAGACCCACCACCGTTGCCTTGCATAGTAGAAGAGGCTGTAAGTTTTTATAATGCAATGGTCTAAGGAGGAACAGTCTATGAACCAAATGGCATTAAGGTGGGAGAACCTGCTGCTGCAACGAGGGCGGATCCCAAATATTTCCAGATTCATCGAAAGATTCAGCATCCAACAAAGAGCTGCTTCACACTAAAAAGAATCATGGACAAGTACGTAAAGGTGGGAACATTGCAAATCCCCCTGCAGAACGTTAATAATAACCCTCTTCCAGCACATGGGGCCAATCTAGTGATGACCTATGATGAGGAGGCAGAACGAGAAGGAAGAGGGTTAATGATGAAGTAGAGGGAGTAAAAAAAAGCCCTAGAAAGTTGCACTACGGGAATGGCTAACATAGTATTGGCCTATGATGAAGAAATCACTAAAGATATAGAAGACGTATACAGCGTTGAAGGAGAGGAAACAGACCTGGTCATAGAATACAGTGCGATTTCAAAATCTCCAACATTCACTTGGTTCTTCGATCAAGTAGGGATACCGAAGGAGAGCAGACTGGAAATAACTCAGGCGATCTTAGACATTGCGAGGAGGAACGCAGTCCCCTCGCTAAGATGGAGGGAACCCATGGCTAGGTTGGTAAAAAGGTTTCTGTCAGAAGTAACCTTCAGTGATGTAGATAGGGCTGTAAGGTTCCCTCATAACAGGCCTTTATATGTAACCGCTAGCGTCAATGGGGTTAGTTTTGCAAGGACCCTTATGGATGGGGGTGCTTCCATAAATATTATGTCGATCAACTGTTTCCACACAGCTAATATTCCAGAAGAAAGGTTGGTCCTCATGCCTTTGGTGATTTCGAGGTATGACAACCAGTCTTCCAAATCCATTGGGTACGTGAATGTTGGGATTGTAATGGGAAACCTGAGTTCCCACATCAAGTTCCATGTTATAGATAGTGAAACTTCCTATCATTTACTAATAGGAAGAGTGTGTATGCACAACCAAAGGTTAGTTCCTTCAACGTATCACCAATGCGCCAAAGAAAATATAAAGGGAACGGAGGTAACCATTAGGGCTACGAACAGATCCTTCACTATGGAAGAAGCTCACTTGGTCGATGCAGCATTTTACATAGAGATGGAAGAGGATGTCTCGATCCTAATGAGAAGAATGGAGGGAGCATGGGTTCCCTCGATTAGAGAAAGGATGTGTCCCTTGAACGAGGAAAACAAAGAAGTTGCAAGTAGCAAAGGGGTGATGTACGAGGAAGCCCATCAGGTGGCCCCTCAGCCCCAAAACATTTCAAAGTAGCTCGAAGACAAGATGAGGCCTAGAGTGGACCCAATGCATCATAAGGCCCAACGACAGAGCGTGTTGAGTCAATTTTCAGGAGGAAGAAGAGCTGAGGCTTCTAGAGAAAAGAAAAGGAAGGCAGTTGTGACTGGCAGTAGGCAGTGCAAAAAAATCATTACTGAAGAAGGAAAGGTGGTCTATCGGCTGTAATGGTGTGAGTGGGTAGCTGAAGGGACTGATGATGAGGCTGACCCAGTATATGAGTTCTTTCTGGTAGATCAACGAGGGTAATATATGGTGATAGATAACTCCAACATATAAGAATTCGTGGAAGATGTAGTCGAAGAACCTGATTATATGACTGATCAACTAAGACCACAAGCACAAGAGTTGGAGCAGTTGGACCTGGCTCAAGAAGGGGAGGATTCGAGGCCTATCTTCATCGCGAAAGATGTCAGCAAAGAGAAGCGAGAAGCCTTGGTTGAGTTGATTCGGGAATTCATAGATGTTTTCGCGTGAAAGTACACAGAGATGGAGGGGCTGGATAAAAATTCAGTTGCCACAAGTTGAATGTACTGCCCTTAGCCATTTCGGTAAAGTAAGCAATGAGAAGTACAAGTCGGAGCTAGATTTGAAGATCAAGGAAGAGGTCCAACGGTTATTAATGGGAGGGTTCATCAAATCGATACAACACCCGCTTTGGCTGCCTAGCATAATACCGGTGGGAAAGAAAGACAAGAACCAAATAAGGATTTGCGTGGACTTCAGAGATTTAAATAGGGCTTACCCCAAGGATGAGTTCCCTTTACCCTCCATCGACAGCTTGATAGATGCCACGGTTGGTCATGAGATGTATAGCTTCATGGATGCATACGTAGGGTACAACCAGATTAAGATGGACCCCATGGATGCAGAGAAAATGACATTCAGAACTTCGTTGGGCAACTTCATGTACAGAGTGATTCCGTTTGGACTCAAGAATGCTGGGGCTACTTATCAGAGAACGATGATGACCATTTTCCATGACTTCTTCCACAAGTTTGTGGAATTTTATGTGGACGATTTAGTCATCAAATCGAGGAAGGAGGAGTCTCATCTGAGCGATTTGAGAAAGGTGTTTTCTCGATGCAGGAAGTATAAATTAAGGATGAATCCACTAAAGTTTGTCTTCAGAGGAACAAGTGGGAAATTCCTAGGCTTCGTGGATGATCTATAAGGGGTGCAGATGGAGCAGGATAAACAACGGGCGATCTTGGAGATGCCATGTCCAAGAACGGGAAAGGAGCTAAAGAGTTTCCACGATAAAGTCACCTAACTTAGGAGATTTGTGCCTGGATTGGCCGAAATGACACACTGGTTAATACAGCTATTGTGAAAGAACACGAAATTTAGGTGGGAGGAGGTTCACCAGGAGTCTCTCGCTGGGCTGAAGAAGCTGTTCGTTTCACCACATATCATGGTTCCCCCACGGGTGGGAATACCATTGCAACTATATCTCACATTTACCATGAGGTTCATTGGAGCTTTGCTAGAATAAGAAACTGATGGGCAAGAACGGACAGTTTACTACCTCAGCAGAATCATATATGGGCCAGAGATTAGATATAGTAGCCTAAAAAGGCATTATTTACCCTTAGTCTTTGTAGCACAAATACTTGGACATTATATGTTGTCTTTTACAATTCATATTGTAACTAGATGTGATCCAATTAAGTATTTATTAGAAAGAACTATATTGATTGGTAAGGCAACTAGGTGGTTCCTCATCCTTTTCTAATATGACTTGAAGTGTGTGGTTCCTCACGCGATCAAAAGCCAGACGTATGATGATCTATTGGAAATATTTCCATCAGGAACGTTTGAGCCACCTAAAGAAGATATTCCAGGAGATGACTTACAGGCCAATTATCTGGATGCAACTGATGAGGAATGGACGATGCAGTTCGATGGATCTTCGACGGAAAAGAAAGGAGGAGCAGGGGTTATTCTTTCAAAAGGAATGGAGGAGATTTGCCTTTCCTACAAGTTAGATTTCCTTTGTTCCAATAACAAAGTAGAGTATGAGACATTGGTACTGGGGTTGCTGGAGGCTCTTCGAAGGGGAATTTATTCACTCTGTATCAGGGTGATTCAAAATTGGTGATTCAGCAAGTAAACGGAGAATATGCGTTGAAACACATGATCCTGGCACCATATAGGACAATCATTCAGAGGCTCCTCAGCCAGTTCCATCGGACCAAGATCAAGAGACATCTCAGAATGATGAACCGCCATCTAGACGCCTATGCCACTATCGCCCAAAAAATAGTCATGAGGAATGATACAACTATAGTTATGATCCAATGAAGAATAGCTCCTTTGGTTCTACCGATGGATGAGGACGTGGACTGGAGGGGAGATATTAGGAAGCAACCGGAGTCTGGCGAAGGAACGATGGGGCTAAGAGAATTATCCCAATACTTTACAAACTAAGGAAATCTTTACTTCAGAAATGCAGGGGGATGGTTGTCAAGATGTATCGGCCCAGAAGAAGTAGAGCGAAGGTTGAAAAAAACCCATGAGGAGCACTGTGAAACAACTGAGATACCTCTTTATAGGAGAATTCAAAGTGAGGGATATTTTTGGCCTAGAATGACGCAGGATACAGTAGAGCTACAACGAAAGTGCGATAAGTGTCAGTTGTTCTTTGAAGCGGCTGAATGTCATTTCATTGAAGCTCAAATAGACTGGAGGTATCCTTATATCAATTTCATTCTAGATGGAGTTATCCCACCAGAGAAAATTGATGCGATGGGACTAAAGTGAAGGGCCCCAAGGTTCTATGTTCAGGAGGGGCATCTTTATCGGAAGGGATACTTTAACAGACCATTACGTTGCATCACAAAGGAAGAAGCAGTTGAGGTCCTCAAACAAGCGTATGATCCAGCTCATATCAGAGGAGCCAAGTTGTATGATCAGTTGATGACGTTGGGGTATTATTAGCCAACAATGGAGAAAGGCTCTATTGAGTTCGTTAGAAAATGCAAAGCTTGCCAACTTTATGGAAATATGATCCATGCCCCATCAGTAGACTTACACTCTCTGGCAATGCCTTATCCTTTTCACACTTGGGCATTTGACCTAGTAGGGGCGATACACCCTTCTTCGAGGAGGAAGATATGGATACTAGTAGCAACGGAGTGCTTTAAAAAGTGGGCTGAAGCGATACCACTCAAAAGGGCAACGGCTGGGGTGGTGAGAAACTTCATCAGAGAATATATCATTTGCCATTTTAGGATCCCAAAGGTTATTCTCTCAGATAACGGGACTCCCTTCGTCAATTCAGAGGTAACAATGCTCATAGACAAGTACTCCATTATTCATCATACGTCAACGGTGGTGTACCCAAAGGGAAACGGTCAAGCCGAAGCAACTAACAAAACGTTGGTTAATATTTTGGCTAAGATGATGGAAGACTTCCCAGGATCGTGGGATGACAAGATACCAGCTGTGCTGTGGGCCTATCGAACAACCAAGAGGAAACCCATGGGGTACACTCCATTCTCTCTTGTTTATGGGGCTGAGGTAATCCTTCCAGTTGAGTTAGAAGTTCCCTCTGCTCGATATGACTTGCGAAGTAGCATGCTCCCTTAGAATAGACATGTGTAGTTGGAAGCATTAGATGAACACAGAGATAATGCAATGCAATACTTTCAAATGTATACAAAGCATCTCTCTAGGGCATATGATAACTTGGTGACACCAAGGAAGTTCGTGGAAGGAGACCTCATTTTGAAATCAGTAGTAAAACACATCAGGGGGCTTCCTCTACCAAAGTTTGCAGCCAACTGGGAGGGACCTTTCGTTGTAAAAGAAGCTCATGATTCAGGTTATTGCTTAATTTATATGATAGAGGAAGATAAGCCATTCAAGATTAACAACAAGTGGTTGAAAGTTTATCATGTGTAAGCAATCAAGTTTGAACCATCATTGTATCTTGCTGTTGTTATGAATATACAAGTTTTATTTGTAACTTGAATAAAATGAAAGATGTAGAATTTTATAACATATACAAGCATTCATAGCCCAAAGAGATGAATTGAAAAACATACATTTTTTTATTCATTCACAAATGTTGGGGCATTACAAAATTGGGAGCTACTGCCCAAGAATTACATAAGAAGAATCAGAAGGAAATATATATAAAAAAATTATTGGTCTAGGAGGAACCACAGATCTGGAGAAGAGAAAAGATCTCCAGGAAGGCCAGAAGAAGCTACTACGCAAGATTATAGGGCATTTTTTGAAACCTCCAATCTCATTTGCACTTGTGTACGTTCGATGAGGAGTTTCTCTCATTTTTGCTTAACCAGACGCAAAGCTTCTTCGGCATCCTCTACCTCTTTATCAACAGCTTTTAGAAGAGGTGCCAACTTAGCTTCCTCAGCTCGCTAATCCTCCTGATATTTCCACAATAATTCCCTCTGAATGTCTAGTTGCTGACTCTTTAAAGACTTCAAATGCGTGATAAGCCAATCAAGACGGAACCCATCACGACCCAACTCCATCAGATAGCCCAGGAATTGGTTAAGGAGAGGCTTAGTAACGTTTACAGTTGGAGTACTGGTAATTTTAGCAACAACGGTAGCCATGCCTTGAAGCCTATAGCTCATAACAGAGATGTTTGAACGTAGGCAATCCACCGTGAATGTTTCAGGATGATGGTTCATAAGTTGCTCAACTACCAAATGATGGTTGACAGGCATTTAGGGAGAACGTTGAAGCACCATCAGGCAGAAGGCGTGAGGAGTCAGGTCAGGTAGAGGAAGCTTCCACCCAGATTTGCTCTCTGCTGCAGCACCGGTCGTGGAACCTTGATCATCATGGCCAGAATATTTCTAGACGGCAGGTTCCCGATGGGGTGAGCCAATAGGCGAAAGAACTGGTGGAGAATTCTCCCGTGCAACCTGAGAAGCGGTAGAAGAAATAATAAGTTTATCAAAAATCTTAACAAGTGTTTTCATTATTAAGTCACCAATATATTTGGAGTTTATGAAAAACCTTAACAAGTATTTCCGTTATTAAGTCACAGTTATAGGTGGAGTTTATGAAAAATCTTAACAAGTGTTTTCATTGTTAAGTCACCGATATATGTGGAGTTTATGAAAAATCTTAACAAGCATTTTCGTTGTTAAGTCACCGTTATAGGTGTAGTTTATGAAAAATCTTAACAAGTGTTTTCATTGTTAAGTCGCCGATATAGCTAGAGTTTATGAAAAATCTTAATAAGCATTTTCGTTGTTAAGTCACCGTTATAGGTGGAGTTTGTGAAAAATCTTAACAAGTGTTTTCATTGTTAAGTCACCGATATAGATGGAGTTTGTGAAAAACCTTAACAAGCATTTTCGTTGTTAAGTCATCATTATAGGTTGGGTTTGCAAAAATTCAAAGAAATGCAGAGGAATCAACGAAATACCTCAACCGGGGCAAGAGTGAGAACGGGAGTCACCATGGAGGCCATAGGGGAACGAACCGTTGGAGGTAGGCTCATTGCCTCAGAAGCCACAATGGGGCCCCTGGCTAAAAAAGCCTCAATGGTAGGCAAAGCTCCCTCGCTAACAAAAGGTAATAAGTCCAGTGTAGCCGCTTCGCTTACAGAAGGCGATGGACCTCCAACCGATGCCCCAACGGGGGTTGGCACCGAAGAAGTAACATAATGAGAAGAGGCATCGACCTTAGCCTTATACACGTGCAGATCGCCAAGCGAAGAAGGTGGAGCAAGAATGGGAGAAAGATGCAACAATGCAGCTAAGTGTTAGAAATGAGGAGGGGGGTGAAAGATAAAGGATGTCAGACCAAACAAGTTATAGATAAAATGTTACCTGGGGATCACTTTCTACAGCTAGAACGATTGGCAGAAGAACCTCGGGCTGAGGATATAACTCAGAAGGGACTGGGGGAGTTGTCTCTGGTGGAAAAGAGACGCCCACGAACTCAACAGAATCACCCCCCATAACAACATCCCTCGCACGTTGTGAGATTGAATGGCGGGAGTAGGTAAGTCCTGTCACGGGGGAACGGGGAGGAGTAGTATCGGATGAGGGGATACCACAACGACCACCCATGAAATGGCTCACGGGAGGACTAGGGGGACTAGGAGTACTGGGCCCTATTTCTTCAACCCCCTGCACCAAAGCTATCAAGAAATCAGCAAATGCAGCTTGCCTTAAGAAAAGGGGAATAAAGAACAAAAACGTACACACATACCTCAGATCCTGAAGGAGAACGATAAGGTATAACCACTGGTGAATATGGTGGGGAGGCAAACACAGAAGGAATTGAGGAGGGAGGTACCTCGGGCATACGTTTCCTCTGGGCCTTGGTACCCAGAGTTTTCTTCCTCATCCTCATTGCGTCAGAACTTTGAGTAACCTTTAGAATTTTCCTCCTCCTTGTCGTTACCTTAGTCGGGTAAAATACCACCATAGGAAAATCAGCCGAAGGAGGAACGATGATAGCGCGTCATTGATACTCATTGTTTATCCGATATATCTCAGCCTGAGCTTGCGTCCTTAACTTTTCAGCCACCTCTACAGACATGGGAGGAGAAACGGAGGCTATAGGGAAGGCGGACACGGAAGTCTGGGACTTAGATTTTTATCTTAATGTTGAGTACATTCCACTTTTGGACCTTTTAACCTTATTTTCAGGCAGTTGAGAAGGTCCCTCACCAGTAGAATCTTCGATTGAAAGGGCAGGTTTTTTGGGGGTTGCAACGGTTTTGGGTTTGGGCGTGGCAGTGGGAATCATGGAGCAGAGTGGAGAAATATCAGTGGGAGGTACCTTAGGGTTTTACTCAGAGAGAACTCAATCCCAAGGATCGAGGTGCCTTTTAAGCCCAACTCCAAGGTAGAAAATGAAAGAACTGTAGGATACACCGGATCCCCCTCGATGAACTCAGAAATTTGGGCCAATTTCCTCAGCCAGTAATTTGTTGCAAACAAAGGGGTCCTGTCCGCTTGCCTGGTGATGCTTGGAATGATCACTCACCCAGCCATGGCAAAACTTATGCCCCATTCAGTAGTTGATGAGAACAAAGAACATGCCTCGCTAAAAGAAACCTTGGGTTTAGATGATTGAAAAACTGGGCGAGGAGCCCCCTGATCAAAACCAAACTAGCGGCTGCATCGATTGTAATTTTAGTGCTCGCTGGTATATCCCCACTTGGTGTAAGAAGGCAGGTACCCTAGAGAAAACAGAAGGACCACAGCCAGCGAGGGGTCTTCAATGTCTACGGTAGCTACCTCCACCACCCTTGCTTTATATTAAAAAAAAAACATAAGTGTGGAGGAAGATATCCTCTTCGTAAGGCCTCATCAAGAAATTCTCAAGATGATCAATAACAGAGATCAACTCCTTTCGGCTTTGTCTCTTATGATAAACATAAGAGCGTGGGGGCAAAAATTGTTTCCCCAAAAGGAGGGCGATTGGTCTTGGTCGCTACGACAGGAAAATGAATAAAGAGGAAGCTTATCACGAGGACACAGTTGGAAAAATTGGCCAAGTTATAATGACCAAGATATCGTTCCATGTCGAAGAAAGTCCTATAAGCCCCGTGTAAAGGGATCCCAAGGCGATTGCAGTCAGAGGAAGCTTGATACCCCGGGCCAAACGAAGGGATATATTGATAAGGTTCCTTCGGGGTTGATCGTTGGGTTTCCCTGTTAGAAGAACATGATAAAGAATGACAAGGATATAGGCAGGAAGTTCCAGTGGTGTACCTTGGCCAGGGGCATCTCCAGAAGAACTACCTTCAGCAGAATCCTTGAAGAAATAATTGATAAGTGGGGAGAAAGTGTCTTTGTTCAAAGAACCGATGCACCTTCGGCATATACGATCCATCTCCAAACGATCAGCAGTCTCCTGGTCATCTAGGGCCTCATCTGAATAAGGCTCATGGCCTGTTGCTTCAAGTCCTAGGAGCTCACACACGTCTTCCAACATTATGGTGTACTCGCCCCACGCAGTAATAAATGTGTGAGTGGTAACGTTCCAGCGAGATACCAAAATCGGAAGGGCAGCATTATTCTTAGACAGAGTGAACTCACCAAACCACTTAGCACAATGAATCCCTATTTTAGTGAGAACATCAGCGTGAGAACTCTGCATATGGGAGTTCCAGGAAACAAAGTGATCAGGAGAACCCCCGAGCCTTTCGAAGTCGATGTGGGAACACGGAAAGTCCCCTCGCTCCAGACGAAATCGGAGCGTCCCCTCTGAGGAAGAAAGCCCCAGTCAGCAGCATCTTCATCTTCATCACCAAGTGTTAGGGCATCATACTTAGCGTTGAAAAAGAAAATTTTGCAATTCCAAGCAAAATCATCACCCTTACCAAAAATAGGAGACCGGCAGTAAAACCTTAGCTGTTCTTATCGGGAAACATCCAGGGCAGTGGCATCTGTGGCAGCAGCAGGTGGATTACTGGTGGCAGACACAGTAGGGTTGCTTGAGGATGCCATTGCAGACAATGATGAAGTAAAAGAAAATCTTCGAGAAATAAGGGTTTGAGGACGATAATGGAGGAGCACAACCGCATGTGGTGGTATAGAAGATAAGAGAGGGAAGAAGTTAGGTAAGAGCTAACAACAATGGAGTTCTCACAGACTTTCTCTCTCTAAAGAGAATGGAAGCTTGAAAAAGATGAAGGCAAAGTAAGAAAATAATGGTTAAATGTTTGAATATAGCCGTTTGAAATTTTTGAGTTTACCTTTTGAGTTTCCCACCATCGCACGTGTAAGGCCACCTATAATCATTTCAAATATACACGTGGCACTTCGGGAAGTCTTTTGACAGTTGAAAAGACAGCGCCACGTCATTAATGAAGTGACGCCTGGGGAACAAAAAGGGTTGCCTTCTCAAGTAAGTATGAGTTTTGGCGCCAGAATTTTTGTCACACATATCCAATACACTCATAATGAAAAAGATGTCCCAACGGTTCAAAAAAGCTACAATGTCCCCTCGCCACAAGTCCAAATGCTGTTTAGTTATGACTTAACTACATCGGGGAGAATTTCTACTTTTTCGAACATAATGAAACGTTACAAGGGAGAATTTCACAAGTCACAAAGATATGAGCAGTCCCAACAAAAACCCACTGCCCATAACTATACTCCACAATGACATAAAAATAGGATAATTTTACTTCCCCAGAGCCAAAACAAGTATTTGAGAAGATTAGGAGGTCTTTCGGGAGAATTTCAGATATTCAAGCTAGAACGGTTAAAGCTCAGCATAAGGAAAAAGTGGCGATGTCCCTTCACCAAAGCATCAATAAACTGCAGCGCTTCGGCTCATATACAACGGGGAGAATATTACTGTTTCTTAAGAGACTCTAACGCTCGAGTTCTAAATAAAGGAAAATAGACCAAAAAATTTTCACGCAGAGAAGGTTCATTGGATTGAGAAGTTTTCGTGTAGATATTTCTTGTTCCCACAAAAAATCCCTCCACAAAGGCGCAAATATAGAGGGGGCTTAAAGGTAATTGTGAGGTTAGAGATAATCCCCCATCAGCAATAGCATTTGGGATTAGGACAGCGAGGCAGCTCAGCGCAGCAGCTCGGTAAGGCAACTCAGCAAGGCAGTTTAGCGTAGCAGCTCAAGCGTGGCAACTCAGGCGAGATAACCTGGCGTGGCAGCTTAGCGTGGCAACACATACTTTAGCTTGCTGAGTTACTTAGTTATATTGTATCTTTGTTTATATTGGCTATGATCTCCAATGATTATAATGTAACGAGAATAATGGATTTTAGTGTGAGGTCGAACGGTACTCGCGAGAGACCAGGCTTGGCAGGGCTTGAGAGAGCTTTCATGCTCTATCGAATGACCTCGCCGTGGGAACTTTAGAGGGACTTGGTTTGGAGGATTGAGAAGTGGGTCACTATCGGGGCTTGTCCTGGCCATCTTAGATACACCTAGTAAAACACCGAAGGACCTTCACCGTGGAACCTCGAGCAGAGCAGCTTCAAGTTCCATCGGGAGTTTAGCTGTGAACCAAACAGCCTTCTACTTAATGTCGCATCTACTATAGGTGATGTCACTAGCCAGCTAGTCAATGTCAAATCTGCACTTGAGTAAACCACCGTGGTATTTGGGGCTGTCAGACAGTTGGTAAGCAACCTTTGTGGCAACAGCCCCCTGACACACAGTGGTTAGGCAAAGGCATATCTTGGCATTTAATGTCTATGATGTGGCGACAACTAGTGCATCAGGTATTTAGTGTTGGTGACATAAAGTATGAGGGATGTCTTTCATAGGCATTGATGACTGAGTTACCTCGGGGGTGGCGTGGGGGGCTATTTAAGGACCTCAACCACCTCCAAGGAGAGGATGTCCTTTTGAGAATTCATAAGTTATTTCTAGAGAAAATTATTACAAACCCGAGTGTTTTACTCACCCACCATTGTCATTTACTAGGAAGCTTTAATAACTTGACAGAGACCCTTGAGGGTGGTTGAGGTAGTTTTTGGTTGCCTGCCAAGCTGTATCTAGGGTGCTTACTCCTCTCTCCCTCTAAATGAGTTACTTCTGAGTTCCTCATCATCTGATTGAGATATACACGAGAGATTTAGGAGTTAAAACTGAGTTTATATTCTTTAAGATGTGTTTATATGTCTTATGGATAATCAATAGTGTTTGCAGATTAATTCTATCATTACCATATTTAAAAGGGGTTACGCCTCCATCTTATCTAAACTACCCTTTTACAGTAATAAATTTCATTTAGATGTTTCAGATTTTTAGTAATTGTACATATTATAAGTTAGATGTTGTTATTTTGGAATTCATAATTGAGGTGTTAAACAGTAATAATTCATTTATATTTGTAGTAATTGTACATATTTGCATGTCTTCTTCTTTGGATTTATACTAACAACAACATTTTTTTACAGAAAATGTCTCCTTCAGATATTAAGGCGAGGATGATGATGCTGATTATGATGATGTCATCTCGGCTCGGTGGTAGCGAAGGCGACGAGGGCTCCTCGTCCCCTAGGCTCCCCAGATGGGTCAAATTGGGGATGGACGTCGAGAACAAGACAGGGATATTAGCGAGATCCCTTGAGCTGGTAAAGACTATCAATTTCAATTTCAATTTATATTTATTTGCAACTAACATTGTATTTGTTGGACAGGAACAATTCAGCCTGGCCCCAGAACTACGTGATTATGTCTTGGAGCAATTGAGGGAGCAACACAAGACGTGGAAGAAAAAATTATGGGCCCGGTACTTTGGGAAGACCCGAGACTCCATTATCCGAATGCGTGAAATCATCCCACCGAAGGAGCTGATCTCATTGGTACAATGGAAAAAGTTCATTGACAATGAGATGGGGGAGTGACAATTGGCATCTCACCAATCGGGGAGGGAAAATAGGGTGAAAAAGACGGACGTGCACTACTTCGGTCGGACGTGTTACGCCGAGGTAGAGCATATGATGATGGTAAGATTTTATTTTTCTATAATTACAGAAATATGTTATTCTGCATTATTTTACTTTGCGGGCCCGATACGTATTTTGCATGATTTTATTTCAGGGGACAGTGAGTGGCCCTGGGGGTAGGCCACATAGTCTCGATGCTTATGTGGCTATTCGGACGAAGAAGGGGAAGGATAAATAGGTGTCCACGATTTTTGCATCCATGATTATAAGTAATTCGATAGTTTACTTTTTGTTAATTATGTTATAATTTTTTATTTACTTATTTAACTAATCGTGTGTTTTTTATCGTTTCAGGCAAAGCTTAAGGAAGTGCATGAGTTGCAGTCTGATGCCGATAAGGCATCTTTGTCCATGGACGCACTCAGTCAAGTGCTTGGCTCTGATCACAAGGGTAGGACAAGGGGGCTTAGCTTGTGGGTGGCCAAATCTAGGATCATAGAATTGGAGACGACCAATACCGAGTTAGATCGTCAGGTGGACTCGCATAACGTGAAGCTATCAAGGTTGGAGGCAACGATCCAATATATGTTCTCATACATGAAGCATTCGTTGGGCGAAAAAAGGAAAAGGGGAAGGGGATGGATAAGGTGGTGGAGAAGGAGGTGGTGGAAGAGGACGAGGACGTGGACATCGCTGCTTCATCGCCGACATGTGTGGACTCCCCGATTGATGATATAGTCCCCTATTTGTCTCCCTTCGACCGGCCTATGACGACACTTGGTTGGGCAAGCGTGTTTATAACGACATATTTGATGGCGAGCGGATAGGGACCCGAATACTGTCCAGGGTATGCTAGTTCATGGACGTACACTTCAAGATATTGAGACCAAGGTGCTCCTCACGCATGTGATAACCGGGAAGGAGAACTCCCCATTGTGGTTGCACGAACAATGCGGCATGATGCATATTCAGGGGTGTTTCAATTCCTATATTGTGTGGCCTACCTTCCTCCTCAAACCTACCCCAGACATGTAGTGATAATTTTTGAATTATTTTGGATTGTTTTAAGTCGTTAAATTTGAATTGTTTTAAGTTGTTACATTTGGATTATATCGTGATGCATATTGTTTTGAATATATATTTGCATTATCTCTATTTTATTGGGATATATGATGTTTGAACAGGTACAATATTGTTATATCAGGTACAAATATACTGTTGGGTAGTTGCAGTGGCCAAACTGCCCAGTAGTTTTTTTTTAATTCTACCCAGATTTATCACGGTCATTGACCGTGATAAACTTGTTAAAAAGGTCACTAGTTTGTCATGGTCTTTAATCGTGACAAAACTTGTCAAGGTCAAAGACCGTGATAGGGCTGTGATAAGTCTTATGAACTTGTCACGGTCAATGACCGTGACAATCCGGTAGATTTGGTGTAGTGTAATCGGATGCCTATTTTCGATGGATCAAAATATTCCTACTGGAAAGACAGAATGACATCAACTTAAAAAGAAATTGATGAAAGAGTTTGGCTTATATGTGAAAGAGGGTGGACTCTTTCGACGATCACTATTGATAATGTCATTAATCCAAAACCCGTCGCTACTTGGACTGAAGATGAATTTAAGTGGAGTACCTATAACTCTCGCGGCTTAAGTGCTATTTCTGGAGCTGTCACACCCGACGAGTTCCGCAACATAATGACATGCACCACATCAAAAGAGGCATGTGATATCCTCCATCTTACATATAAGGGTATCAACGTTTTAAAGGCGTCTAAAATTTAAAATTGGTTCACCCAATTTGAGACCAATACTATGCTTGAGTGCGAGAGCTTTGAGGAATTTTATGCTTGTCTGTCGAATATTATAAATTCAAGTTTTAATTTGGGTGAAAAAATTCCTGACACGAGGATAGTTAAAAAGATTTTTAGGTCACTCCCTTCTCGATTTATTCCCAAGGTTACAATTCTTAACTCTTTATAGATTTTAGACACTCTTAGGTTAAAATAACTCGAAGGAGACCTTCAGACTTATGAGATCGACATGTTTCCCCAAACTGTTAAACCTAACGATATAGGGGTAGCTATAAAGACTCAAACTAAGTAAAAAAAAGGAGAGAGTTTGTGAGTTTGATTCTGAGGGAGATTTTAATGTTGATGACTTGTCCTTATTTTTAAAAAAAATTATCAAATTTTCTAAAGAAAATTCTTCTAATAAAAAGATTTTTGAGAAAAATAAAAATAAGAATGAGGTCAAGAGTAACGATGAGAAAGAGGAATGGATTAGGTGTTTTGTGTGCGAGGGTAAAGGGAACAATGCACAAGAGTGTCCCACTAGGCTAAAGAGAAATAACAAGGAGGCTGCGAATAAAGCCACTCTTAGTGATAGTGACATTGAGTCGGTTCATTCATGGGGAGAATCACCACATGAAATGTGCATTGCATTCATGGCTAGTCATGTGATCACTAATAGTTTTTCCCACAACTATGAGGACACATCTAAATGTGAAAGCCTCGATGATGATTTGAGCACTTCAGAAGAGAGTATGGATGATATTCTAAGTGAGGGAGAAGGGGATCTCCAAAAAGCGTTTAGTGATTTATACACTGAGACATTGAAAATGAAAAAAGGTTAATAAATATTTGTCTCTTAGGGTGTTAGATTTGGAGAGAGAGGTGAAATTTTTGAGAGAGTGTGAGGCGTCGGTGAGTCAACTCAAGAAGGTAAATGTTTATTTATATGAATAGTTGGTCGCTTTAGGTCGGGAAAAGACCAATTTGACCAACAATATGGTTAGTCTTACGGGAGATATTCAATCTTTATTGGAGACTCATGAGAAAATTGAAGCCCGTGCATCCCAACTCCATAGAGATCTCGAACGTGTCTGGGTGGTCAAAGTCACTTTAGAGGTTACATCTAAGAAGGTAGGAAAGATACTCCTCGGTCCCGCGTTAGGTAATGTTGATAGGCTAAGTATAGGTTATGACATTGCATCCACTTTCTATGTTTCCCTCGAGCCGGTTCCCGAGTTCGTGTTAGATCCTTATGACCCTTAACTTAACCCACCTACGAGAGCTTGTCCTCGACATTTTGAGAGAGGTGGACCCAAGCTCGTATATGTTTGTTCCCATTGCAAACAAAGAGGTCACCTTAGATAATTTTATTTTAAGCTAAGGAGAGTGTCTCCTAGGTATGTTCTCCGGTTTGCTCCTATGCGAGCTCCTACAAGCACTCCTACACATGTTGCTCCGCAATTTCCCACACATCACGTTAGAGATTTTAAGAGATTTTGAGAGCAAGTTGACGTTTTAGTCCAAACTTCAAAATATTTGATGGAGGAAATTCATAAGATGTTATCTCCTTTGGAGAAATCCCCATAGCCTAATGATTAAGGTTGAGACTTTTCACTAGAATAGGGTACTTATTATGATCATATTTTATATCCCTATTGCTAGTGTATATTACCATTATACTTATATTTTTCATTTTGATATTTTTCGAAAAAAATCCAAAAATAGATTTGTTTTTCTTGAAAATATTTTTGAAAAATAGAAAAAAGATTTTTAATTTTTAAGAAAAAATGAAAAAGACAAAAAGATTTTATTTTGATAAAATTTTTGAAAAAGACAAAGAGTTTTGTATTTTTTTTTCACCATATATAAAAGAACATTAAAGATGTCCGACCTAACCATTCATTCCATGTCCACGTGACTATTTTATAGTGTTTTGAGATGTGACATCATTTCATATATGTGTTTTATAATGTGTAGCGTCATTAAGATGTGATTTAATGTAGCTTGTTACATGTTTGACACCTTTTACCCTTTAATGCACATGAGCACGAACGTATTTGAAAATTTGACTTACCTATTACGTATCGGTTGTAGTTTTTTCATCTCAATTGTGCTTTTAATGTGAACCAAATGTTAAAAACGAGATAATAATAAGTTGTGCATGTAAGAACCATTGTTCGAATTTAAAAAAAAATGGTAAATTTGTTACAGTTTAAGCAATGGAAAGGGGGTTATAAAAGACAAAGTCTTTGCATGAAAAGCCACCATTTGCAAGAAAAGGGCGAAAAATATTAACGGCACATAAAAACAGAAGTGCCACGCCATTTGCTCTGAACATTGATGCTTCGCTACAAATGAGCATTAATTTCTTCAAAATTGTGAGTGTGATCGATATATGTGAGATTTTGAGGGAGTTAGTTAAAGATCAATTGGTTTGTACTTTCTATAAAATATCTAAAAGCATTGCATAGTTTTGGGCGTCATTAGTGTGAAAATCATTTATAGTCTTGATTTGTTGATTAAATTAATTCACTTTCACACGAGTTAACTATTTTTACACCTAAGGTAGATTTTGAGATCATTCGTTAGTAGTGTCTCAATCCTTATTTCACATGTGATATGATTGTTTATGTTGATTAACCAATGTAATATGTTCACACCCCTACATTTCGCTTCCATGATTCGATTATTTTTGTGTTTTATATATAGTGTGTTGTATTTGTAAAATTTATACTTGGAAAAATTTTTAAAAATTCAAAAATAGTTTGTGGAGCCTTTGAGGTTATCATTACATGCGCTTATTTGATATATCTTTGTGGTGTTATTCTATCTTTTGTGATGCTTTCCATTTTGATACTTTAGTTTCTACTTTTTTTTCGGAGAAACAACAGATTTATTAGAAAAATTAGTTGAAAAACCCTACCAAGGTGGCCTTACAAGAGAAAATGAGGAAAAGAGAAGACAAAAATCAAAGCAATAAAATAATCTTAATGAAAAATTTCAAGAGAATGAACCCCTAAAAGATCCATACTATATTGGCCTTTGGCTGCTAAAGGGAGATCTTTAACCATGTTGAAACAGGTGTTGGCTTAACTTTTCACCGCATGAGAGGCTAGAAATCTGTCACTGAATTGGACTCTCTCCAGGTATGGCAATATGAGATAGACATTTTTTGTTCCATGGATTTGATGATGTTGATATCTGACAAAATGTTCTAAGGAGGAGCTTTAATATGACCTTTGAGGGTGTCAATGAGCATTTTAGAACCTGATTCTACTATAATTTATTGAAAGTTTAAAGATAAACAAATATACAGACCCCTTAGAATGGCAAGACATTCAGCTTTATTGTTTGTGCAGATGCTTTCATAGAATGAAAAGGCTTGAATGAAGATACCAAGGTGATTTCTCAAAATCCCCCTGATCCAGAAGGGCCTGGATTATCTTTGGAAGCACCATCTATGTTTAATTTCACCACCCCCTCTTTGGGTCTGATCCACTTTGTGATTTTAAAGAAGCAAGGCTTAGGTCTCAATGATTGTATCTTAAAAGTCTGAAACACATGCTCAAAATGGGACTGATTTGACTTGAACTTTTTATTCCTGCTGCAGGTCCTCACAAGATCAGTGATATGATGAATAAGAGAATTTTTATTCATATGGATTCCTCGATATCGAGCTTTATTTCTACATTTCTAAATTTCCCACACTATAGCACCAGGTATGATCAAGAATAAGTGTTGGAGAAAGTCTTGAAAAGGTTTTTTTAACCACCAAGACATCAAAACACTATTGAAGGAGGAAAAGGTTAACTTAAGACCAAAAATATTTGAGAAATAATTCCAAATATTTTGAGCTAAAGGGCCCGAAATGAATAGGTGATGAAAATCTTCCATATAATTTTAGCAGCAATGACAAATGGACACCAGTGGTATACCCATGGATTTTATAGCATCATCTAGGGGAACAATTTGGTGGTAGAATTTCCACCGAAAAGTAGAAATTCTCTGAGGCATATCTGACTGCCAAGTGAGTTTGCAAATAAGGGAAGAGGTTTTGGATGTTCTGATAAGTTTCCAAGAAGATTTAGAAGAAAGTTCCCCATCAGATCTTTTTTTCCAGTATCTTTTCCCATCAATAATGATTGAAGCAGCTTTCGCTTGAGATTCTATCATGTTAAAACTTTTATAAGTGGGGGATCCACTAACTTTGGGCCTGCTGTTATACTTGTTCCAAAAAAACTCAGACCAAAGATTAGAATTAGTTGAGAGGTTCCACAAAATTTTGATGCTGAAAGCCTTTATCAAATTTGGGAGAAATTTTAGCGTATCCCATTACAATTTGACTCTATCCATCACGAAGAACCAAATCTCCAACACCTTCAAGCTCAAGATGATCTCCACATTACGAAAGTATAAATAAATTAGGAATTCAGATTTATTTACAGTTATATTGAAGATATTTTTTTAATTAAAAACGAAGCCATTTTTTATGTTTAGTTTTTTTTTTCAAAATTCGAAAACTTTGTTCAAACGATAAGTCATTCTCATTCGAACGATAAGTTTAGCTCGTTAGAAGGCTCGTTTTTATATTTTATCTAACATGTATCTAACGAGGGTGTACTATTTGGCCTCGTCCGAAGCTCGTTCAAACGAGATAGTATTTTCGTTCAAAAGACTTGCTTTCGTTCTAACAAGATGCTATTCTCATTCGAATGAAGCGTGTTTCTGTTCGAACTAGTGACGTCGCCTCGTATTTTGTGTTGTCTTATAAATACCTGCTTCGTATAGTTTTTCAAATAGAATTTTATAAATTGAAAATTGCATACTTGTTGCAAAATTCCTCACTTTATTTGGTTTAAAACACCTTTTGATTCACAAATTTCATCCCCAATATATGTGTGAATCCATTTGAAATCCTAAGGTATTTCATATCTAAGTTACTCTTGTGGAGAGACATTCTTCACTGCTGACCTTGCGGTTCTTGAGAGGATCACTTACGAAAAGAAGACAAAGGCTGAATTGGTGGATATCGATGGTGGACTGCTGCCTGTGGATGACCCAGGATTGAGCTGTGTTCTTTAGAGGTTTTGTAAGTCGCGTTCTAGTAAAATTCTAGGGCTGAATTGAAAAGGTTTTGCCCGTAAGGAATTTTTCCTCAAATTTACCTTTGTATGTTTGCATGATTTAATTTATCTAGTTTATCATCTAGATGCATATCTTAGGATAAAAATATAAAATTTGTTTGTGTGGGTTGACATCTAGTTAGATAAGTACGCCATTAGACCTATAGCGCACTCTAAAAAAATATTTTCCTTCCAAACTCCCACACACGAGAAATAAAGTTGTTTTCTTCTCTCTCCCAAACTTCTTTATCTTTTATTATTTTCTTTTCTTTCTTCTTTTATCAACTTTCCCTTATTTTCTTTTCTCTCCTAATAAAATTTTTCTTTTCTTTTCTCTCTCCAAAACTTCCAAACAAGCCCATAGAGTGCAAACCCCTTATAATATGATTTTTTTTCCTTGCCGAATATCCTCAAATGATGAAGGAGAATAGAAAAACATCAATTTACCTATCTATGAGTGCACTCCAAGAAATGAAAAACCAAGTAAATAATTAATATTACAAACTGCATCTTCATTCACCAATTAAGAGTATCCAAGTATAAGCACCGGATACTCATTTTTATTTCCTCATCTTTCCCATTCTTTAATCCTCTCCTCTCTTTCTCTATAGTTCATGTTGTTCTTCATTTTCTATGTCACTAAATATAACATTCTTTGAATTCTACCCTTTACCCTATTATGTTTAGTTTTCGGAAATGAAAGAGAACATAGAGAAGGAAAAAAATATTGCCAAGAAACTGTCACATATTTTTCTTTCCCTGAGTGACTTCCTTCATACTTTCAAACCCAAACATGACATTCTAAAATTATAAGAACTGGTCACTGGTGTAAATATATCAGTCGCCCATGCTATGTTAGTGCAGAATCATCTTCTAGGTAAAACCTGAAACAAAAATCAAAGCTTCAAACTCATGTTCACCAAAAAAGAAGCATACATGATTTAGACTACTTTAGGCTCTCTTTAGTTTACCATGGAATTTTATAAGATCATAGATAAGCGTACACATTATAATCATGTAATTATGCACAAAATACAAATCAAAATGTAACAGTGAATAGATAAATATAAGGGGCTTTTAACAAAACGTCCAAAATATATTGTTTATTTAATTTTTAGTCTAACATATTTTCAAATATAACACATTTTCAAATATAATATATACGTCCAGTTAATGTCATATCCACGCGATGATGTCAATATAAGGAAAAAATAAAAACAAAAATTGCGGTAGGGTCGCTCACCTGAAACTGCATGTCGTTGAAGCTTATAGACTAACGCTTCAACTCGCCTCTGTGAGTGGTCATCTCATCTAATATTTCTGCAGAAGACAAATCGGGTGCACTTTCCATGTCATTAGGATCTGTTGGCTCTCTTTCCTGCCCACATAATGGAAAACACACATGCTATAATTAATGAAACATGACATATTTTTCATATATATTGAAATTACTATTAACACTTAAAAAAACATGTTTTATACAAGCGCGTATACAGTGTTAGAGTTTAAATGAGAACTATATGGTTGTATTAGAAGAAATAAAGAAGTTAAGAAAAAATAGGAGATAAGTTGGAGAAGACAAACATGTTCTTCGAGAGAGAAGTGTTGTTTTTATTCAGCAGAGTACATCATGAAAACATGGGTGATGGGATACATTTATCTGCTCAGATTTTTCTACTAACTAAACACATTAATTGCCCTATAAAGTAGGTACAGCAACTAGACTTTGGGACCACTTAGACACACATTAAAGGCACATTAATTTCTCTATAAAGTACGTACAGTAACTAGGTATAGCAGTTTGATAGAAGCTATGCATTAATTTTAACACTCCGCCTTAATGAATTTGTTGAACGCCCATTATTTCTCTAAGAAAATGAAATTCATCCTTATTTTCGTCCTTGGGTAGATCTTTGGTGAAGATATCCACAACTTGCTCTTCGGTCTTGATATATTTGAGTTGAATCTCCTCATCCTCCACGGCCTCTCTAATGAAATGATGCTTGATTGCAATGTGCTTGATGCGACTATGGTAGACGGGATTCTTTGTCATGGCAATCACGGATTGGTTGTCACAAAGTATTGGAGTAGCATCTCCTTTCTTTTAACCAAGATCCTCAGAAATTCTTCTTAGCCACATCGCTTGTGAAGTTGCCAGTGAGGCCGACACATATTCGTCCTCGACGGATGATTGCGCTATCGTTTGTTGCTTCTTTGATGCCCATGAAACTGCTCCAGAACCAAGAGAAAATACATACCCGAAATTACTTCTCATGTCATCAATAGAACCAGCCCAATCCCATCACAAAACCCAAGTAACTTTATCTCAACATTCTTCTTATACATAATGCCAAAATCAGAAGTTCCTTGGATGTACCTCAACACCCTTTTTGCATCCCCAAAATGAGTTTGACTTGGCTTGTGCATGTACAGAGACACTAAACTAGTAGCATACATGATATCCGGCTTCGTAGCCGTCAAGTATAACAAACTTCCAACCAAAATTCTATAAACAGATGCATCAACCTCTTTTTTTTTTTTTTTTTTTTTTTTTTTTTTGGAAGAGGACTAGCCCCAATTTATTGATAACGAAAATCTTTCAAACAACCAATAAATCGGATGACTTTATAATAGAGTCACCTTTACAAAAGAAGGAAAAGAGACTACTTGTAAAATCTAAAGTTTGGAAATCCCCAAGCATCCATGTTTAGAAGACCTTTTAACTCTCTTGGAAAATCATTCACCGAGCTTGACTGAAGATGAATTTGAGATGAAGCACCATAGTTGGCAAGAAGATCTGCACATTTATTTCCTTCTCTAAGCACATGACAAAACTTGACATTGTATCCTTTAATCTTGGCTTTAATCTTGTAGATGATGGACTTGATGCACCATGGACATTTGGATTGATTTAAAAGAACTTTTATAATGACTAATGAATCTGATTCCACTTGAAGCCCTTCTAATTCAGTGAAATTACATAAGTCAATACCTGTCCAAATAGCCATTGCTTCTGCTTGAATATTTGTACCATTTCCAAAGAATGAAGCAAAAGCTTTAATGAGTTTACCTTTTGAATTCCTCAAAACTCCACCTCCTCCCATATCGCCTGGATTACCTCTGCAGCTCCCATCAGTATTGAGTTTTAGAAAACTATCATTCGGAGGTCTCCAATGAACCAATCTAATATATTTGGAATGAGTATCTGTAGAACATATGTGTTTATCAATGGACATAAGGTCAATATCCATATGAATCCTAACCATTGAGTAAATATAAAAAATAATGGCTGACGAATTCATTTTGATATTATCAAATCTCCATGAATTTCTAGCCTTCCAAATCCCCCACAGAATAAACGCAGGAATCACCTTTCGCTCAATGCCAAACTGATCTTTATTAGAAGATGACCACCAAGAGATGAGTCTCCCTCTAATAGAAGAATTAAGCATTTGAATTTCACACACACTATTAAAATGGCTCCACACTTCATAAGCTATGGAACTATTCCCAAAGAGATGTTCTACTGATTCACTAGATGGATTTGTGCAGCATCCGCATTTAGAGGGACCTCTAATACCTATTCTCTTAACAGCCTCATCTACTGGTAAACAATCTTTTAACATTCTTAACAAAAAGAAGGAAATTTTAATAGGAATTTTTTTGTGCCAGATGAAAGAATTAGTCCAGGAA
The DNA here is from genome assembly GCA_949130495.1 of Sambucus nigra. NCBI lineage: Eukaryota > Viridiplantae > Streptophyta > Magnoliopsida > Dipsacales > Adoxaceae > Sambucus > Sambucus nigra. Next base: position 119,176,351 of record OX422208.1, read on the forward strand.
GAAGTTTTATGTTGTCTCACAATGTGCCAAGCAGATGATATACTGAATACTCCATCTGAATTAGGAGTCCACATAAGTTGATCTTTTTGACATTTCCCCATAACTTCCACCTGAGAGCATATAGACAGTGAATTAAATGGAAGCATCGTGTTCACTTTGGAATGGTCCCAACTACCTGACTCATCTAACACTTCCAAAAGCTGAATATCTGGCATATTTGACTGAAGCATCATGTTCCCAGACCAGTTGTCCCATTTAGCATTAATCTCTCCCTTTCCAATCAACCATATACTGTTATTTTCAGCATTCTCCCTCTGCAAAAGCATTCTTTTCCAAACATGAGATCCTCTAGAAGAAGACACTGCAACTGGATGATTTTTCCTGCAATATTTGGCCTTTAAAAATTGACACCATAAAGAATTATTATTCCTGAAGGTCCACCATAATTTTATACCAAAAGCATCTACCAAATCAGAAAGAGACCTCAAGCCTATTCCACCTTCCTCTTCTGGTCTGCACAACTCCTTCCAGCCAATCCAATGGTGCTTCTTGACTCCCTCTTGTGACCCCCATAGAAAATCAGCCATAATTTTTTCAATAATAGCTATAATTTTCTTTGGTGGTTGTAAAGCTGTCAAAGTAAAAATTGGAATGGAATGTAACACATGTTTGATGAGAGTAATTTTCCCTCCTATAGATAGTAACTTTGCTTTCCATCCTTCCAGTTTGGCCCTTATTTTGACAATTAAGGATTCAAACAGATTGCATCTCACTTTTCCGGTATATATCGGACATCCAAGATAAACGAAAGGAGGCTTTTTGAGTGGAATCTGCAGCAATGTTGAAATACTTTTGGATTTTGGATTATCTATTTGCTTGGCACAATAGATAGAGCTTTTACTTTTGTTTACTTCTTGCCCTGAGATTCTTTCATATCTGTCCAGCATTTTTTTTATGTTCTTGATTATTCTAATGTTCCCAGAAGAGAAAATGATAATGTCGTCTGCATATGCAAGATGAGAGACAAGAGGACAGCTAATAGGAGTCTTAAATATCTTTAGCTTAGAATTTTGAAAGATTTTTTCAATATTCCTGCTAAAAACTTCTGCTCCAATAAGAAAAAGCATAGGAGAAAGAGGGCAGCCTTGTCTCAAACCTCTATATGATTGGAAAAAACCACAAATTTCCCCATTAATCATGATGGAAAAGAAGTTATTTGAGATGAGTCTCCAGATCATATCTATCCACAACTCGCTGAATCCAAATTTTCTGAAAACTTTAATCAGGAAAAGCCAGCTGACTCTGTCATAGGCCTTATGCATATCAAGTTTAATTGCAACATTACCTCCTTCATTCTTGACATTAAACATGGAGAACATTTCTTGAGTCAGCAGAATATTGTCTACAATGTTCCTATTTTTAACAAATCCACTTTGGTTTGGGGAAATAATCTTTGGAAGAATAACAGCAAGTTTAGAGGCAATGATTTTGGAAATAATTTTGTTAAAGAAAGTACAAAGACTGATGGGTCTGAATTCAGCAAATGATTTAGGATTGTCTGTTTTGGGGATAAGAATGATGATAGTAGTAGTGAAGAATTTTGGAATGATCATACCATTGTAGAAACCTTCAATAGCTTTGCAAACATCTGGACCAGTAATGTCCCAAGATGAAGTGAAAAATTTGCCAGTGAATCCGTCCATACCTGGGGCACTATCTCCACAGAGATCCCAAATTGCAGATTTTATTTCCTCCGTGTTTGGCAAAGCATGCAGGAACTCATTATCTTCATCTTGAATTAATCGAGGAATAACTGACAGCATGTCTTCATCTTCAGGTCTTATAATGTCCCTTCCAAGTAAAGATTTGAAGAAAATTTTCCCCTCTTCTTTGATTTGCTGTTGGTTCTCAATCCAATCTCCATTTGCATTTTTTATCTTGTGAATATAATTTTTCTTCCTCCTAGCTTGCACGATCTTATGAAAAAATTTAGAGTTAGCATCACCCTCTCTCGCCCATTTACAATTGGCTTTTTGTCTCCAGAATTCCTCCTCTAATTTCAAGTGGTGAGCCAGATTTGCTGCACATTTGTTCATCTCCTCTCTATTCTCATTGGATGGGTTTTCTTCAAAAAGAGCTTCACTCCTCAAAGCTTCATCTTCGGCTTTATATGTATTTTGGAATCAACCTCTTTGCTTCCATCTTCTTTCAATAATTTTTCATTCACCACCAAAGGCGTATCCATCGATTTGCAATTCATCATTTTGAATTTTTCAAGAAAGGTTTTAGCATACTTCTTTTGGAAAATAAAAATACCACATTTTTGTTGATAAATTTCAATGCCCAAGAAGTAACTTAGAAGACCCAAATCACTCATTTCATATTTTTTCATCATGTGACTTTTGAAATCTTCAATCATTTTTGCATCACTACCGGTAAACACCAAGTCATCAACGTAAAGAGAGACAATAAGAATACATGCTGCCCCACTTCTTTTGATGTACAAGGTTGGCTCTTTTTTACTTTTTTGAAAGCCTTTTTAATTGAAGTATGCATCAATCTCACTATACTATGATCGGGGAGCTTGCTTCAAGCCATACAAGGCCTTTTTTTAGCTTGTATACCTTCTCTTCCTCACCTTTCATCACGAATCCTTGAGGTTAGTCAACGCACACTGCTTCATTCAACACACCATTCAAGAATGAAGATTTTACATCAATTTGATACAAAAATCAACCTTTTTGAGTGACCATGGCAACAAGTGCTCTAATTGTGTCATGCCTTGCCACGGGTGCAAATGTCTCTTGAAAATCAAGTCCGAGTTGTTGAGAATACCCCTTTGCTACAAGTCTTGCTTTGTTCTTTTGGATTGAGCCATCAGGATTAACCTTACTTTTGTAAATACACTTGACACCAATGACCTCTTTATTTTTAGGCCTCTCCACCAATTCCCAAATCTTGTTCTTCTTAATAACCTGAATTTCTTCTTCCATTGCAAGCTGCCAGACTTTTTTATTTTTAGCATCTTCAAAGGTCTCCGGTTCAGTTACACAAAAATTACAACTATCATACACATCATTTAGACTTCTCATTCTTCTTGGAGTTGATATTGGAGATGAGGAGTTTGAGCTTGATGGAGAACTTGAGGACAACTATGGATTTGCATTTGGACCTGTATTTGGAGACATTTGAGGAGCTTCTACATCTTCATCTTCATCTTCTTTAGTGCTTTGTGATTCTTCATTAAGGGTGATAACTTGATTTTGGGATTTGTTTTTCTTTCCAATCCCAAAAGGCTTTCTCATCAAAAATCACATCTCTAAAAATAATCACTTTGTTCCTCTTCAAGCTAAAGAGTCTATAGCCCTTTGATTTTGAGCTATACCCCACAAAGATGCATTTTTCACTACTTTCATCAAGCTTGTGTCTCACTTCTTTAGGGACATGAGCAAAGCAAATACAACCAAACACCCTCAATTGGTGCATAGATGGTTTTCTTACACTCCATGCCTCAAATGGAGCTTCATTTTCTATGGCCTTTGTAGGGCATCTATTCATCAAATAAACCGTTGTATATACCGGTTCGGCCTAAAAAGTATATGGCATCCATTTCTCATGTAACATGGATTTTGACATTTTCCTCAATGGTTCTATTCTTCCTTTTCGCCACTCCATTTTGTTGTGGAGTATACCCAACCGTTAGTTATCTTTCCATGCCAATATCTTCACAAAATTTATCAAACTTCTTGAGTTGTATTCTCCACCTCTATTACTTCTCAAAATTTTCAAGTAGTGGCCACATTATTTTTCAACTAGTTTGTGAAATTTTCTAAAAATTGCATAAACATCTGATTATGATCACATAAAATATACCCAAGTCATTCTTGTAAAATCATCAATAAAGGTAATGAAGTATTTGTTACCGACATGAGAAGTGTTCTTCATTTGGTCCACACACATCAGTATGAACAAGCTCCAATAGTGCTTTAGCTCTCCAGGCTTTCTCCTTTGGAAAAGGTTCTCAGTGGTACTTTCCAAGAGCGCATCCTTCACAAAATCCATTTACTTCTTGGATGTTTGGCATCCCGTAAACCATGCTCTTTTGATGCAAATTCTTCATGCTTTGAAAATTTAAGTGCCCGTATCTTCTATTCCATAGCCATATTTTGTCAACCTCATTCATCTTCAAGGCCACATTCTTTGGGTATCTAAAAGTGAGAGGAAAACTTCTATTCTTTTCCATCTTAATTTTTGCAACAACTTGGCGTCTCCCCCCGTTGTCGAAAATTCTGAAGGAGTCTTCTTCAAAGAGAATAGTGTAACCATGTTCTGCAAGTTTCCAAGTACTCAACAAATTCTTCTCTAAATTTGGAACTAGTAGTACATCTCGGATATACTTTGTTCCTTTATCCGTCTAAATGGCGATTATGAACAAGATCCTTACCATTGTCCGTAGTAGGCCGTAGGGAGGGGACTGGGCTGGGAAAGGAAAAGAGGGTCCCCTTATTCACCATAACGCCTAAGGGGAAAGTTCTAAGGTAAATAAGGCCCATAAAAAATAGAAGGGAACCGAGTTTACGAGGTTTAGTACGCTTAAATGACCGACCAAAAAGCTATAGTACCCTTGCCCTTTGTTTGGACTAAGGCACCATTACCCATCCCCACTTGGGAATTAGAAGAAGTATCCATAGAGGTAAAAATATTTTGATCTCTGGTCATGTGATTACTACACCCACTATCAAGAAACCATAAATCATTTCTTTGCTCTGATACTCTTTGACAAGCAAAGAACATATTCCCCTCACATTTTTTGTGACAACTCGAATATAATAATGATAATTATGTTTAAATCATGATTAGATTATGTGTTATGGATAATATGTTATTAGTATATATAATGTTAAGTCATTATATTTAGTCTACTTCTACCTTCATAAAGTATGAAATATTGAATTAGTTACGAACACCAAATTTTGAAGTTTTCGGTAAGAATGTTCATGTTTGAGGCTAGTTTTGACCATTATAATATAATAATTGACTTGAGGTATAAACTAGATATTTGTATATATATGAGTTAGACTTGTAACACAACAAACGGTTCATCTAAATGAACATCCGAGTAGGAAGACATTGTCTTTTTACGAACATGGGGTAAAGTAGTCATTTAGCCTTAAATGATATTTTGTTTTATATAATGCCACATGTTATATTTTGATTGGACCAAGGGGGGTGACCTTATGCCAACTTATAACCCTTGAAATAATCTCTTCCTTCAGCATATTTCAGCCATGGAAGAGTTTTAACCTAAGGAAAGAGAGTATTGAAGTTTAGGAAGAAAGTGAGGAGGAATTGAAGAAAAATTCATAGAAAATTACGTAAAAGACCCTAAGGTAATTCCATCCATAAATCTTGTTTATTTTTTTTATATTACTGATTTAAATGATAGAAATCATCATTTTTTTACTGAAATTCCATATCTTATGTGTACTTATGGATAGATGCAAGTTTAAACAAACTTGAATGTGTAAACCCTTGAAATTGCTTCATTTAGAAACCTTATGTATTAAAACATCCATATCGTTTTGTATACTTACTGGAATTGATTGATTCAAATCGGAGTTTAACATAGACACATATATGTATATCATATCCAAAATCAAGTAAAAATACCAAGAAATGAACCTTGGGTGATGATTTGAAGTTCGGATATGAAATCTGCCCCAAAAGTGTAAATATGCATACCATAGGTTTGATGTTTTGCTTGACATAGAAAATGAACTCTTAAAATTATGAAATTTTACTATTGTATTATTCAATATGTTTTATAAAATTGGGTGAAATATTATAAAAAGTTATGATGTATAATAATTATGAAAATTCTTGGAAGATGACTAAATGATAGAGGAACCTATAGGGCGGATTTGCTATGTAGTAAAGAAATTGGCATATCTTGCTCTAGGAAACTTGGAATGATGTGTAGTCTTTTGTTTTAGAAACCTAATATGATAAGGATTGGATTACCAAGAAGAATTAAAGTGGGTTTGAGATGGAATTTGAATATGTTAGATATCATAACCTGAGTCTAGATGGGACTTCATTTATGATGAATGATTTGAATTGAATCATATGATGCTTATGAATTGAGTTATTGTGAAGTTATTATTTGGATTATTAATATTCTTATGATGATACTAATATTATAAGAATGATAGGAAGGGAAGAAGAGCTGATTGAACAAGTACCAGATAAAGGCAAGGAAAAATCCAGTTAAACTGTCAAGGTGAGTGTACTTATGATTGTTTCATATATACAGATATATGAATATAGCTCTAAGAGCAGGATTTGTTTGAATACTTTGGTATTTAGGATTTGTTTGGATATAAAAATATTCAGGATTTGTTTGGGTCTTATGATCCAAGATTGGAATTGGACAAAGATCCAATGATTTAATTTGTCTTATGACAAGGATTTATTAGAACTAATGTTCTAGGATTTGTTATTGCCAATGGGGAGAATTATTGGGATCTTATGATCCAGGATTTGTTATTGCCAATGGGCAGGATTGTTCGGATTTTATATCCATATATTCGATATAGAATTATTATTTCATTGTAGGGAAGGAGTACCTCATTAAGCTTAATGCTTACGATTTATATTTTAACAATTTTAGGTTTATACGTTGCCAGCTAGGATACCATATGATCGGTAACTTTGAGAGTTGCACCGTTGGAAAGAGCTGGGGTTTAAAGATGGGGATTTTATCATTGTCATATTGAAGATTTTAATATACTCACACATTTTATATATTGAGTTAGCATGGATTGAGTTGATGATTGTGAAATTTTATCATAGTTAATCATAGTATTGTATTTTCGCTTAATTATGACTTTGATATTGATTTCATTATGGTATAAGAATAATATTATGTTCATTATGCGCATTTTGCAGAAAAATATTGATAAATGGATTATATATCTAATGGGATCAAGATTATGATCTAATTATTCTAATAACAAATGATTAGTATGGATATTGGGTTTGGGGTGTGACAATTAGTGGTATCAGAGCATGGTTATTAATTCTGGACGTGTGTGATGGTTAGATGGTAGTATTGAGTTGACTTTATATTTATGAATTGTTTATGTACTACCCAATAGTTTAGTATTATAAACTTTTTATATTATTTGTTAGAACTTTGTTATATTACAGATAATTCCAGGTGGAACCTGGGAATGGACAACATAAAGAAGAGGGAATAGCTTCTCGTATAGATAATACTGAAGTAGAGCAGAGTGTTGCTGGAAGGGCTAGAGAGCATGAGCAGTCTACAGAGATGCAAATAATGGCATAGGCAATATTGAGGATGGCAGAACAACTAGAAAAAAATATGGCATTAATGGTAGAGCAACAGGCTGGATATCTAGAATCAAAGACTATGGTCAGGATTGAGAAAGAGGCAAGGAAGGAAATGAAGGATTCCATGCATGAGAAGTTTTTGAAGTTGAATCCTACAGAATATTCAGGGTCAGTTGAACCTCCAGAAGCTGAGATGTGGATCAGGGATCTAGAAACTATCTTTGCAGTTATGAAGGTTCCAGATAACCATAAAGTGAATCTACCTGTGTTTAAGATGAAAGGAGAGGCCAAATATTGGTGGGAAGCCAGCAACCATTTGGTTCCCATTATGGAAGGTACTGATGTTATTACTTGGGATGAATTTATTAAAGCTTTGTATGTTAAGTATTTTCCTAAAGTTTATAGGAGGGAGAAGGTGAGGGAATTTATAAATTTGACCCAAGGGAAAATGTCTGTGAGGGAGTATGAGGCTAAATTTACTACTTTGTCTAGATTTGCTACTAAGTATGTGGAGGATGAAGAAAATAAATGTAGTAAATTTCAAGATGGACTGATTTGGCCTATTCAAAATAGAGGGGCCACTTATCAGTTAGAAGATTATGCTTATTTGGTAAACAAAGCCACGATAGCAGAAAGGCAAATAAACCAAGGGGTGGCGAGTAGAGAGAGTTTTAAGAAAAGTAGATTCGACGCATCTCAGTCTAAGGGAGGTGAGGGTGGAAGTGTTAAGATGGAACCTCATAAATTTCAGAGAGGTGGTGGAGATAGTGGTAGAGGTCAGGGGAGCTTTGGCAGAGATGCTAAGGGTGGAGAATCTTCTAGTCTGGTTAGGAGGTCAGGAAAAGGTGAGGCACCGACTAGAGTTGTTACAAGTTTCTTTTGTAAAGAGGAGGGGCATTATAAATCCGAGGGTCCTAAGCTTAAAGGAGTGGAATACTACCATTGTCATTAAGTGGGGCATGTTAAGAAGAATTGTCCGCAGTTGGCAAAGACTCTAGCAGCACCTAGTGAAGCAGCAAGCAAGATGTTATCTCCAGGCAGTGCAGTGAAAAGTATGGGTAGGGGACAAGCTAGTAATTCGAGGCCAGGTGGACGAGTCTTTATAATGAAATAAGCTCAGATTACTCCATATGTGGTGATAGGTACACTTTCTATTACTGATAGAAGTTCTTAGGTTTTTATTGATCTTTGTTCCACGCATTCTTTTGTGGCATATGCTTTTCATGTATGCCTGAATAGACCGTGTACTCGTTTAGATATGGGGTTGGGTATTTATATGCCTATGGGGGATATGGTTGTAGCCGAATATGTTTTTCATGATTGTGTTTTGACTGTGGAGGTTAGAGATACAGTTATAAATTTACTTCCATTGGATATTTCTAATTTTGGTATAATTCTGGGAATGGATTGGTTATCTAAATAACATGCATCTCTGGATTGTTTTTGTAAGGAAGTTGTTTTTAATATTCCTAGTGATCCTGAATTTAAATTTATGGGGGAAAGGAAAATTGTTCCCAGTTGCATCATTTTTGCTATTCAGACGACGAAATTATTGAGTAAGGGTTGTGAGAGTTTTATTGCATATGTTCTTGACACTAGGAAGGGGGATTTACAATTAGTCGATGTTCCTATTGTACGGGATTTTCCAAAAGTGTTTCCTAGTGAGTTGTCGGGATTACCTCCAGAAAGAGAAGTTGAATTTAGTATTGAATTAGTACCGGGGACATACCCTATTTCTATGGCACCAGATAGAATGGCACCTATTGAGTTGAAAGAACTCAAGATTCAGTTGTAGGATTTACTTGATAGGGGGTTCATACAGCCTAGTGTATCTCCATGGGGTGCACCAATTTTATTTTTCAAGAAGAAAGATGGTACCATGCATTTGTGTATTGATTATAGGCAATTGAATAAAGATACAATTAAGAAAAAGTACCCTTTTACCTCGTATAGATGATTTATTTGATCAGTTACAGGGTGCTAAAGTGTTTTAAAAAATAGACTTGCGATCAGGTTATCATCAGTTGAGGGTCAAGGGGAGTGATATTTCTAAAACTTCTTTTCGTACTCGATATGGCCATTTTGACTTTCTGGTGATGCCTTTTGGGGTGACTAATGCTCCAGCTGTATTTATGGATCTTATGAACAGGGTACTGCATCCTTTTGTTGATTCATTTGTGATAGTTTTTATTGATGATATTCTGATTTATTCACGTGATATGGTTGAACATGAAAAGCATCTCATAACTATTTTGAATCTGTTGAAAGATAAGAAGTTGTATGCCAAGTTTAGAAAGTGTGAATTTTGGCTATCACAAGTTGTATTTTTAGGCCATGTTATTTCTGGAGATGGTATATGTGTTGATCCTAAAAAGGTAGAAGCGATTGTAAAATGGGATAGGCCCAATAATGTGACTGAGGTGAGGAGTTTTTTGGGTTTAACTGGGTATTATAGAAGGTTTATTAAGGGATTTTCTTCGATTGCCTTACCAATGACTAAACTAACCCAAAAAGATGTTAAGTTTGAATGGAATTATAATTGCTAAATTAGTTTTGATGAATTGAAAAAGAGGTTGGTAACTGCACATGTTCTTACTATTCCGCATGGTGGAGATGGTTTTGTTGTTTATACCGATGTTTCACATCAGGGATTGGGTTGGGTTTTTATGCAGCATGGTAAAGTTATTGCTTATGCTTCTAGGCAGTTGCATACACATGAACATAATTATCCTACACATGATTTGGAACTCGCTGCTATTGTGTTTGCATTGAAATTATGGCGTCATTATCTATATGGTGAGGTATGTGAAATTTTTACTGACCATCAAAGCCTTAAGTATTTATTTACTCAAAAGGAGTTGAATTTGAGGTAGAGGCGGTGGATGGAGTTAATTAAAGATTATGATTGTACAATTCACTACCACCCAGGGAAGGCAAATGTAGTTGCAGATGCTCTGAGTAGAAAGGTTTCGGGCAGGTTATCTTGTATTCGGTGTGCTAAAGTTGCCCACATCATGGAGTTGAGATTGATGAGAGTAGGATTGAAGCTAGCAGATGGGGATAGGTTCTTTGCTCAGGTAAGAGTGAGACCTTTATTAGATACATGTATTCGTGATTAGCAAAGTCAAGATCCTTTTCTTGAGAAGAAACAACAAGATGTCCGAGATGGTAAGTCTGAAGATTTTTGTATTGTGAATAATGGCACTTTATTGTATAAGCAGCAGTTATGTGTGCCTAATGTGAGTGTATTGAAAGATTAAATTTTAGATGAGGCTCATAATTCTATTTATACTATGCATCCTGGTAGCACTAAAATGTATAGGGATTTAAAGGAACATTATTGGTGGAATAATATGAAGAATGAAATAGCTAATTTTGTTGTTAGGTGCCTTACATGTCAGCAAGTGAAAGTGGAGCATCATAAGCCTATTGGTCTGCTTCAGCCATTGCCAATATCGGAATGGAAATTGGATCACGTAACGATGGATTTTATGGTTGGACTTACTCGATATCAGAAGGGGTCAGATTCGATTTGGGTAGTGGTGGACAAATTGACGAAGTCCACTCATTTTCTAGCAGTTAACACTACGTATGCAGTTGATAGGTATACTAGATTGTATGTTAATAAGATTATTTGATTGCATGGAGCACCAGTATCTATTATTTCAGATAGGGACCCTACTTTTACATCCAGATTTTGGGATAGCTTGCAGTATGCTATGGGTATTAACTTACAGTTTACTATGGCTTTTCATCCTCAGACAGAGGGGCAGTCTGAAAGGACAATATAGATTTTGGAAGATATGCTTAGAGATTGTGTGCTTGATTTTAAAGGAAATTGGGATGAATACTTGCCTTTGATAGAATTTGCATATAACAATAATTTTCAATCTACTATTGGTATGGCGCCATATGAAGCGTTGTATGGTAGACGGTGTCGTACACCCGTATGTTGGGGTGAAGTTGGTGAAAGGAAAATAGAGGGTCCAGAGTTGATTGAAGTCACCACTGAAAAAGTGAAGATTATTCAAGATAAAATGTGAACGGCTCAAAGCAGACAGAAAAGTTATGCGGATAAGCGACAGAAAAATTTAGAATTTCAGAAGGGGGATTAGGTGTTTCTTTGAATATCACCATGGAAATGAGTTATGAGGTTTGAAAATAAAGGTAAATTAAGTCCACGCTACATTAGACCTTATGAAATTCTTAAGAAAGTCATAATGGTTGCCTACAAGTTAGCATTACCACAGGAGTTATATCGATTACATGATGTTTTCCATGTTTTTATATTGAGAAAGTATGTAGCGGACTCTTCACATGTATTGGTGGAACAACCTATTGAGTTGAAGGAAGATTTGAGCTACATGGAAGAACCGCTTGCTATTGTGGATAGGAAGGAACAGATATTGAGATCCAAAGTGATCCCATTTGTGAAGGTTGTATAGAGAAGGCATTTCATGGAAGAAGCTACATGGGACAGTGAGGATAGCATGAAAATGCGTTATCGATATTTTTTTGATTCGGACAACCAAGGTATGTCAATTTCAGGGATAAAATTTCCTAACAGGGTGAGAATTGTGACAACCCGAATATAATGATGATTAATTATGTTTAAATCATGATTAGCTTATGTGTTATGGATAATATGTTATTAGTATATATAATGTTAAGTCATTATATTTAGTCTAATTCTACCTTCATAAAGTATGAAATATTGAATTAGTTACAAACACCAAATTTTGAAGTTTTGGTAAGAATGTTCATATTGGAGGCTAGTTTTGACATTTATAATATAATAATTGACTTGAGGTATAAACTAGATATTTGTAGATATAAGAGTTAGGTTTGTAACACAACAAATGGTTCATCGAACGGACATCCGAGTGGGAAGATATTATTTTTTACGAACAGAGGGTAAAGTAGTCATTTAGCCTTAAATGATATTTTGTTTTATATAATGCCACATGTTATATTTTGATTGGACCAAGCGGGGTGACCTTATGCCAACTTATAACCCTTGAATTAAGCTCTTCCTTCAGCATATTTCAGTCATGGAAGAGTTTTAACCTAAGGAAAGAGAGTTTTGAAGTTTAGGAAGAAAGTGTGAGGAGGAATTGAAGAAAAATTCATAGAAAATTACGTAAAAGCCCCTAAGGTAATTCCATCCATAAATCTTATTTATTTTTTTGTATTACTGATTTAAATGATAGAAACTATCATTTGTTTACTGAAATTCCATGTCTTAATGTGTACTTATGGATAGATGCAAGTTTAAACAAACTTGAATGTGTAAACCCTTGAAATTGCTTCATTTAGAAACCTCGTGTATTCAAACTTCCATATCGTTTTGTAAACTTACTAGAATTGATTGATTACAATTAAAGATTAAAATAGACTCATATATGTATATCATGTCCGAAAATAAAGTAAAAACACCAAGAAATTAACCTTGGGTGATGATTTGATGTTCAGATATGAAATTTGCCCCAAAAGTGTAAATATACATACCATATGTTTGATATTTTGCTTGACATAGCAAATGAACTCTGAAAATTATGAAATTTTAATATTGTATTATTCAATATGTTTTCTGAAATTGGGTGAAATATCATAGAAAGTTATGATGTATAAAATTATGAAAATTCTTGGAAAATGACTGAGTGATAGAGGAGCCTATAGGGCGAATTTACTATGTAGGAAAGAAATGGGCATATCTTGCTCTAGGAAACTTGGAATGATGTGTCGTCTTTTGTGTTGGAAACCTAATATGATAAGGATTGGATTACTAAGAAGAATTAAAGTGGGTTTTGGCTGGAATTTGAATATGTTAGATATCATAACCTGAGTCTAGATGAGACTTCATTTATGATGAATGATTTGAATTGAATCATATTATGCTTATGAATTGAGTGATGTTGATGTTATTCTTTGGATTATTAATATTATTATGATGATACTAATATTGTAAGAATGATAGGAAGGTAAGAAGAGATGATTGAACAAGTACCGGATAAAGGCAAGGGAAAAGCGAGTTAAACTGTTAAGGTGAGTGTACTTATGATTATTTCATATATACAGATATATGAATATATCTCTAAGTGAAGGATTTATTTGAATACTTCGGTATTCAGGATTTGTTTGGATATTCCAATATCTAGGATTTGGTTGGGTCTTATGATCCAGTATTGGAATTGGACAAAGATCCAATGATTTAATTTGTCTTATGACAAGGATTTGTTGGAACTAATGTTCCAGGATTTGTTATTGCCAATGGGCAGAATTATTTGGATCTTATGATCCAAGATTTGTTATTGCCAATGGGCCGGAATGTTCGGATTTTATATCCACATATTCGATATAGAATTGTTATTTCATTGTAGGGAAGGAGTACCTCACTAAGCTTAATGCTTACGGTTTATATTTCAACAATTTCAGGTTTATACGCTATCAGCTAGGATACCATATGACCGGTAACTTTGAGAGTTGCACCGTTGGAAGGAGCTGGGGTTTAAAAATGGGGATTTTATCATTGTCACATTGAAGATTTTAATATACTCACACATTGTATATATTGTGTTAGCATGGATTGAGTTGATGATTGTGAAATTTTATCATAGTTAATCATAGTATTGTATGTCCACTTAATCATGACTTTGATATTGGTTTCAATATGGTATAAGAATAATATTATGTTCATTATGGACATTTTGCAGAAAAATATTGATAAATGGATTATATTTCCAATGGAATCAAGATTATGATCCAATTATTATAATAACAAATGATTAGTATGGATATTGGGTTTGGGGTGTGACATTTTTGTTCTTCGGTGAAGTTAGCTTGTTGGTTGTTCTTGAGCCGACAATCTTTTTTAACATGCCGAAATTTCTTACAATTGTGACATTATGACTTTCCCCGGAAACAAAAATCTTTATCAATACGGATACTTCTCTTGCAAATTCTACACTTTTGTTGATTAAAACTTTCATTACTTTCTCTTATTTCAAAATTATTTCTACCTCTTCCTCTTCCATGTCTTCCACCTCTTGAAGATTCACGTTTAGGTTGATCAAAAAATGGTTTGGCCCCAACATTGAGCTTAGATTGAAAGGCACTCTAAACTGATTTTTCAGAGTGTCTACTCAACCTCTGTTCATATGTTTTAATGGAGCCCATTAATTCTTCAACACTCAAAGAGGCTATTTCTTTAGTTTCTTCAACAATGGCAACAATGGGGTCATACTTTTCCGACAAACTAATCAAATTTTTTTCAACAATCCTTTGATCAAAAAGTTGTTCCCCATATGTTTTCATTTGATTCACAATCTCCATTAATCTAGATAAATAATCTTTCAATATTTCCACATCCTTCATCTTCATATTCTCAAAATCTCTTCTTCAGGACTGAATTTTAATAGCCCTTACCTTCAAAGTACCTCTGAATTCTTTTTGTAAAATATCACAAGCGTCCTTTTCTTTGTTTGCATTGATGATTCTTGGAAATATTGTTTCAACTAACCCCTGTTGGATTAGGCTTAAAGCTTTTGCATCTTTCTTCTTGTTCTCCTTCAACTTTTGCTTTTGAGCTTCCGGCAAAGCCGTGATATCCTCCAGTTCATCAAACCCGTCTTCAATATACTCCCATAAATCAAATGAAAGGAAAATGGTTTTCATTTTTACATATCAGAAATCATAGTTCTCTCCATCAAAAATTGGAATGAAGGGTTGTTGGGTACCCATTTGGTTGTTAGAACTTGCCATAAATTTTCTATCACTTTTCATTGAATTTATTTTCTGGCCAGCAAGGAAAATACACCAGCTCTAGATCTGAACAGGGATCTAATACCACTTTGTTGGAGTTTAAATGAGAACTATATGGTTGTATTAGAAGAAGTGAAGAAAAAATATGAGATAAGTTGGAGAAGACAAACTTGTTCTTAGAGAGAGAAGTGTTGTTTTTATTCAGTAGAGTACATCATGAAAACATGGGTGATTGGATACATTTATCTGCTCAGACACATTAATTTCCCTACAAAGTAGGTCCAGCAACTAGACTTT
This sequence comes from Sambucus nigra, assembly GCA_949130495.1. Lineage (NCBI taxonomy): Eukaryota > Viridiplantae > Streptophyta > Magnoliopsida > Dipsacales > Adoxaceae > Sambucus > Sambucus nigra. Next base: position 119,191,765 of record OX422208.1, read on the forward strand.
AGGACCATTTAGGCACATATTAAAGGCACATTAATTTCCCTACAAAGTAGGTATAGTAACTAGGTACAACAGTTAGATAGCAGCTATGCATTAATTTTAACATACAGAATCTGGGATCTTGTTTAATTGTGTGTTTTGGTTCTCCAGATGTAAAAGAAAGTGTAAACAATACTTAATATCCACCAAAGGAGAAGGAAGAAAAATTCTAAAAAATTTTGAAATATCTATTATAGAATCTAACCCTTTATTTCAGTGGCATCTTTGTAACATTTTACTAAAGAACTCAATTGAAAAGAACCTTAATCACACTGAGGGTTTTGTGAAAGGTGCTCAAATTTTCTTTTAAATACTTGTAATACGATAAGTGTCAAACAAAACAAAACCAAATTATATTAGGAGAGCCAAATGTACAACATAGAGTCTAGCCTATATGAAAAGGAGAAGTGAAAAATAAACACGAACAAACTCTTGTATAGAGATGGAAACTCTAGCACAGTATTGATCTATAAGTTCCATCAACGATTAAATAATAAAATAGCATACCATGGATGAGAGACTTCTACTGCAGGTTGGAAGCCTAGCAATTTCTTCATACTCAGCTACATCTAATTCCCGAAGATGGTGAGGTTGAAACAGTTTGGGGAGAACATGTTCTCTTATGGTTATCAGAATAAAGAATGGGAGCGGAAACAAAATTCTAGCAATCGGTATCCATGCCAATCCAAAGAAAACCAAAAGATACACAAACTGGAAGAGTGTAAACACCGCATTTTTTTTGAACGGTACCGCCCCCACAAATGAAGCATGCTCCCCTTGAAGAACTCTGCTCAAAACAAATGCCACCGGGAAACAAATTGAGATAGTTACTAAGGTGTTAAATTCAATGGTCATTCATAATTAGGGTCCCTAGAGAAAAATAGATTCTAAAAGAAAAACTTTGCCCATGATATATGTGATTTTGTGGAAGTACTTGGACCGTATATAAAAGTAATTCATCAGTAAGGACCACATCCAAAGTTCCTTTCATTGAGGACCTTTTTTACGAATTAAAAAAGAATATAGACCTCATTTAACTTTCGATTACTTCAAACCTACAGAACTATAACTATATTTTATTTGGTCACTACAAAGTTCTTTGACACCTAAAGATTATAAATTCGACCCCTGTATCAAAGTTACTTAAAATCATTATATCACGCAAGTCACAGTTTATTTGTTCAAATCATTTAGGGTCCTTTTGATAACCCAATTCTAAGTCGTGGAAATGGAATTGGAAGGCCAATTTTAATTCCACAGAATTGAAATTGGCCTTTCAATTTCAATTCCAAGCCTTGGAATTGAGTTGCCAAACAGGCCCTTAGTTTATTTCCAATATGTGGAATTAGAGCAAAATAGTTCAAATTCCTAAGCATGGAATCTGAACTCCCAAACAAACCTTTCCCCATCAAGCTAAAAGGTAGAAAATTTAAACAATATTCATTTTATAAATTTAATTTCCGCAAGTGATAGATTCATTACTTGAAATGTCGACCAGGGGGCACAAAGAGAAGCAAAATCTTCTCCCACAACTGATTTTCGGGGAGGCTATCAATGGCCATGTAGGCAAAGTATCCCGAAAGAACTGAGGTGGGTATTTCCATGATCACTGGTATAACACACACTGAAAGTCCCACGAGAAGGGATTGCAGAAGGTTAGTTAATCTTTGCTCGTTAACACGGACAAGTAAGTGGTCATCAATGTTCTTTTCGGGATCAAAATTTTCCTTAGCATCTCCTCCATCTTCATATGTCATTACAGCATCCTTAAAGTTCTCCAACTCTGTCTACGGAAGTAGCCTGCATAAGTATAAAGTTCACATGACAAAAATATCCTCATTCAACTAAAATACCCCCAATTAAAAAACTTCATATCGCCTAATTTATTAATAATGACAATCTCTATAATTAAACCAAAAAACCTTCAACAATTTTATATGGATGCCGTTTACATTTCACTAAATCGTATTTTTTTTAATATTTAGAGATTGTAATTATATAATTTAACTTGCACCGCGAGTTCTAGTACACATGACTGTGAGAGAATGTAACACATACTGCTGGAGAAGCTTCCATCTCAATGAACACGTCATGCATCTTTCCATAGATTTAAGAGTTTCTACCTTGCATTTTTATGCATTCCTTTGCTCTCTTCACCATCTTCTTTCGTATCAACTAAAATTCATAGATTGTGAAATTGTCTTCGCACTTAATGAAGAGTGGCCTTACACGAGTGTGTTTTAAATCAAACTAATTTTCACCAAAAATTATCTAACTTTTAATTAGCACCAAACCAAGTTGTGAAAAACCAATTCTTACTTTAAACCAATTTTATCTCGATTAATCCTAAACATGCATCTAGTGATTAAAGTAAGTAAAATAAAGTAAAGAATACTCACAACACTGTATGTACGGGGAAAACCCAAGAGGGGAAAAAACCTAAGACGGCCCAAGCCAACCAATCACTATGAATGTGGAATTACAACGAACAGACAAAAGACTCACTCAACGACTCGATCCCCATGGGTCTTGATGCTCTTCTGATCTTCAACCACTCCTCTCACAGTGCCCACGCAGAAAGTCCTGCTTCCATGATATATGTCCATAACACACGCGTCCACGTATATCTCGGTGTCTACCGAATGGCTTTGATACGTCTATGATGTCGAACAAGAAGTCCTTCTCTTTTCTTCACCGCAAAACCTAGATGTTCAAGTATAGAACAAACCTTCTTGGTGCAGTAAGATCACATAAACATATAGTAATGATAACTCTGATCTTTTCAAACTTCTAAGGATGTGTTTAAGCTTTGAAACCTTAAAAAAAATGTTCAAACAAGTTTCTGGATCGTAAACAGTTTTCCAGATTGCACACTTACGAAATTCTGATGAAAACACGCTTTAAATAGGAATTAAGTGTCGCCTCGAAAAATGTGTCGCTCGAATGAGATTGACCCGTCGTTCGCGCGACATAGCCATCTCGCTCGAACAAGCTCTTTTGTCGTTCGAACGACGCACGTGTCAGTATGACTTTTCTTTTAAAACATTTTTTCAAAAGAGACCCAATTAAGTCAAATTGCTTTTCGTGCTTATCAGAATAAAACGAAGTGTAAAACATTTAAAACACTTTTAAAAATATTTTAAAACATTTTTCCTTTTGAAATTACATCTTTATCTTTTACAAAAACAATTCCGAGCACCATTAATTATACGTATTTATACCTGTGTGATCTCGAAATGCAATTAACTTGAAGACGAATAAACTTGCACCAATTAAACTTCGGTATGATTAATTCTTTGAAGCTTTGCCATAACGTCTTCAATTTCTTCAATACGTCATAGACCAAGTGGAATCATGAAAAAATAAAAATCTCCTTATGACATATTACAAACACAGTTTTGTTCACGAAATTAAGTCAAAACAATACAGGGACTCAATTGAAAATTTATGTCCTTACTAATCTCCCCCTTTGACTATTTCGGGACAAAACTAAACTAGTGAAATGCCTAAGTCGGGCCGTCAATCCGTATGATGCCTAAATCCCATCCCATAAACTCAAAGTCAAAAATTACAGGACACGGACTAGTAAATGTAACACCAGTAAGCATGAACTGTCTGAATGTGATGTAGACTTGAAATCTCGAATCCCTGAAGTATACCTACACATATGACACAGACAAACAAATACCCAGTGAAGTATGGAGGAACAAATGAATCCAATTTATATTTCCAAATGATACCAATTTTACAATAGATACCAATATGAATAAACTCTGAAAAGTCATTTGTTAAACGATTGAGCAACAATATGATACCAATTTGTAAAGTACATAATCAAACAACATTTAAATCCAGATATCAATAAACATGCTCAAAACAAAAAAACTCCCCCTACATCACATACATCTTTCCCTTTTTTGTCTCGAATAGATAATCCGGTGAAAAGATAAACCAATCAAAACGTTTCTAGCATGAAGATATATCAATTAAAAATCGCTAGATAATCATGAAACAACCATCTAAATATGATCAAGTAATGACAAATCAGTAACTAGTAAACAAAGGAATCACACAAAGAATCAGCAGTCTAAACAGGTGTGATAAATGGAATCATATGCAACATATAAATTTTGAGACAATAGAACCTGCATATAAACCAAACAGTCCAGAAAGCTTCCAGTAGTACAAAAAAAATATATTAATTTTAACTAGAGGACCATAAAACAAAACGAAGCAAAAATTTTAGACTGTCGTTCGAACGAGCTAGGGACGTTGCTCAAACGAGATGAGGACGTCACTTGAACGAGACTTCTCGCGACAAGGTAATTTAGTTAGAACGACTTCTCGCGACAGTCCAAACTTTCCCAGATTCCCTTAAATATCATATATTTTTACCAAGTGAAAAAATTTCCTGGAAAAAAATTCCAGGAAGGGGTTGACAGCAGCAAAACAGTGCTAAAACAATAAGATTTTTATCCAAAACGCAAAAACTCATAAAAATAAACGATGCGAGTTACATGCAAACATAGTACCAATGTGCTCAAACATGGATATGTAATGTATGGTCGTGAAACTACAACAAATGAGTCACAATTCCAACACATCGAAATGATCGAGAAGCTCTAATTGATAGTGATAAATCATCAAACTTTATCATAGCCATAAGACAATAAAAAAGTGTGAGTTTAATGAACTAAACATACTACATGGACACAAATCCAGAATTTTAACGATTCTACAAACAATAGCGTCAAATTGCAATTTTTCAACATTAAGATTAGTTGTGCAAACCCGTTTAAATTTTCTCCAACCAAACTCCCTCATAAATACACACTTTTTCAAGTTCTTTTGGGGTTTCTAGCATTCTCAACTTAGAGAAAATATTATTGGCCCTTTTCTTAGCATTTTGTTTTTTTCTTTTGGGCTCTTTTAAACGGTGGTTTTCACGACGAGTTAATTTTGAACTCTTGCAGCCCTTTCCCGTGAATCACTCATCATTTTTTAACTAGATACCAATTCAAATCCTCACAGTGAACAGTTCTTACATGAACACTTCTCCTTAAGTCTACTTACGCATAGATGACAAGATTGAGATAAGAACGCCTCACCAAATTCAAATATGCAAGAGAAGTCAAACATCCATAGAAACTCGTGCATGTGTGCAATGTTGGCATATATACAAAGTTGAATAAAAATGCATATCAACTTCGAAACAACCCCATATAAACAATGGTTAAGATCATTCTAAGCATCGATAATAATGACCAAATGTCCTATCCACATGGATAATGAAACAAGGGGGGGAGGGGGCGGTCCAAGCACACCAATATGCCACATCAAACTTGTAAACTCAAAATAAAACTGAAAATCTTTTTGGCTTTTCAAACATATTTTGACTCAAATAAGAGCAAAATCTTTTTGGATTTTCAAAAGTTTTCTCAAAAACAAAATCTTTTTGTATTTTTCAAATAAGACTCAAATCAAATGAAAAACTATAATACAAAGAGATAAACATGTCACTATACTAACAATGAATATATCATGAAGCAAACTAGCATATGACAAACATGGTAATACTATCATACTTTGTTATCACCGGTTTTATTCTCAAGGTGAAATTAAACTCTCCCTCCATGGACGTAGTCTACATTGGGTGAACCACGTTAAATCTCGTGTCTTTCTTGTGTGCTTATGATTTTATTTTTCCTCTACAATTTATTTCTGTTTGGTTGATTGTGGGGTGCAGCATTGGGCACTACAATTGGCATCAGAGCTCCAGGCAAGTTGGTATTTAGACTTTGGTGTTAAACCATTAGTGTTGGAAGTATTGGGTCATTTACTTTCAAATGTGGCCAGAAAATTTTGCGACCTGGAGGAATTTAATAAGAATGTATTCTTCGCTCTCGATAATGTAGAGTAAATGTTATTCTTGTCAACACAAGTTGTGTATTAGGGTTGATGGAAGAATGCGAGTCCGAGAAAGATGGTTATTACTTGCCCGAAATGAAATTAGAAAGGGTGTGATTGTTATCCCGGAATGCAATTGGTAACGGTGTGATAGCCACCCGCAAGGTCTATTGATACGGTTTGATTTTTACCTAGAAGAAAATTAATTGTCGGTGATATTGTCATAGCAAGTCTACATCCAAGGACAATGAGCACATGTAACGGAAAATGAGTCGTATCTTGGTTCGGTATTTGAAAAAAGGATGGTAGTGGCTCGGAAGTACCTTAAGACGGTTAATGGTATATACTGAACTTTTGGAGATATTCTCATAATCTCCAAAAGTGATGAATTCCAAGGACAACGGTGCTCGGTTATAGGTGGAGTTCATGAATCACACGGTATTGTACGGATTTTGTGTAAATTGTTGATGTCATTTGGATGGATCTCGATGGTATATTTTTTGGAACAAGGTGCACAAGTGAAGAAAGATTTCCAAACGCTCTCGTTTACAACCGATGAGCGTAGTGTATGTTCCAATAGACGATGGTGTGAGGAATTTTTTTGGTGGAGTGGTGGGTCAAGGTCCCTCTTTGGAGTCGATGGGTATATTCGACTGGTTGCAGCTACATTCAAGCATTAACCCGCATCTTCAGCTTCAGAAGATGTCCAAGAAGAGAAAAGTGCAATGGGTATATTTGCAAGGGGAGGTGACTATTCTGAGGGCAATTTTCACGAATTACTTATATCTTTGAAGAGGCATTGAACGGTAAATGGATAGGTGTAGCTGGTACAAGGAAGATCAATGGCGGGTCCTTTTTTTTGGTTGTTGTGGTAAGCGAGGAGATTCAGCTGGGGGAACTCTCATCGGATGGAGTCTTGGTTATGGCACTCCGGATATTGTCTTCTCGTTGGCATGTCATGGACTGCCAAGGTGGAGATTGTTGGGGTTGACAAATCATTAATGCCAAAAGCCACTTGGTAGAGTTGGCAACCCATGTGGTGGAAAAGTGGAAGATTTTGCTTGCTATAAATTGAACCCTCTTGAGAAGATTATATGCACCAAAAATACACCTAACACCAAGAAAGGAAGCTAAGAAAAATGAAGTGTGAAAGAGATTGATAGAATTCAAAGAGTCTATATCTTTGTAGTGAGAAGTTTAATTGTTGAGAGTGTGCGAGTGTTTGTAAATATCGGTTTTATTCTCAAGGTGAAATTAAACTCCCCATCCGGTGGACGTAACCTATATTGGGTGAACCATGTTAAATCTCGTGTCTTTTTTGTGTGCCTCTCATTTTATTTTTCCTCTATAATTTATTTCTATTTGATTGATTGTGGTGCCGGCATTGGGCAGAACAGTTTTATGAGTTGTTATTTAGTTATAACAGTTCCTTTTTTTAGATGGTAGGAGAATTGAATTTCTCCTATATGAAATTCAAACTTGGTCAACTTATAATTCCTGCTCTATAGGCTGTTAGTTAGTTGATAATTTCTTGGGAGGATAATGACAGATTGTTGTCATCATGTTTTCTCCTATTTGTTCTTGTATTTTTAGGTAGTATTGGAATATGAAAAATAAGAGGTTTTCCTCCTCAAATCACAGAAAGAGGACAGAAGAGCCTCCTGGGAACTCCAGTGGGAACTTTTCCAGGCACATCAAAAGACAATGCTGTCCACCGGACAACCATTAGGTGAACTGCATAATCCGCAGTAAAACTTCTAAGCCATCCTGTATTTAGCAAGCAAAAGAATAAAAAAGAGTAAATCATGTCCAAGTCCACATATATGCAAATAAGAATCAGTATATTTGAGGGCACCTTTATGTACCTGTGCCATAAGGCCATGACCTAGCCCGTCTGCTCGTAATAGCAGTGAACATAAGGACAAAGGAGAAAATGATTGACAACAACCCATTTGTATAAAGCCACTGAATTGGTACTTCTCTAATTTGTCATTTTCACCTTTGGGAATATCAAATTCACTCACAACTCCCTAGGATTCAACACATGAACAGAGCTTAAAACAAAATTTTCCGCTTAAAACTTGTTTTCCAATGTTCACGAGACAAAATTTTCTTGACTAAAGATTAAAACAGAAAAAAAAAAAGTAAATAAAAAAATATAATATTATACCTTTTATCGCCTCTTGAATAAAAAGAACAGAAATCAACATGCCAAAAAGCTCCCCAGCAATCCTTGTAAATCTTGTGATGATTACACAAGCATGGAATATTGCAAGAAGGAACAAGAAAAGGGCAGTCCAGAAACAAACCCTGTGATCAAACAAAAAAATTAATATTTAATATACACACATGTCCTGACTCAAGATTATGGGAAACCCCAAAAAACTTAAAAAAAAAAAAAAAGAAAAAAAAGGGAGTAGTTCGATTTTCATACCACCCAGCCCAGGCTAGGGAAAGTTTCCTACCCATCTCCGGCATTACTTTAGAAAATGTGTACAAGTAATTATACATTATCACTGTGGGTTCTGCAACTCCTAAAATCAGCAGAGGTTGTCCACCAAAAATTGAGTGAATAATTCTGCAGATAGCAGTTAAAACCAGAGTTTCAACTGTGCTCAAACTTCCATATATTCAGAACAGAGACAGGCATAACCAATTGCAATTTGAGAACACCAAGAATGAACTCTAGTAACTTCTACATCAGCTATGATGGCTTTAGGTGCAAAATATAACATAATATATATTTTTTGTCGAAGAGAAAATTAATGGTGTACTGTACCCGTATCCCCATTCAATTGCTCCCCAAAGGCAATGACAGGAAGAGCATAAGCGAAGAAGATATATGCTGTTGGAGCCAATATCCTGACATTTTATTAATTAGAATACAATAAACATTACTGAGACCAATGATCAAATATACAAATTTTCCATTTTACATCTTTAGTCCCCCCACCCCCCCCCCCCCCCCAAAAAAAAAAAAAAAGAGAGAGAGATGAGGCTATACCTAAAACCTGAACATAGTCCCCCAATCCAATCTTGCTTATAGCATGAGACTCTTCCTCTCACATCTCCAATGACCCCTTTGAATGGAGTCGTTATGTTGTTCATTGCTGATTCTGTAATACAAAAACACCAACGCTCAATATTGATAACCAAATTTATTTAGTCCCCATTTGGCAATCCAATTCCGAGGCTTGAAATTGGAATTGGAATTGAAAGACCAATTTGAATTTCAGATTATAAGAACAATGAATTGTTTGACATTCACCAGCATAAACAAAATGCATAGAGGACAACCTAAAGATTTTTTTTTTCATTATGTGTGTAATTCCAACACCACATTGATTTTATTTTATTTTAGAAAAAAAAAACAACCATCAAAATATAATAGCATTTAAAAAAATGTTCATTACCCTAGCTCCACACTTAAATATGTTAGCTATACATAAAACTATTTAATTAATAATAAAGGATCATGCATGTGTTCTTATTAAATTTTAGGAAGAAGAATAAAAGTTGAGAGAGAAACTGTTGAACTGATTGATTATTATTTTGTAATCTTCTGATCTTTACATCATAAGAATACACTATATAAAAGAAACAAACTACAAAGCACGCAACACATGACAGCTATTGACAGGCTGTACACATGACAGGCTGTACACATACTACACATGTGACAGCTAATACAACTAATACTCCCCCTCAAGATGGACTATGAATGCCAATGAGTCCCAGCTTGCTTAGAAGATGCTTGAAAACAGCAGGTTGCACAGCTTTGGTAAATAGGTCTGCAAGTTGATTGTGGCTAGAAACATACAATGTCTTCAAATCTCCATCTTAGATCTTTTCTCTCACTAAGTGACAATCAATTTCAATATGCTTAGTTCGCTCATGAAAAATAGGGTTAGTAGCAATATGAAGAGAGGCTTGGTTATCACAAAATAAAACAGCAGTTTTAGAGTGGGTTACACCAAACTCGCGAAGAAGAGATATAAGCCAAGTCAATTCAGAAGTGGCATTGGCCATAGATCGATACTCAGCTTCAGCAGAAGATCTAGAAACTGTTGTTTGCTTTTTAGACTTCCAAGAGACCAAAGAATTGCCAAGGAAGACACAAAAAACCGAGATAGACCTTCGAGTATCTGAACATGCTGCCCAATCAGCATCAGAAAAGACTTTAACTTGAAGATCAGAAATGGGGCAACAAGCTTATGCATAACCTTGTAAAGAAATGGCAGAAGAAGAGGGATAAAAGAGACCTTGACCATGGCAAGACTTTAGGTATTGCAAAACTTTGTAAGCTACCTTTAAGTGAGGTTCGCGAGGTGAGGAAACAAATTGACTAAGCTGATTGACAGCAAAAGATAGATCTGGCCTAGTTATAGTAAGATATAACAATCTACCAACAAACCTTCTATACATATAAGGATCAGTAAGTAACTCACCCTCATGTTGACTAAGCTTAAGATTTGGTTCCATGGGAATAACAGAGGGCTTACTTCCTAAAGAACCTGCCTCTTCAAGAAGTTTCAGAGCGTAACCCCTTTGGGAAATAGAAATGCCTTGAGAAGATTGGGTAATTTCAAGACCAAGGAAGAACCGAAGCATCCTCAAGTCTTTGAGCTTAAACTGAGCTTCAAGAGCTTTCTTTAATAATACAACAGGAGGATCATTATTAGAGGCAATAATGATATCATCAACATAGACGAGAAGAGACATAAACTCCTCACCGTGATGTTTAACAAATAAGGAATGATCTGTGGCCGATCGAATAAAACCTTCGCCAAGCAAAACTTTAGTAAATTTAACATTCCACTGCCTTGAAGCTTGTTTAAGACCATACAAACTTTTATGTAATCTACAAACTGGAGATTTAAAATTAGAAAACTCCCCCTTAGCCTTGTATCCAGGAGGAATAGACATGTAAATTTCCTCATCTAAGTCCCCATTAAGGAAAGCATTATTCACATCAAGTTGATGAAGGGACCAACCATGAATAGAGGCAAGAGCCAAAAGCATTTTGACAGTAACTAGCTTAGCAACAGGAGCAAAAGTGTCAAAATAATCAACACCCTCTTGTTGAGTATACCCTTTAGCAACAAGTCTAGCCTTGTGTCTTTCTATGGAACCATCAGCTTTGTGTTTCACTTTAAAAAGCCATCTATACCCAATAGGTCGATGACCAATAGGCAAATCAACCACACTCCAAGTTTTGTTAACTTCAAGAGCTTCTAATTCATCTTTCATAGCAGCTTCTCATTCAGCTTTTCCACAAGCTTGATTATAAGATTGAGGTTCAAAAACTGTTGTAACTGCGAAGACAGCAGCTTTGTAATCAGGACTCAACTTGTCATAACTCATAAATCGATTAAGAGGATAAGCAGTTTGAGAAGCCGATACTGTTCCACAATGAAAATCCTGAAGATGTGAAGGCTTTTTAATCTGTCTCAAAGGTCGGGTAATAAGATTCTTGTCCTGTTGATGTAGTGGGGAATCAACACAGATATCATTACTATCTAAAATAGTTGTGTCCTGTCTTGTGGAAGCACTGTATCAATATTTGGGGATGAAGATAAATCATCGTCAGAAGTAGACATGATAGGAAGCACTGTATCAGGCAAAGCTTGAAGAATATGCTCAGCAGAAATCTTATCCGCAAATGGGAAAATTGTCTCATGAAAAAGAACATCCCTGGACATATAAATTTGACCACTCTAAATATCAATAAGCTTATAAGATTTCATACCAATTGGGAAACCAAGTAATACACATGCTCTGTATCTAACAGAGAACTTACTTCTTCCATTAACCAGTGTGGATTCATAACACAAGCAACCAAAAACTTTTATATGAGAATATGATGGAATGGAAGTATTTAATACCTCAAAAGGAGTTCTATGTTGAAGAAAAAAAGAAGGCAATCTATTGATCAAGTGAACAGCAGTAAGAACAGCATCTGACCAATATATGAGAGGCATACCAGACTGAAAAATGAGTGCCCGAGCCACATTCAATATGTGTTGATGTTTTCTCTCTACCACTGAATTTTGTTGTGGTCTTTCCACACAAGAGAAGTAATGTTGCACACCTTTTTGAGCAAAGAAATCTTTGAATGTTAGTTCTCTAGCATTATCCGATCTCACTCCTTTAATTTGTAACCCAAACTGAGTTTTTACCATAGCAAAGAAAAGAGGAATGACATTATGCACATCAGATTTGGCCTTAAGCATATACACCCAAGTATGTCTTGAGCAGTCATCAACAATGGTTAGAAAAAATCGGTAACCATCCACAGAGGGTAAATGAAATGACCCCCAAGTATCTATATGAATAAGCTCAAATATTTGAGAAGAAACATTATTATAAGAAATAAAAGGCACTCTCTTTTGCTTAGAAAAATGACAAATCTTACAATGAAAATCTTTTGTTTGTTTATTATGAAACAAAAGATGAGCACTATCTTGCTCTTTAACCACTAAAGAAGGATGGCCTAATCTAGTATGCCATATAGTTTCTTTATTACTGTGCATATGAAAACTATTAGCTGCAAAACTCTGAACATCATCCTTTAATGAAGAAAGTTGAGTTCTGAGGTAGTACAAATTGCCAATATGACCAGCCTTGCCAATCAGAGTAGCTGGTGAAGGCCCTGCATGATACAACAATTTGCATCAAAAACCAAAGAACAAGTGGTAGCAGTAGTCAAGGCACTAACAGATACCAAGTTGTACTGAAAAGTGGGCACGTAAAGGACTTTATGTAACACAAGATAAGAGTTGATATGAACTGTGCCAGTGTTAAGGATTTGAGCAGTTTGTCCAGTAAGAAGAGTGACTTTAGAAGCACAATTTGTGTTATCAAATGAGCTAAAAGCTTTAGCATCATGACAAATATGATGTGTAGCACCGGTATCAAGAAGCCAAACTGAACTAGAAGGAAGAGAATAATTCATACCAGTTATATTAGAAACTGATGGTGTGTCTTCAACATTTACATTATTCGCTTGAAATTGATTAGTGATAAACGCAATCAACTGCTGGCATTGAGTATTGGTCAGCTTAAGAGAATCTGAGTTTGCATTCTCTGAGGTAGAAGTAAAAACTGGAGCAGTTTGATTAGGAGAGTGAACAAATGAGTTGACAGAAGTATCCTGCTTGACTTTATTCTTTGGTTTCCAACCCGGTGGATAACCTTGAATCTTATAGCACTTATCCATAGTGTGCCCAAAATAACCACAGTGAGTGCATACATGTTTGTCTTTCTTTCCCTTTGAACCAGCACAATTGGTGGAAGAAGTATGAGTAGAAAGTGAAGCATAGACAGCAGCAGAAGGTTGAGACACAACACTGTTGGAGCTAGCAAACTGATTAAAACCATGTCCAATGGAGGAAGAAGACAAACTTCTCTGTCGTTCCTCTTGAATAACAAGAGAGAACACCTTGTTAATGGAAGGTAATGGATCCATCATCAAAATTTGAGCTCTAACTTGACTGTATGAGTCATTTAGCCTCATTAGAAATTGCAGAATGTAGTCCTACTGCTAATAATCTGTAATTTCTTTCATAGTTTCATATTCACTAACAGGAATTGGCCTATATTCCCTTAATTCATCTCATAAACTTTTGAGTTTAGTAAAATAGGAGCTCACATCATTAGATCCTTGTGACAGATTATGTATGGTCTGCTTTAGTTGAAAAATATGTGGTCCATTACTCTGCTTAAAACGATCACTAAGATCATTCCACATCTCATAAGCATTGTCAAGATACATCACACTTTCAGCAATATCTTTAGAAACAACATGAAGAATCCAAGATATCACCATAGAATTACAGCGTGACCATGAACTGAACATCAAATCATCTTGACTAGGCCTAATTAGACTTCCATCAACAAACTTCAATTTATTTTTGGCATCAAGACCCACCTTAAATGCACGATTCCAGGAATTGTAATTGCTGTCAGTTAAAGGAGCAGAAACCAGAAGCATAACTGGATGATCTCCATTACTTAGATAGTAAGGTGAGTTGTGTTCTTCTAGAAAATTCCGATCTGTGTTTTCTAGGGCACTGAATTGGTTGGAATTGGATCCAGAAGAAATTCCACCGCCATTGTTTCCACGACCTTGACCTCCTCTACGAGCCATCGCAAAACAATCAGAAATGAATTGAGCAATCAAAGCTCAAGAACAATCAGAAATGGCAGAACCTCCCTGCTCTGATACCATATTACATTTTAGGAAGAAGAATAAAAGTTGAGAGAGAAACTTTTGAACTGATTAATTATTATTTTGTAATCTTCTGATATTTACATCATAAGAATACACTATATAAAAGAAACAAACTACAAAGCACGCAACACATGATAGCTCATGACAAGCTGTACACATGACAGGCTGTACACATACTACACATGTGACAGCTAATACAACTAATAGTTCTGAACACACAAAAGCAGTCTCACACATAAACCATACATAATAGAGAACAATTCCATCACGTCATGATGTATTCATGAATTTTCATTCTGATTTAATAAAGCTAACCTTTCCTATCTGGTTGCTGAGAAACCTAAAGAAAACACGAGAACATAAAAAATGGATAGAAAACCAAAACAGAATTGCATTGTTGTACAAGTACAAATTCGCAGATCTTAATAATGTATCTTTCTTTTTCATGTCCTCATTTTTCTCCAAAAACCAAACAGAGACGTACCAAATAGTTTCTACACAATATTCAACACGTGATTTGTTCATCTTAAATAAATTTGTTCCTAGTATAATGGTCAAACACGAGATATGTTGGTACACTTTATTTATTTATTGTAATTAAAAAATCACATCAAATAGTTTTACGAAGAAATTAAAAAAAAAATCATAAATCAATTTTAAGTCTACGGTTCAAAATTAAATTATTACCTCTTATGATTATCGCAAATATGAACCTCATGCGTGAAATCCAAATAAATACTGTAAAATAGAAATAAACAATATTACCTCAATTGTTTATTAATTCGTCGTAAACGATTCTTGGGTTGAGTCGCGGACTAGGTCGCTCTCTTTAAGACGTTTCGCGGCTCTACCCTCCTTGTGTAGGTAGTCTACAGTCACGTCGTCCCCAGGATAAAATAACCCCAGAATCACCTGTGTATCATATAAACATGCACCATAGTTATATTTCTTCTAGCACCCCTTTCAAATTAATTGCTCAATTTCTAAAAAATATTTTGGGGAAATAAATATTTTCATGAAGAAAATATTTTTCTATTTTGGTTCTATTTTTCTTTCTAAGAAAAATTCATAGAGTGCATTTTTAGAGAGAAACCCATTTCTCCTTTTATTTTTATAGCATGTATTGCTTTCTTCTCTCTTACAAACTCAAAAAACTGTTTTTCTCTCTCAAGCTCACTCCCTTCTTATCATATGGCCGTATGAAGAGTAATAATTATGTGTATTGTAAGTGGGTACACAAGTGGAAAATAAAATATGGTTTAGTGGGTATAGTGGGAGAGGTTGGCTAATTTTCAGCCAAAAGTTTAGGAGAAAGGTAGGTAAAGTGGGTGCATTATTTCTCTCACTTGTATTTTAAAATACAAACATACAATAATCCCCCACTTGGATTTTAAAAACACAATCATCGATAACAATTCCCCGCTAGTAAATTTTGAAAACTTATTGAGCAATAATAATTAATAGAATTGTGCATAAGTAAAGATGTCTTTCGACTTGAACCTTTACGTAGTAAAGATGATTCAGAATATAATAGAGTAACTCGTAGTTTTGAACTCTATCTCTAACAACATCCCACACACAACCCTACTTGGGTGTAGTCCTCAAGCCAGCACGTTACGGCCATGTGCTTTTATCCCAGAATGTGAACGCTCTAGGGTATTTGCCCAAAATTACCATAGAAAGCGGCCACACTTCCACATTCACATAGGTGAGTCTATCAAGGATACTCCCATAGCTAGGTACCCCACTCAAAATAGAGCTATAGATCTTCATTAAGAGTTATAATTAACTCAACCTTAACTCGCTTCAGGATATCATGCTCTATGGGGATGGACTCGGAGTAAAACCCCATAAATAATAATTATTAGCATGATTCAACCCATATCACCGTGACTTGTTATTACCCTTTGAACCTATTTCTTGGGATCTCCAGTCTATAGGTTGGGTTACCACCACAAATGATTCAATATCAACGGGTTTTTGTTCGATCCCTTTCTAGGTGTTAAACACCTTCTCCTGCACTAGTCCTTTCGTCAAAGGATAAGTCAGGTTCTATTCATCAGTCCGAATATAATCCACACTCACAACTCATTAGTTTTTAAATTCTCAAGCTATGTTGTGATTACGACATATTTGTCGTTCTTTCCGTTAAAATAACGGTTCTTAAATTTTACAATAGCCATGGTTCTATTGTTGTAGATAAAATGACTGTGTTAATCTCTACCATAAATGGTATCTTATAATAGGTCTTTTAACCTTTCATTTACTCATTAGCCATAGCTAATGGTATCACCATATACTCCATCATTAATTATGACAATAATTAATATTTCTAGGAGTTCCAAAAAATAGCAACATAATATGTGTTAAACACATATCCATTATTGATTCAGAATCAATTCTAGGTTCGTGATTTTATCAAAACACATAACCTTTATCAATAGCATAAGAATGCACTTTTTGATTATAAACCTTCATAGTACTCCCCAAAAAACAAATATTCCAAATCAACTGTATTTAGTAGTTCAATTGAGACTACTTAAGATGTTTGCATATTCATCTTTTCTTATCACTATATATAGTGTTCTTATACTTGGATCATGTGGACTACAAGATGGTTCATAATAAACATATATCCAATAAATAGATATTTTTGTATTTCAATGTACTCTATCAATTAATTGATCCATATATCCTTGTAATATTAACAAGTACTATTCTTGTTTCATTGAAACTCTTTATGCCAACACTTTGACTTAGCATGAATTTGGTTTTCTAGGTAACAAAATATTATAACCAAATATTAGCTAATCATTCTTGCATAATAAATAAGAGTGCATTCATATTTCAACATGCTTAATGATAAATACAATTCATATTATTCTCAATTCATTCTCATTTGATAATTTATCAAAATATCATGCCATTTATTGGTGCCTTGCATATTAATTTTCCAACTTCAAGTTGGTCCATGTAAGTTGCCTTACATAGGTCACGATTTGAAAAGAGATATTATATATATTTAATTTTTAACTCAACATCATATATAATATCAATGTCATTCAAATTAAATGAAGCCTTTCATTTTCATGAGAATAATTTAGCTCACAACATGTATAACTAAGTTATATTGATGAATTTCAGCTATTAAACAAAGCGTATATTCATAAATGATAATTGTCTCAATATTCCTTCAAAGGATGTGTATACACCTCATTATCTTATAGTTATAAGACAAGTCAATTATAAACTAATTTCTAGTTTATTCCAAGGAATTCAATCAATCATTTATGACATCACCTCTCTAAGGATTTTTCGTATCCTTTTCAATAATATAAGCAATCATTTATTTTTAACTCACAACTCAAAAAAAATCAAAGTTTCAGATTCTATTAAATGTTCTTCAAATATAGTTGAGAGATACTCTATTGAATGCCCCCACTATTCTCTAGGTATAGTATTGAGAAGCAACATATAATGTGCCCCCACTATATCTTCAATTCATAAAATAAAATCTAAACTTGTGAGTTTCAACATTAAATAAGAATTAATCTTATTTCTTAAATAAATACATGCTTAATGTCATCATGTAAAGACGGATAAAAAAAAATACATGTTCATTTGTTTTAGTCATAAATTCAGATTTTCATGTGTCTGAAATTCACATATAGATTATACAATATATTTCATAAAAAATTATAATATAAATTTTTTCATATATTATGTTTCACAATGTATGTAATGATACTGCGTATTAAAGTTTAAACCTCTATTTCAAATCAAAGCATACGATCAAAATAATTTTACCCAACTAAATTATTTCTACACGCGTATGAAGCACACCAAATTGATTCCAACATAGCAGAATATAATTTTATTATATACCTTTCCAACTCATATAAATGAATAATACAAAGAACTATTCATATAAAATTCTATCGGTTGCACTCCAAACTCAAATATTGTATAAGTCATTATATAATTTCTATGAAATTCATCTTCCATAAATTTGAGTCCAGATTTTTCTAAGTACTTCATAAATCCTTGAATAAGAAATTTATAAAGGCTTCAAAATATTTTGAATCCGTTTGGAACACTACATGATAAATTTTTCTAATAAAATGTTGTCCAAAATATTTGTTCAAACGAAAAACTTCAAGTTTGAAATTTCACCACGACTAAACCTCTTATTGAAATTTTATGAAATTTTTTAGAATTCATCCTTAATGAGTCCAGTCTTCTCCAAAATTGGAATCACTACAAAATATTAAGTACAAGTGAAGATAAACTTGTTTTCCTTCAAGTTGTCCAAAAAATTCAACATAGCGCATCACATTTGTAAAAATCATAATAAAGGATATACAACTCTTTTTTCAGAAATTCCAAAGCCCAAAATTTATAATCTCAACATAATACTTGCATGCCAAAATTCAAAAAATTTCAGTCTATATATCATTAAAAAATCGAGATGATATTCCAACAAAATTCATAACAATAATTTCAATTTTTTTTTCATCATCAATCACTTTAGTGTGGTTGAAAAATACCAACTACACTTTCACATAAACAATTCAAATATATTTGAACAAATTTCTTTTGTAGTAAACATAGT
Source organism: Sambucus nigra (assembly GCA_949130495.1). NCBI lineage: Eukaryota > Viridiplantae > Streptophyta > Magnoliopsida > Dipsacales > Adoxaceae > Sambucus > Sambucus nigra. Next base: position 119,210,553 of record OX422208.1, read on the forward strand.
GTAAGGCACAAATGTTTATAACTTACCCTTCGAATCCATATATCAAATTTTTATTTGTTTCCAAATGTCAAATTTTCATTCGTTTCCAAATATCAAATTTTTAATTTGATTCCATATAACAAATTTTCATTTGTTTTCTTAACCACAAGTGGCTCAAAATGAATTATCTAAAAAGGTATACAATTCCATTGCCAACAATAACATCTTATGTGAAATAATATTTCACACTCATAACTAAAAAATAGGATTGACTTATTTGAAATTTTTCCAAGAAGGGGTTCATTATTGTTCAAATTCTAATTTCTCACGAAATTATTGATCGATTCCGAATTGACAAAAAATATTGAAATTTATTTTTTTACTTCAAAAAATATAATATTTAGGAAGTTCGGGGGCCAAAAGGTAATTCCTAGAGGGCAAAGGTCAAAATTACAATTTCTAGACATAGAAACTTAGTTGGCCTTTTTTCATTTCGACATCATAAAAATAATTATATATGCCCATAAGATTTATTTTCTGGTCTCATTTTTCGATCTCCATGGTAGACATAAAATGTCTTAAAATTTTTGGTACACTTTATATATTGTGACTAAAAAGTCGCAGCAAAGAGTTTTATGGAGAAATCGAAAAATAAAATCATAAATTAATTTGAAGTCTACGTCTCAAAATTAAATTATTACCTCATATGATTATCGCAAATATGAACCTCATGAGTGAAATCCAAATAAATACTACAAAATAAAAATAAACAATATTACCTCAATTGTTTATTAATTCGTCATAGACGATTCTTGGGTTGAGTCGCGGACTAGGTCGCTTTCTTTAAGACGTTTCGCGGCTCTACCCTCCTTGTGCAGGTAGTCTATAGTCACACCGTTCCCAGGATAAAACAAGCCCAGAATCATCAGTGTATCATATAAACATGCACCGTAGTTATATGTCTTCTAGCACCCATTCCAAATTAATTGCTCAATTTCTAAAAAATATTTTGGGAAAATAAATATTTTCATGAAGAAAATATTTTTCTATTTTGGTTCTATTTTTCTTTCTAAGAAAAATTCATAGAGTGCATTTTTAGAGAGAAACCCATTTCTCCTTTTATTTTTGTAGCATGTATTGCTTTCTTCTCTCTTACAAACTCAAAAAACTATTTTTCTCTCTCAAGCTCACTCCCTTCTTATCATATGGCCGGATGAATAGTAATAATTATGTGTATTGCAAGTGGGTACACAAGTGGAAAATAAAATATGGTTTAGTGGGAGAGGTTGGCTAATTTTCAGCTAAAATTTTAGGAGAAAGGTGGGTAAAGTGGGTGCATTATTTCTCTCACTTGTATTTAAAATACAAACATACAACAAGATATAATGACATGCATAACAATACACACATACATGCATCCGTAAATATGAAACAAACCTAGATACATGCATATAAAGAAAGGAAGAAACCTATCGTGGAAATGCAGAAACGAAGAAAATTGAAGAGCAAAAAGATCCAACAGAAATATGGGTGTTTCCGGACGGCGAGGCGCAGCCGAAAAAGATGAGAGGTTCAAAAGCCTCCCCTTCTCAACCTCTCTCTATAAAAATATATGTATGTATATGTATAATGTATATATTCCCTACAAGTGTTTGAGGTTATTGAATAATTGTCTCTCAATATAGAACGGTTTTTCGGATTAAACAAGTAGCACAATAATGTAAAATCCCATCGAACACAATTCTGTGTGTTTACTCAACCAAATAGTATGTCAAATGGTAATAAAATGAATGTAGGAATGCATAATTTATTTTTGAGTGATTCTACATGTACAGAGGAATTTGTACAGAATCGTTTGTATAGACTGACGTGTCGTGTTTGTATTGGTCTGTGTCTGGACCCATTTAAGGCACGGACCAATACAGACACGACACGTCAGTCTGTACACATAATTCTGTACAAATAGAATTTTTGTTTATTTTTTGGGAATAGCAGCATGTTGGAAGAAATTAGAGAGGGAATTTTTTTTATTAGTTTAAAAATGGAGGAAAGCATTTGTATTATAGTAAAGTAGTGACAGTTCAAAATAACTGTCAAAATAGTTAAACGAATTTAAATGTTGACGGTTGGCAATAACTGGCAACAGTTTATTAATTAATTAATTAATTTCGTAATTAATTAATAATTAAAGCCCAGAAAGTTAATTTAAATCGGACCAAAAAATTTAAGAGATTATAAGCGCCGTACCGAACCGAGCCGAGCCGAGCCGGTCGGCCGGACGGCGCGCGCGCGTGTGGGCTTTTGGGCCAATCCCAACACATGCATAGTGTAGGCCATCTCCCCTTCAAAGAGTTGGGATACACCAAGGCATCCAAGCCTTAGTCCATACTTGGGGTGTTATTAACTCACCAATTTTTCACTACTCTTCCAATGTGGGACAAGAGTTAAAACATACCCAATTCATTAACTTTCATTATTTTTAAGTCACTTTGGGGACATATATATCATTCACAACTTAATGGAATTGGACATGTGAATATACTACGTTAATATCCTTGCGGAGGAGAACGCGTTTGCATATGGTCCCACAATTTTCGTGGTGTGGGTCCTACCTAAATATGAGCTCAAAGTTGCTCAAAATTCTGTTCATGAAATTCTGGACACCTTTTAAGTATTCACATTAAGTCCCATTTTCCCAACAATCCCCCACATAAATGATTCATCACTATAAATAAAACAGAACAAATGCTAATGCAGATGCAAACACAAGTTGAGTAAAATTGAAGATTTATTGCATCGGGAGAAGTAGCCTAGTGGCCTGAAACTTTCCTTAGTGATATACCATTGAATTTACTTGGTTAATCAGTAGACTTCACGTCTTTGAATCGTCAATTGTTTTTGTAAACCTAGACAACAGTATTCACACAATAATTCTTCAACATGGTTGGTTCTCACGTTTGTGTTCATTTTGGCCATGAACGTCACTTGGTTCCGTGAGTATTTTAGAGAATTTGCCTTTCATTATTCTCATAGAAGTGGCCTCCTTCTTACTCACGTAGGTGGCTTCTATAAATAGTATCCTGCAATACCCCACTTAGACATACTAAGATATGGATGTCATTAAAAGCATAACTTATCCTAATTTCACGGTAGATGTGCACTGTCTCATCTTTGGAATGAATGGGATTAAATATCCTCCAGTGCTTACTCAATACAATGTAGTTCGGTTTGCCCATTTAACCTAGATCTTGGTATCTCCAATCAGCTAGGTTGGGTTGCCACTATATTGATTCTTATTTATTTATAAGCTTTAGATCCATTCCTCTCGATGATCTTTCAACTTGCTCTCGATTTAAACCTTTCGTTAGTGGATCCGCTATATTATCTTTTGACTTTACATAGTTAGTTGAGATAATTCTGTTTGAGATAAGTTATCTAACGGTATTGTGTCGACGACGAATATGCCGTGACTTTCCATTATACATGTGATTTTGTGCCCTTCCAATCGCCGATTGACTATCGCAATGTATAAAAATTGCGGGCACATGTTTTGACCAATTTGAAATATCCTCTAAGAAATTTCGAAGCCATTCAGCTTCTTCTCCATCTTTTTCTAGTGCACTGAATTCAGATTCCATTGTCGATCTAGCAATGCACGTTTGTTTTGAGGATTTTTAAGATACGGGTGCACCTCCAAGGGTAAACACATACCCACTCGTAGACTTAGAGTCTTTTGTATCAGATATCCAATTTGCATCATAATGTCCTTCAAGAACAGCTGGATATTTTGAGTAGTGCAGTCCATAGTTTTGAGTGTATTTCAAATAACCCAAAACTCTTAATATTGCCTTTCAGTGATCTCACCTCAGATTACTCGTAAAGCGACTTAGCTTACTTATTAAGCATGCTATGTTCGGTCGTGTACAGTTCATGATATACATTAAATTGCCGATAATACGGGAGTATTCTAGTTGAGATATGCTTTCATCATTATTTCTTGCTAGATGTAAATTTACATCTACAGGTGTCTTGGTAGGACTGATATCATATTTCTTGAATTTTTCAAGTACTTTCTCTATGTAATGAGATTGAGATAATATAAGTCTGTTCGATGTTTTAGAAATTTAAATTCCTAATATAACATCGGCGATACCCAAATCTTTCATGTCAAATCGACTACTCAACATTTGTTTTGTAGTTTTGATAATTTTCAGGTTACTTACTACCCATGATAAGCATATCATCAACATAGAGGCACACAATGACATATCCATTTTGAATGTAATTAAATAAACACATTTATCGCATTCATTAATTATGAAGCCATTTGATAACATTGCATTATCAAAACTTGCATGCCATTGCTTAGGTGCTTGTTTCAATCCGTAGAGTGATTTAACAAGCTTACATACTTTTCCTTCTTGTCCGGGAGCCTTGAACCCTTCAGGTTTCTCCATATAAATTTTCTCATCTAATTTACCATTTAAGAATGCGGTTTTTACATCCATTTAATGTATTTCAAATCCATTAATAGCAGTTATTGTTATTAGCATTCGAATGGACATAATTCTTGTTGACGGTGAGTATGTGTCGAAGTAATCCAACCCTTCCTTTTGTCTATAGACTTTATCTATAAGTCTAGCTTTATATTTACCAATTGATCCATCCGCCTTCAACTTCTTTTTGAAGATCCATTTATAACCTAACCATTTTGAACCTGGTGGAATATCCACTAGTTCCCATGTGTGATTTTGTAATAAGGATTCAATTTCACTATTAATTGCTTCTTTCCAATTAGAAGCATTAGGTAAGGATATTGCTTATTTGTACGATTGAGGTTTATTTTCTAGCAAATATGTTAGAAAAGTAGGACCAAAAAAAGTCGGGGTTCTTGCCCTTTTACTACGTCTTGGTTCATCCTCTATTGATTCAATGGGTCGATGAGTACCACTTGTAGTAGCTTGATTTGTCCTTTTAGAATGAACAGAATCTCGGGTCATATTATACGGGAATTTATTTTCAAAAAATGAAGCGTCCCTCGATTCAATTACCGTATTTACATGAATATTCGAAATCTCATATTTATAAACTAAGAAACGATATGCACTGCTATTAGTAGCATAACCAATAAATACACAGTCAACGATCTTTGGCCCTATTTTTACCTTTTTAGGTTTAGAAACCATTACTTTGGCTAAGCACCCACACACTCGTAAGTATTTATAGCAAGGTCTTCAGCTTTTCCATAACACATAAGGCGTCTTATGAGTTTTCTTGTGTGATACTTTATTAAGAATATAATTAGCAGATAATAAGGCTCCCCCCACAAATTGAATATAATTAGCAGATAATAAGGCTCCCACCCACAAATTATGGGGAGCTCCTGAACTTATTAACATAGAGTTCATCATCTCCTTCAATGTACGGTTTTTGCATTCAACAATGCCATTCGATTGAGGATAATATGGAGGTGTGGTTTGATGAATAATATCATTTTAAGAACAAAATTCTTTAAACGGATATTCATATCCACCTCCTCTGTCACTCCTAATAGCCTTTATCTTTTTTCTTAATTGATTCTCAACTTCATTCTTATATTGTTTAAATGCATTAATAGCCTCATCTTTACTATGTAACAAATATATATAGCAATATATTTTCAATCGTCAATAAAAGTAATAAAATACTTTTTACCACTTCTAGTTTGTACAAATTTTAAATCACAAATATCTGTGTGAATTAAATCTAGTCGTTCGGTGACCCTTTCAATAGAATGAAAAGGTGATCTAGCTATTTTTGATTCCACACAAATATCACATTTATGATTTTTATCAATATTAAATTTTGGCAAAAAATCCAAGTTAATTAATCTATTCAAGGTATCAAAATTAACATGTTTTAACCCAGCATGCCAAATATTAGAAGACTCAATCAAGTAAGTAGAGCTATAATTTCCATTCATTGGGGATGCCTTAGGCATCGGAGTCATTACATTCATTTTAAAGAGCCCCTCAGACAGGTAGACCTTTCCCACATAAACATCATTTTTAGACAATACAAATTTATCAGAAACAAACACCAGCTTAAATCCATTCTTGCTTAGAAGTGATTCGAAAATCAAATTTTTCCGGATGTCTGACACATGCAGCACATTGTTGAAGGTGATCTCTTTTCCCGAGGTCGTCTTCAGAATAATCTTCCCTTATCCTACAACCTTAGAACTCGAAGAGTTTCCCATAAAGAGAGTCTACTCATTTTCCAAAGCCTTATAATTAGTGAACATCCATTTATTTGCACAAATGTGGCGAGTGGCCCCAGTATCCACCCACCATTCCTTGGTATTTTCTACCAAGTTACATTCATAGACAACAACAGAAAGATTTAAATCTGCGATTCCATCAGAAATATTCTCACCCTCCGTGACATTTGCTTGAACATTTTGCTTCTTAGCATTCTTTGGTTTACGACACTCGCTTGAGCGGTGTCCCGACTTTCCGTCATTATAGTATTTGCCTTTGAACTTCTTCTTTTTCTTAGAAGTGCCTTCCCCTTCATGCTTACGTTTGAATTTAGGACCTTCAACCACATGAGCTTTGGACTCCATGATATTCTTTCCACTCTTCTTTTGAGATTCACGGTTGTCTCCTTCAATCCGCCGTCGAACTAACAATTCTTCAACATTCATCTCCTTGTGTTTGTGCTTGAGATATTTTTTGAACAAATTCCAAGAGGGAGGCAATTTTTCAATTATTGCAGCCACTTGAAATGTGTCACTAACTGATATTCCTTCAGTAAGAATGTCATGAAGAATAACCTGAAGTTCTTGAACTTGGGCAATAACCGTCTTGGAGTCAATCATTTTGAAGTCTAGAAAATGGCCCACGATGAATTTCTTCATACCAGCGTCTTTAGTTTTGTACTTCTTCTCCAAAGAATTCCATAATTCTTTTACGGTATTCATAGTATTGTACTTGTCCAAGTACGTCAGGATGTTGTTATGACACAGATAATCAGAGTGTTTCCATGCTTCAACAGCAGCAACCTGCTCAGTCTCATTGCCTTCTTTCAAAAGTGGACAATCCTCATACACGAACCTTGCTAATTGGAAAGTCGTGAGGTAAAAGTACATCTGTCCTTGCCAACGTTTGAAATCAGCCCCGATAAATTTTTTCGATTTCTCCCCATATGGCATGGTTACGGGGGAAACAAAAGGAGCATGTGTCACATTTACCGTAGGTGGAATGTTCACGTTAGGTGGTGGAACGATGATTGCATTTTCTGATTCCATTTATGTTACAAAAACATAATTTTTATCAATGATGGTATTCATATGTAATGAAATTATCAAAACAGACTACAAAATTTTGTACCCAATTTCCTCCAAATATAATTAAAATTAACAGAATTCCAACAAGAATTCTAAATAAATTCTGACATATATAACATAGAATTAAAGTAAAATATCTATAAAATATTCTGAATTCTATGTCACAAATTAAACTAACGTATTAAACACTAGTTTATACTAATCTAAGTTAAAAAAATATGTCACACTGTTTTTAATATTAAAAGAAATTCCATACAAAATAGAATTAAATCTTAAGATTAAAAACTTATATAAACAGATTAAAAAAAAATTACAAATGAATTTTATTTACGAAAACAGAATATAAAAACAGTGTAGAAATTAATTACTGCAATACTAATTGTTTTATTAAATTTCTGTAATAAAATAATATTTGAATTCAAATTTTCTGTCAAAACAGATTTATATTATCCTAATAAAATTATGTAATTTAAAAAAAACTGTACACAATACAAACAGTAGAATAAAGAATAAATTTGTCTTAAGGACACTGGGATAACACAGGGCTCAGATTTCTTGTCTGTTTTATTTTGTTGAAGATAGAAAATGGCCTCCAAGCCATTTTAGTGGCGTCAATAGCAGATAAATGATTAGGATGAGATTGATGATGAAATGAAGATAAACAATCACATCAAACATATAAGAGACAAAGACTTTTAAAGTGGTTCGGCTATGAATAAAGCCTACGTCCACTGTTCTGCATAGCATGGTGTAGAGAGAGAGAGAGGTGTGTAGAGAGATGAAATGAATTGCTTGCTTGTTCAGATTGTCCCTTTGGCTAAGGGAAGGTATGCATTATAGTGATGGGAGTACAAGAGATGGAATGTCTTTATATATTCAGACATTTATATCTATTTACAATAAATATGACTATTGGCCTTCTCGAGTTCCATGACAGTTGGTGAGTCTTCTCCTAATGGCTTTTTATCTTCCGGATGGTTATTATTATTATTATTATTATTATTATTATTATTATTATTATTATTATTATTATTATTATTATTATTATTATTATTATTATTATTATTATTATTATTATTATTATTATTATTATTATTATTATTCCCTAACAAATTTGGATTGTTTGTCCAAGTGTATGATATACTTTGGATGATGTTTTAATGGTATTTCTACGCATTTGAAACCCTTATAACCGATAGTTTATGGGTTATCTTGTTATAGTCTAAACCCTTATCCTGATAACTTGATACACAACTTATCCTGTTACACTCCACCATATTATTATTTACATATCATTATACTCCAATATACCCTTAATAGTTCTATGATATTTCAGTTTGTCTCCAGATTTTTATCAATATTAAATCCGGATACTCTCCTACAATACATTTTCTCCCGTACCTTAGTCTAGAAATACAATTATCTACTTAGATTTTTTTCCTTCTAGATGGATGACAAACCTGAGGAAGATGAGATACCTCCCACACGTTTGGACTTTCATTCTATATTACCTCAAAAAATATTTTCAGTTATGTACGTATGGGTGGTAGCAGACAAGGATGGTAGTCCTCGATGGAATATGTACACCGTAACTTATCAGCTCTTATGATTCCCAAATATTTTTCTATTAGTTTTATCTTATATATGGCATGTACGAATAATTATGTATTTTCATTTGTTTCAGAATCAGCTATGTAATAGGATGCTAGGTGTCCCCATAATAAAAATCTTTTAATTTTCTCCAGCTTTAATTTAATTGTAGTATTATTTTTTTACCTCTTGCTTACCATTAACACATTGAATTCGTGGTTGTGAAATGAATTATATTTTAAATTGGTAATCAATTTTTAATTAGGTTGCTACCATAGAGAGATCTCACTCTCAAACCTTTTTAAGTTAAAGGTTTCTTGATAAATCTTATCAAAGGTTTATCCAATGTTTCATCATCGAATTCATTTTCACTTTTCTCAAGATAATGTATAACAATATATGTGAGAATTTACTCTAGTAATATACATGGAATCATCAGGGGAAGTAGTGATAGATAAATCATTCTTAACATGTAATTCTTTCTTACCACAATCAAATGGACTTCCACTCATCTTCTCTAGTTCAGCATCTCTCCTTTTCTCAACACATACACACACACACGATAATTAACCTCGTTTATCTTTATCATGAAATCTATCGCATTATTATCATTATAGCTTGAAGAACCCAAGGAGTATTCACTCTCCGAATCACTTAAACTCATTTTATAGACTTTTGTCTTCTCATTGTTTCTCAAATGTGTGGGTCATACATTTATATGATGTCGAACACCATAACAACCAAAGCATTTATCATCTTCCTTTGGTTTTCCTTTATTGTAACTAGAAGAATGCTTTACCATTATACCTTTTTGTTCATGCTTAAAAGACTTATGTTTTATTAGCTCAAAATTACGTTCTCTATTGAGATATTTTTTCTTATTTTTTTATAAAATTTTCTAAATCATTTCACAAACAAAGCCATATCTTCCTTAACCTTATAACTAGGTTTCTTCTCTTCTTTACCCACTACAAAATTCTTTACTATATTTGTCTTGAAATGCTAAGCCTTTTGAGGTTTTAAGAACTTGATCCTTCTCTTGCTCATAAGTTCGTAGGGATCTTACTAATTTCTAAATTTCACGAATCAATATCCAAAATCTCATCAAGAATGGCTACTTTGGTATTAAACCTTGAAGCTAAGGATCTCATCAACTTCTTCACCATCCTACTTTTTGATATTCTCTCTCTAAAATTATATGAAGTGTTAACCACCTCGATTAACCTAATATAATAATCATAAAAAAATTATCTTCCTTCATATGCATAATTTCTATGGATGTTGAGAGCCTTTGTAGATTGAATCTCTTAATAATATGTGTGACAGTAAGAATGTCTCACACTTCCTTAGTGGTTTCTCAATTTATGATGTGAATATGTTCTTGGGGGCTAACCAATGTCAACAAAACATTCAAGGCTATATAATTATAATTAGAAACTGAAAATTTAGCATCACTCCACTCAACTCTAGCTTTTCTCTCAAACACTTCATTAAACTCTTTTGTAAGACAACTCCATCCATCCTCTACACTCATTAGAATCTTTTTCACATTTTACTCTCATATGAGCTCTCATATTTACTTTCCAATGGCTCTAATTTGACTAATTAAAGTGTGATGGAATCTCCATCTATTAACATATCCATGATTACACCTGAGTTGAAGTCAAAAACATAAAGACATCAAATGATTTCAAGTGGTAGGAAAATATCATTCCCATAAGTCGAAGAATATGGAGTTACTATAATACTTGACCTTTTAGAATTCCTACAATCCCATAATACGTCTGACAGCAAATGGTGCGATTCTCTTGGATTATTTTCAATCACTTTGCTCAGGTTATTTTTAATCACCTTGTTTGTAGACTTTTCCTGCCCATTTGATAAAGCATAATAAGTTGCTTCTTTAGTCAAAATTATCCCTAAACTTAATTTAAATTCCATTACCATTCAAACTCAAAGATGCTTGCATTGTCTAAGGTTATAGTTTCTGAAATCCCAAACATATATACAATATCTTGAAGCAAGTCTACTAATTCATTTTGCGTAACTGATTTTGAAGATTTATCTTCTACCCATTTGGTAAAATAAGTTCTTGCTAGAAGTACGAAGGTATGTAGATTGGAATACGGGGGGTAAATTTTACCAATAACATCAATTTCATAGCCTCTAAATGGCTAAGATTTCACTATATATTATATATCAATAGCGTGTATATGCTTTTAAGGGCCATGTTTTTGGCATTTTTGACATCCCTTAGGAAAGTCAATGCAATCTATTAAGATGGAAGGCCAATAAAACCATGCATTCTTACAACCACCTCATCTTATGACCAACTTGATGAGCTCCACATATGCCTTTATAAACTTGGGCAATGGTTGTTAAACATGCATTTTTACTTAGGCACTCTAGAATCCTTCCATCAACACCTCTTTTGAATAGATTTTATGCATATATAACATATCTGGATACTCTTAACCTAATAACCCTATCAGTTTTAATATTTAGGTCAACTAGATATTTAATTAATGGTTTACTCCAATCTTTATGAACATCTATATTCTCAAATTCAACCAAAGACCACCTATTGTGAAGTAGTGGCAAGGGTCCACTGATGAAATTTAGTTTTAATTTTGCTTTGAAGCTATTGTCAAGTTTAAAACCCGAATATTTTTTAGCCATTTCATTGGCCTCTTCAATTAAAAACTTAGGAACATAATTTAATATGACCATATGAAATTTAGACTAAAAATTCAAAGACAACTAGTTATATAAAGTCAAACCATCATTGATACATCTGTAATTTCTAGTTAACTGTCTTATAACTAATTGAGAATCTTCATAAGTTTCTTTTATAAAAGCATTACAACTTCGAAGAATTTTTAGGCCTATTATGACAACTTCATAATGCACCGGATTATTAGATCACGCGGTTTCTTCCAATCTATATCCATGTTTGGTTTTAATATGTTCAATGGACTCGATAATTACCCCTAATCTTAACATTATTTCTATGTTCAAACCATTGAACCATAGTTTCCATGGGCTTAAGGATATACATCCTATTTTATATTCACCTTCTATATTACCCTCACATGGATGATTTTCCAAGAATTCAGCCAATGATTGGCCTTTTATAGATCTTTAAAGTACATAGTGTAAGAAAAACTCCTATAGAGTTAGCACCCATTTACCAATCTTATTACGTAAAATAGGCCTTGTTAGCATGTATTTAATCAAGTCAAATTTTTAAATGACATACACCTCCATTACACTAAATTCATTATATTATAACTAATTAAAAAAATTACTTGTAAGTCTTTGGGACACCTGCAAATATTGCAACAATTTTGGTTACTTACAAAATTTGTAAGTGTTTATAGCCTACACAAAATGGTTAATATAACAGATTATGGAGACTGTGTATACCATTTCCCTTTCCCCAAAGTGTTAAAAGAAAATATTTCACTTCGCACTCCTCTTTTTCATTTTCATCTTTCGCACTTTGACTCTAATGTAAGTTTGCGCTCCTCAAAACACTCTTAACACATATCTCAAATAATCACACCTTACATCACAAACCTCTCTCTCTTTTTTCGCTGTCGGTTAGCCAACCCTCTTCTCGTCACATATAAGTCCCTTTCTAATTTTCAATTATATATATATATATATATGTGTGTGTGTGTGTGTGTGTGTGTGTGTGTGTGTGTGTGTGTGTGTACACATTTTTTCTTGGTAGTGAAGCTTTTATGCAAATTTTTGCAAATTGAGAATCGTTTTCTTAAATTTACTTTAATTGGTTGTCTATATTTATGAATCAATAATGGATTTAATGCATTTCCCCCTCTTTGGTTTTCGAAATAAAAAACTTTGAAAAACCACAACACCACTGACAGAGTTCCTCCGTTTAAGAAAGGTACCTTTTGTCCTCCCATATTCTCTTTCTTGGGTTTTTTAGAGGGTTCGATTAGGTGCATCTATGATTGATTTGAAGTGTGTCATTTTGTAAATAATGTTTGTGTTTTTATATCTATGGGAAACTCTACTATTTGTTAGTTATTTCCATATTCACCTAAATACTACATTCTTTGCATCAAAGTTTCACACAAAATCATAACTTTTGTGGATATTTATCGTTGGCCAAAAGTTAAGATTTAGGTTATTTTTGACGAAATTTTGTGACAAGCTACTACCCAATTGAGGATTATGGAAAACTTGTTGTGAAATTCATGAATCAGTAATAACGTTTTGGCTTGTAATTATAGGTCACATTGTAAAAATTGAGAGCCTTATGAGTGGTATCAAAATTTGTGTTTTGTTGAATCTATGGTAAGATTTTGGCCTATAATTTGCAAATTCTAATCACATTTGGTTTAGAATAGAGAAAATGGTTTTATTACTGACATACCAAAAATATTATATTTCTACTTAGATACAAGATTATGATAGGGCATATGCCATTGGGTCAACCCCTTTAGATTAAAATAGGGAAAATTTTCTTATTATTTTAAAATTATTATTCATTACTATAGAGATTCGGGGTTTCGTAGTGGATCTCAAGCACATTTCTTCAGAATCAGGTTCATCTTTCTCGCTTTGATAATATATGTTTCATCATCACTTCTGAATCACGAATCCCTTTTCCTTTGACTCTATTTAAAACCCTAATATGAAGCTTTCATCTCAAATTTTGTAGGTTGTTCATCATTGCATTGGATTGGAATTTTAATTCATCGAGTCTTCAATTGGAGATTCGTTTCAGCTAAATGTTTTATTCTAGGTAATTATTTTCCCCTTATTTTTGTTTGAACCTAGATTTATAACATACGAGGTGTTTGTGAATCATTTTAACACTTATGTGTTGTTTGTTTATACCTATTAAGTTCTAAATATGAACTATTAAGACTCGAGAGGTGCCAAATAGTGTCTGTTTTTTTAAATGATTAAATGGCTAATGATTATTTTTGGCTCAGAATGATTAAAAGGTAAATGAACCTCTAAAGTCTAAATCTAAAATCTGGATCAATTTAAATACATTCATTCAGAGGTCCATTCAGACATAAAAATAAATGTATTTGTGAGATTCAGATTTATGATTTAGATAAAAAAAAAACATAACCTTAGTCTCTCGATCTATTTACTAACCACTTGTAAGGATTCAAATTTGTTATAGACAATTCCATTGTCATATCTTTTGTGTACTCGAGGTTTATTTCTTTGTGGTTGGCTTACTTTCATGTTTTCTTAACCGCTATGAAACCCTGTTAGGATTTATTAACATTGTAATCTTTTTGTAGTAATGGTTGCCGATGTACCATGTTAAAAATAAGGGAGTTTTGGAAAAAGATCCTTATAATGCTTAAAATGTATAAAAATAGGACGCTCCATATAATTTTATAAATTTAGTCCTTGTATTAAAAACATCATGAAAAATGATGAAAAATAATGCCGCTGGCGCGGACCAAAAAAATAAAGGCAATTGTACCATAGGAACTAGATTTATAAATGCTATTGTACCACAGGGAATAAATTTATAAACTTGAAAATTATTGTCCTAAAAATCCAAATATAAAAAAGAACATGACCTTTACCTTAATTCTCTATAAAAATAATTGTAGATTTCTGGATTCAATTTTTAACCATTGTTCTAGGGTTCATGTTCTACTAGATTTAGTTCCGAATATATAATGGGTTAAGGTGATTTATAGTTAAGTTAAATGACATAAAAGCATTAAGTCCAGACTCAAATTTGCTAAGTTCATACTGAAATTGTTTCAAATTTGATTTGCTTGACGATATTATAGTTGTCAATTCCTTATGCCCGTGTACTACTTGTAAGAGAATTTTCTTCAGCTCTCGCAACTCTATGGAACTTTACATAGAAGGATGTCATATTTTATAAAATTTCACTTTTATGGCTCGTTTGGTTCGAGGTTTGGAAAGGGAATTTAGGATTCCTGGAATTTAGAATTCCCCTTATTTAGAATTACAATGTTTGGTTGGAGATTTAAGGGGGAACTTAGAATTCCTGGAATTTAGAATTCCCACGAAATTGGATTCTCCTTTCCCCTCTAAAATGGGGGTAATCCTATATTCCCGGACATATTACCTTACTTTTGTGGTGAGACAAAAATACCATTTCACATAAACTCATAAGTACACATTCTCTCTCTCTCTCTCTCTCTCTCTCTCACACACACACACACACACACACACACTCACACACACATACTCTCTCTCGCACACACATACATATACACTCTCTTTCTCTCTCACTCACTCACACAAACATTCTCTCTCACACGCACAAACACTCTCTCTCACACACATACACATACACACTCTTTTTCTCGAATTTTTTTTTGATGTGTTCAACGACATCAAGTTTTGATGTCGTCCAATCACATGATTTTTTAAGAAATGTTCTCTCACTTCATTTAATGATTAATTATCTCATATTCAAGTAACGTTCTCTCACTTCATTTAATAGGAAATAAAATAGTTTACACCATTTATATATAAAAAAAGAATGACATTTTTATACTATAACATTTTTTCTTTAATAACAGTTTTTATATATAAAAATATTACAAAAATGTTTAAATGTTTTTAAAACTCTTTTTTTTAAATAAAAAAGTTAAAAAATAATTTTCTATATAAACTATTAAAAATGTTTTAAATATGTACTATTTTTTTTTAAAAGTTAAAAAACATGTTTTTTAAAACTGTTTTTCATATATAAACATTTTTTTAATATATTAACAGTGTTTTATTGATAAAAACTGTAAAAATATATTTTAAATGTTTCTTTAAACTGATTTTTTTAAAATAAAATGTTAATATATATTTCTAATATATAAAAAACAGTTTTTTTTAATGTTTTTCGCCATTCAAAAAACTGTTTTTGTACAACAACAAAAAATGCAAAAAAAAACTGTTTAATATGTTAATATATAAACACATTTTTATTTATATAGACACATTTTTTAATGTTTAATAAACACATTTTTTAATGTTTTAAATATGTGCTATGTGACACCCCGCCTAATTAAATACCGGGCGATCACTCCTTTATTAAATTAAATCAAGGTGAACAGTTTGGTTCATTCTTAGCATCACTGTCGTAAAAAGAAACTTTCCAATTAACACCCTAAATAATTAAGCTAAGTGACAAAACCAATTTTTTTTTTACATTAACTTCCAAATTTTATTTAAAGAAAAGGTTTATCTATTTTTATTAACAAAGCTCAATGAATAAGATACACACCACAATAAACTGGAACGAAAGAATCCAAAATATAAAACATTCATCAACGAATGTCAACATGCGAGAAAAATAAAGTACTACATCCGTTCTGAACAAAATCCCATAATAAATAACTAGGAAATAACTGAAATAACAATGTCCCAACATAAAGAAATAATGGAAAGGGCTACACATGCCCATCTGAATGAAAATACTAAGAGTGGATCTGAATGGACGAAGTCGTCTAATCAAAAGACCTGCAACTCCCACCTAAGCTGCAGCGCGTTCCTTCCAATAGATCCTAAGCAAGACGCCCCTGTGGCTGGGCACCTGAAATACATACATATATATACAAGGGGGAGAGGGAGAGAAGAAACGGGTCAGAGCCTGAAAGTGTGTGTTATTAAAAATCAGTTTAGCAAGTATTTAAATTGATACAGGCCAATGCAACAACCTATTAGTTCGACACTCCCTTGAGAAATTCTCACCTCTCTTCTAGTGTGCACGCCTATCGTACTAACCTTCCCAAATAATTTAGTTTAACTTAACTTACTCCTAAGTTTTCAAAACCGAATGATGACAATGTTTTAAAAAGTTTACTTTCAATATGTAGCACTCCTCTCGTTTTAGCTTCATTAAAATATAAAGTTTCCCAGTGTCTTCTCATACTTTCTCAAAACAAGTATTTAATAATATGAGTCAACAACCATGTTCTACTTATCAAATCACAGTAGGCAGTTTAAAGTTTATAACTTCATATATATATTAACTACTCGTATAATATATATATATAACAGCACCCCAACTAATCTATGGTGCGGGCATACTCTGCTATCCAATCCCCGTATCGCTCACACAAAGGGAAACACAAGTTCGGAATCACTCTCGAACTGTATTAACATATACAAGACAACGTTGAGGCGAAGCATAGATTCCAAGTCCAAGAGGTCAGTACATACCCACACGTCTCTTAGGACCGTCCAACTATCAATCTGATAGCCCGTACCTAGGATCTCTATCTTCTAGGGTACGAATCAATATCCCCCATAAAGCAACACAGGATAAGATCGTCCCAGCGCAGTAACCTCAGGGATAGCAAGTAGCGAGGGTACATTTTTCACATGTATATAATATATGCACACACAATCATATAAATATACCAATTTCCTCATATTAATATAGGTTCCTCTCACTACCCAATATTACAACATTTATCCTTAATTTCACATTATTAAGATTACGTATATGGTTTCGACTCTAACCTTGACTCAAAGGGTTTTCTCACTAATTACGTGACACTCGTGGATTCTAACTATCCAAGTAGGAAATTCAGTAGGTAGACGCCTATTCACTATCGTAAGTATATGACGTAATCTCACACTTGAAATGCATAGTTTCATCATTCCTTAATTAATTGTCCCTAAAACACAATTATCGTCTCATAATAAAGTTCCCATCCTTTAACCATATGTCCTACTGGTCTCTCCTATATCCCAAAACATTTTATTTAATATGCCCAAGGATTATTCTATGATAAATTAATTCAACTAATTAAACATGGGGAAATAAGAGGCTTCCAGGAAGGGTCGATCGATCGACGGCTGGGGCTCGATCGATCGAACTTTCAATCGATCGACGCTCTAGGGTCGATCGATCGATCAAGCAGGTCTGCGAAAATTCTGCAGAATTGCAGTTGCGGGTTTCACCAAAGTTCTTCATTCAAATTCATATTTTTCAACCCTAATCGTCCCAAAACTTATACCACAACATAATAACATATTTCCAGATGTTTCTAACGTTAAGCATGCGTATAACCATCATTATACATGATTAAACAACCTAAAATCTCATATAATCATCAAGAACCCTAAGTTTTCTTAACTTCTGTTCTAATCAGTTTTTCTCCAGAATTTCCTTCTAACAAAACATCACAAATTCGTGGGTTGGTCATCTACTTCACATATTATTTTCAGAATATGGTTAAAACGATTTCTACATGCAATTCATATAAAAAATTTGGGGTTTTCTTCCTTTAATTATACTCCTAATCATTCCTACACTAATATGATTATTGCACCAACAAAAATACGCAAGTTAAACACTTGCCTGGGATTTCAGAGGTCTGGTTTCCTGTAGATGTTGGTGTGGTTGCGTTCTCCTCCTCGCGATCTACGTGTTGGTGGTGACGACGGTGGAATCGGTGGTGTTTTGGGCCTTGAATCACCTTGAGAGCTCTCTCCTCTCTTCTCCAATGGCCGTTCTAGGGTTCAGAATGTTCTAACCCTAAAAGGCTGACTTAAATGGCTGCTAAGGATGGCTGAAATTCGTGGGTTTAATTACCCTATTTTGTAAAATGACCAATATGCCCTCCCGGGTCACTAATTGGGCCTAAAAACACCCCGAGGCCCGAACTAAACCCCCGGGTATACTTTTCTGACTATCTCGACCCTTCCGGACGCGTTGGCGCACTCAAAACGATCATACGGACAACTTATAAAATATTTACTTTTTAATTAACATAATTAGTCCCGATGTGACACGAGCACGTCCCGACTTAAATTTCCGAAATAGTCATTTAATACACTTATGACATTCAATATAGCCAATATAATATATTACTATGCTCATTAGTAATATTCAACAAGTTTCTTATAATTACTAACTCTAGTCACGTTAATAATTATAACATAATTAATTTCCGGATTTTTTTATTAAATAAATCATCACATTAAATTTAATAAATCCCCAAATTAAATATAGTATAAAAATACGGGGTATTACATGCTATTTGTTTAAAACATTAAAAAATGTGTTTTGTTAAACAGTTTTTATATATAAACAGTTTTTTTTTTTGCATTTTTTTTTTGTTGTACAAAAATAGTTTTTTGAATGTTTTTTATATTTCTAATAAAAACATTAAAAAAACTGTTTTTTATATATTAGAAATATAAAAACATTCAAAAAAGTGTTTTTTTACAACAAAAAAAATTGTTTTTTTGCTTAAGGAAAAAAACGGAAAAAAAGACCATTTTTTACAACTTTATTTTTCAGGAAAGATTAATAAAAAAAGTTATTCAAAAACTTTTTTTTGTTTTTATTTAAAAACTGTTTTTTTGCAACTTTATTTTTTTGTAAAGAATTAAAAAAAGTTACTAAAAACTGTTTATATTTAAATAAAAGTGTAATAAAACACGTTTTTTTTAACTTTTTCAAAAAATAGTATATATTTAATATCTTTTTAACAGTTTATATAGAAGGGATTTTAGATGGCGGGAAAAAAAAATTCCTGCTTGAACCAAACAATGGAAAGGAATTGAAGATTCCAGGAACTTAGAATTCCTGGAATTATGAATTCACATTCCCTTGCCAAATCTCCAACGAAACGAGCCCTTAGGGGAAAATGTCGAGCTCGGTTAATTATACATAAAATTTAATTTTAGGGATATGGAGTATCACCAAAGGTTCGTCTTTTCTGTTAGCTTGAGGCTTTTTGGTGCTGGTGTGTAATTTATTTTTAGCTTTGGGTTTGTGGGTGTGTGTTTTTGTTTCAGACACATACACACACACACACACACAAATATATATATATATATATATATACACACACACGTTAGGTATAACTCGTGCCGATGGCACGGTAAATAATTTTGCCTATATTTTTTAATGCATTCGTGAGTCATGACCCCCACTCATATGCCTACAACACTACGTGCATGCCCGTATGTCTACCACACGACCAACAAGCATTAATATGTACAATGTATCTAGCTCATTACCATTCTTAGTGATGCTCTATGTCAAGTTAGACTTTATCACCATTAGGAAATAAGAAATCAAGTTCAAAATATTTATAAGGTCGTAAGTAGTGTTCTTCATAATCCTTGTGTTCATAAACCCTACATACAGCAGCAACGTAGAACTTGGCTTCCTAATATAACACTTGGATACCAAATATATGTACATAATCAACACTTTAACTCATCCCTTGGTTGGGATGCCCAACTCTACATATGCATTTGGTCAATTTATAGCATGCTTGTGAAGTTCTATTTGTGAATCTATAGCATACTTGTCAAATTATATCTGCAATTTATTTTATACCCTTATCTTATAAAATTTTACTGTCCTTGCGAAATTCATACAAGATTAATCTTATATTCTCACAAACTTTATGATACATATTGACCCTAGCTGTCAAAATCACTATATATTAAACTAAATTAATAAATATTTCTGCAACTATGTATGCGATTGCAGTCTTTTTTGAATTTCAAGACCCATGTAGTCATAGCAATGGAAAAGAACTTAATTTGATACCATAAATTAACAAGCATGAAGGAAATGATATAAGACAATATCAAATGAATATAATGTCATCAAGGGAAACAACATCAAGAAACACCACACACACTGCACCAAATTTGTTATTTCGAAACTAATTGAAAAAGTGGCTTGTAAGTGTTTGGGACACTTATAAATTTTATAACAGTTTTGGTCACTTACAAAATTTATAAGTGTTTTAACCGATAAGAAGTTTGATATGCGGAGTTTATCATCCATCAATATAGACTTAATTGAGATGCAAAGTTTATCATCCATCAATAGAGAATGACTGGGATTTACAGACTGTGCTTGTTGCATCAAGATCCCAAGGATGTTTCCAAGGTATAACTTGGGTTTAATTATAAAATTCATATATGTAACCAACATTTTGAATCTCTTGTAATTGATCTATGTCAATAGTATATATTGCATTTATGATAGTTTGGTTTATTAATTTATTTTCTTATTGAACTTTCAATATACCATTATCTTGGAATAATATTCACGCTTCTACCAAATTCTAGAATCCAAAATTTCCACTGTTTGTGAGTATGACTAGAGCACTAGGTCAAAATCTTGTTTGATTTAGAATATCTGTATATTGGATTACATTTAGAGAATATTGATCCAAGATTTCTCTATATTTTTTTAGAAGCCTTATGCTTGATTCACATGATTACTCAAACTTCAGCGTGTTTACTTAAATGTGGCCTTCTCAATTTACAAGTACAACCATCAGTGTGGACGAGGTGTTTGGAGTGGCTGAGTAAGACCTCATGAGAGTGGTAATGATTTCGTATATTGTAATCTTTGCCTTTTATTTGTAATTACTACGTTTCTACAACCCTCTTTTTTAATAATCGGCAATTTTGGAATTTATTGAATCTGGAACAAAGTTTTAAGGGAGGTAATAAACTGGTTTAATGGTAATTTTGATTGATATGTAAGTGGGACAACCTCCCTCTCATTCTCTATCAAGTCCTACTTTCAGTCCAAATGCCAATTTACAGGTTGCCACATGGGATAACCAAGTCTTCTTTTAGATCTTTATTCTAAATTCTCTTTTATTCTCACATAAGGTGTATTATGAATTGTGTAGTAAACACACCATCACTCTAATATTAGTGTTATTAATTCTACACCAGAAAGAGATTCTCGACAATGCAGTGTTTGGATTACTTAATAGATACCAAAGGACAATTACTAGTGGTTAGTTGATATTTAACATAATTTGAGATGTGTCAACCATATGGATACATCCTTATTAATTATATATTAAGGATGTAAAAGAGAAGTTACATATTTCAAAGTCTTTTTTTGTGATGAATGAGTGTTCCTTATATCTGTTCGAGTATATAAGTTTTGAAAATTATTCAAATATAATACTATAAATGTGTTTATTTAAGGCCCCCCGCGCATTGTGAGGGGTCAAAAACTACTATGTATATAATATGACCTCATTTGGATTAACTGCAGGAAACCTCGAGCAAGAGAAGGACTTCTTATTAAAAGAAGACGTGAATGTCTCTCGAGCAAGATACAAATATTCCTGTAGTCTATAACACCTTGAATTATAATTTAAATAATTCTAATTAGTTCATTTATCTGTTTGTTTTCACTTTTTATATTAAATCAAAATGTTTGAGAGATTTGTGGTTCGATTTATTTATTCTATTGTTCCCATCACTCAATGTGTGGCATCTTTCTATGAATTTTTGCTGACTTCTAATTAGAATGTGGAAGCTTTGGAGTTATGAATTCTTATATATTTTTTAACATGGTAAAATATGATAGCGAAAAGAAGAAAGAACTTATGAAAATAATAAAATAGTCACTTGGTAACTAATGATTTAAAGAAAATATAATTACAATTTGTAATGGTTCTAAACTCTTACAAACATATAACTAATATATTAATAAATCAAAGAAAATGCGGCTTTTGTAACATTTTTTAACACTTACTATATTTGTAACGGTTTAAACCGTTACAAATTTGCTCCACTTACATCTCATCAATCACATATTTCTACGCAAAAAATTGTTACAAATAAAGGTTTATAACTGTTGAATCACATATTTCTACACAAAAAATCGTTACAAATAAAGGTTTATAACTGTTGAAAACTGTTACAATGAAATTCTAACTGTAGGTTTTATAATGTTTTGAAACCGTTATAAACTAATTTTTTTAAGTGTATAAAACACTTACAAAATAGCATTTTAGTGTATTTATCTCCAGGCAACAAGTAATATCTGAATTTCATACATTCACAGTTATTCTAAAGTCTACTCAGATAATACAAAACCTGCTCCTTGTGTTTCTCACAATCTTGTTTCTCACAGTTTTGTGCCAACAGAACTCTAATTGAGGTATCAAAGGACGAAACGTACAACTTTAGCTGCCTAACTTCATTTGGAGGTGACAAAATTAGTGGCTTAGCCAAGTAGCTCTTGAGCATATAGAAATCTAGATCTAACTCTTCTTTATATTCTAGCTATTCTTGATCTTTTAGTTTCAAGAAAGGAGAAAGTATTTTAGTTTTCCTACTGCATTATATATAAATCTCATAAGAAAATTAACTTGCCCCCCAACCCTTGATAGTTCTTTTTTGTTCTTGGGGGCCATGTTTTCTATTATGTCCTTAGCCTTATTTATATCAACTTGAATCCTATTTTGGTGCACCATATACCCCATGAAATTACCTATAGATACTATAAAGACACATTTTAAATGATGCATTTTAACTTGATAAAGTATCATTATTTCAAAAGACTTTTTAATGTGTGTTATATGATCAGTCACTATTTTGATTTGATGATTATCACCAATATAACACTACATGATGGTGCCAATCATGTCATGGAAATACTATTCATTGCCCTTTGGTAAGTATCTCTTGTATTCATGAATCCAAATGGAATTTTAATCCATTCGAAGGTCCCAAAATTCTAGGGTACCTAAAAGAAGATTGAGCTACCATTGTCCACTTAAATTCAAGCAACTATTTCTTCATGTACTCTCATCATGACAACCAAGTATCATTGTGGGATAAATTACCCTAGACAGGTCATTCTTGGTGAATCCTATCACCAGCTTGTGTTTATTTAATTTTCTTGGGCGAATATCAACTTCATTAGACAAATTGACTTGTAGAACGTATGAATATGCTTTGGCCTAACTCAGGTATGGCTCTCTTTTGACTATTTCATTTCCACCACCTATATTACCACCTACAAATGGAATGTTAAAAAAATAAATCATTTTCACCTCGATCTCGGGTTCTCTTGGTTTCTTTGGCAGGTTCGGATCATCTTCAGAGTCATTATCTCTACATCTTTTCTCATCATCTCTTCCCTTACATGGGGATTCCGATCGTGTCCTAATTTTTCTTCCTTCTGTCCTACCTTTTTTATCGATAAATTTGGAAGGCTTGCCTCTTCGGATCAGACTTTCTATTTCGTTATTTAGAGCTATGAAGCTGCTAATATTATGCCCATAGTCCTTGTGAAATTCATAATATTTGGATTTATCTATCCTATTAGGAGGAGACTTTAGTTTTCTAGGCCATTTTAGATCCTCGCTTTCTCAGATCTCCTCTAATGTAGTGTACACCAGCAGTGAGGGGGTAAATTATTGGGTTTTTTAGCCTCTTTGTCTTTATAATCCTTTTTCTTAGAGCTCTTATTATCGCCGACCTTGAAGCTAGGTTCTTTCTTAGCGGCCACAGCCTCCTCGATATTCATAATTTTACAATCTTTATCCATCAACTCAGTCATGGTCTTGGGGGGATCCTTAGCCATAGCATAATATAACTTCTTAGGAAGCAAACCGTTCATCAGGGAAGTAATTTCTGTCATTTTTTCATTGTCCACGACCTCTAATTTTTCGTTGTTAAAGCGAGTGATTTAACCGTGAGTGGTTTTCTTTAGTTATTGGCGAACACTTAACAAATGAGATACTCTCTTTATTGGTTTGGCTCCAAAGTAGAAATTACTGATAAACACCTCGACAAGTTGTTAGAAGTTGGAGATTTTTCCATGAAGCAAATTATTGTACCAAGTTTACATCGACCGAGTAATGGTGCTTGAATGCTCGACAATGCATCTCGTCTGGGATTGAGTATATGTCGTTGGCAGCCTGGTATTGTTCCACATAAAGGACATGATTAGTTTTACCATTATGTTTAGGAGTGACCACGGGTGACTTCAATTTGGCATGGGAAGTTCACAATTGCTTATATGAAAGGTGATCCCTTCATAAAACTCCCATGCAAGAGGATTTCTAATTTGTCCATTTCTCCCAAACAATCTTCTAACTGTTGAATGGGATCGTTCTAGGGATATTCTGGATTGGTTTTGTTGGAAATAGTTTTAGTGGCTCAGCCATGAGTTTATGTTGAGATCTCTTCTTGGGAAGTTTGCCCAGTATGCAGGGATCCTCACACACTAGTTCTTGACCTTGTAGGACCTTCTCAATGATCTCATGATTTAGAGGGTTCCCTTTGATTATGGACTCTAACTACTTGGGGACCTAGGCGATCAAATGATGAGCCTTTTATTAGTCTGTCTAGGGTACTCGACCATTCCTACGAAAGGGAGAGCCCATCATAGTAATTAGTGGATGAATGGAAAGAGGTCGTGCCGGGGACATAAGACCTATTATTAGAGGATCTAGAATATCTAGATATGCTTCTCTTTGGTATAGACTCTGGGAGAAACATTTCTCCCCTACTGGTTTAGTTAATGGATGGCATGGTTTGAAGCGTCTAATCAAGCTATCTCACTGTCTCTTGTATTGCCTCTTAACATTTGGCTGTGTTTTGTAGAATTCCTTGAAGATATCCCATACCAGGAGGGGAACAAGAACTAAAAGTGTCACATGTGGTGTGACTACCTTATGGAATGTCTATCAATCTTTAGTAGTATGATGGAAAAACGATTACCTAAAGAGAACAAGTGGAAAATAATAATAACTTATCATTTCCCATAGACGACAATAACATGTTGTTGTCTAAAATTGGTTTACTAATTTGGAATATTCTTAGCTCAATCAAACCATCTACTATAACCATAGATAAAAATAATATGCTTCAGAGGAATGAGAGTTGTAGAGAGAGAGAGAGAGATAAAGGTTTTTATGTGATTCAGTCCAAAGACTACATCGATAAGTGCAATTGCCACTAGTATTTATAGGCTTTGTACAATCCTCTCAAGAGCTCTGTAGGGTTTAGAGAAGTGTTTTCAGTTGTTCTCTAGTGAGAGAGGCTATGATATATTTATAGTAGCTGGATGTTAAATATATGGAATACCTTTATATATTAGGTATTTACATATTTACACGATAATAAGATGGTAGATATTATTCACATGCATGTGTATGGTGTCAGTTGATATTTCCCACGTGTGTCTGTTCATATTCCTGACTGTTCATTTTCATGAGGTTGGTCGGTCGAATTGCCGACCAATAAGATAACTATGTTGACTAACATTCGTATTCTGTTTGAGGGTTCACTGATCATGATGATAAGTGTCACTCTTTTATCAGTCCACATGGTCTACTTATTTTAGGCTACAACAACCCCTTGGTCCATGACGAAGCTGCTGGAAAGAGATTAAAAGTATATGAATGCAGAAGATGATGTCACTACCAGATGCACTATTGCCTCCCTTAACAGGGGAATAGTAAATATGTGTTCTACTAACATGGAAAGTCCCCTAAGGTTACCAAGTCCAAAGAAAGAATAACAAACCTCTGAAAGACAAGTTCTTCACTCAATTCACAACGACCATCGAAGAGGTCTTCGCAGTTGTGGAGATATAAGACCTCCTACCTTCTCCCAATCCCATGAGAGCTTTAAAGGATAGAAGGGATAAATCTAAGTACTAGCATTCTATAGAGACCACAAAATAATACAAATGATTATTTCAGAGTGAAAGAAACAATTGAACGAGTGATCAAGAGGGGATACCTCAAGTAGTTTGTGTCCAAAGACGTTAGTAAGGGTTAGCTCAATAATAAAATAAAAGATGACATCCCTCTAATTGATGTAAATACATTCTCAGGAGGATTCATTGGTGGTAAATCCTCCTCTACAACCTAAAAATCTCACCTTAAGAGCATGAATTAAAAGAAGGTGTAGGTAAAAAATGCGTACTACGAAAGTTAATCACCAAAGGAATCTCTCATGATGATCTTTCCAAATACTGACCTTAGGAGAATACCCTTCCAACATAATGACCCTTTAGTCATCACTGTGATTATGGGCAACATAATTATGAAAAAGGGTATTAGTTGATACTAAGATCTTATCATACATCTTATTCCTAGAAGCTTTTAAGTCCATGATCCTCACTATAAATCACGTTTAGGACATCACCACTCTAGTGATTAGTTTCAATAAAGAATGAACCTACTACATATGGTATGTCACTCTTACCCTTATAGTTGGATCCAAAGATTTCCTATCCTCCATTCAGAATAAGTTATTAGTGGTGGACTTACCTTATAATGTGATCATGGGTAGACCTTCGCACAATGATTTAGATGCGTTCATGTCAACTCGAAGGATGGTGATGAGGTTCCCAACTCCAATGGGTTTATAGGTGAAGTATATGGGAATCAGAAGAAGGTTAGGGAGTGTTATAAGACTTCTATGAATGAAAATTAGATACCACTAGAGACTTCTTAGAGGTACCAGAAAGTTCTCAAACAAGTGTTAAGGCCCCTATATAGGTTCTCCTTCTTCCTTCAAAAAAGTCTGTGCTCCCATGAGAGCGCTTGGGCATAAAGTTCACGAGCATGTATATTCTAGATCCATGGGAAAAAGAGAAATAAAAAGGGGTGAATTAGCTAAGGATCTTATAATCATTTGAATTGATGAATAATATCCCACCAAGGTCATCCAAATTTGGGTTAGTCTAAGATCCTCCCTTAGAGAGGAGCTGACCCAATTCTTGAAAGAAAACAGGGTTGTGTTTTCTTGGCTCCACACAGTCATCAATAAGGTAGATCCTGAGGTCATGGTCCACCACCTCAGCATGAACCCAAACCATAGGCCCATATGATATAATAAGAGGTTCTTTTACCATAAAAGAAATGCAATTGTTATAGACAAGGTTACTAAGCTCTTAAAAGCCAACTTTGTCAAAGAAGTACAATAACCACAATGGACTTCTAATGTGGTACTAATGCCCAAGACTAATAAAAAATGACGAATATGTGTTGAATTCACTAATATTAAGAAGTCATATCCTACAGATTGTTATCCTTTAACTCACATTGACACATTGGTGAATTCCACTATTAGTCACCAGCTCCCCTCCTTCATGGATGCCTATTTAGGTAATAACCATGTAAAAATGGTTCATATAGAGAAGGAAAATACCTAATTCATCTTACTACTATAAAGTTATGCCCTTCGAACTAAAGAATGCAGGAGCTACCTACCATAGGGTGATGAACTCCATCTTCAAAGACCTAATCAAAAAATCTATGGAGGTCTTTATCGATGATATGCTAGTCAAGAGTTTAGAGGCTTATGATCTTATGCATAACCTTATGGAGGCTTTTTTCATCCTTATAAGGAATAAAATAAGGCTCAATAAAAAGAAATGTTTTTTTAGGGTAGATAGAGGCAATATCTTGTGTTTTATGGTCAGCAGACAATGCATAGAGTCCAACCCAGAAAATTATCTAAGCTCTACTAGACATGGAAACTCTAGGAACATTCATATAAGTTCAAATCCTTACTGGAAGAGTTATTAAACTCAATTGTTTTATCTGTAAGACCATATCTAGGTATTTGACTTTTTTAAAAGTAATAAAGAAGCCCTTTCAGTGGGATCAGAAAGTTGAAGACGCATCCTAGAGCCTTAAAAAGTACTTGGGATCCCCACCTATCTTGTCCCAGACCGTCATGGGAGAATATTTATACCAATATCTTTCCTGCTATCTAACCACAGTCATCTCAACATTGATCAAAGAGGAATATGAGGTTTAATAACCCATATATTATCTCAACAGAGCTCCAAAGGGGGCTGAGATCATATACCTAAGGGTGGAAAAGATCGCATTTTATCTGATAACCTTAGCTAGACGTCTGAGGCCTTACTTCAAACCACATACTATGGTGGTCATTACAGATCAACCCCTAAATCAGATCCTACTTAATCATGATACCTCAGGAAGGCTTGTTAAGTGGAATGTGGATTTAGGGGAATTTAACATCAAGTATAAACCACAAAGTTCCATTAATGTCCATACCTTAGCTGACTTCATTGTGGAGTTCAGTAACTTGGAGGAGGTAGAATAAGAGCTCAAGAACTCCAAAAAACAAACAGTAGTGCTTAAAGATCCCAAGATCCCACTCTTTTAAGAGATGGAACATAACTTTCCAACATGGGTATTGCATGTGTATATATCTTCCAATAGCTCAAGCAACGGAGTTGGGTTTAACCATTTGGTCCCGAAAGAAGGTACAATTTCTCTTGCCCTCCATTTTCAATTCAGTGTCTCCAATAATGAGGCAGAATATGGATCTTTGGTCTTTGGATTAGTCTTGAACATATATTTAAAAGTAGAATCGATTAAGGATATCAATGACTCTCAGTTGGTAGTGAAGCATGTAATTAGGATCTATGTGGCCAAAGGCATCCAAATGGCAGGATATTTTTCAACTGTGAAGCACTGCATCCAAAGAATCCCCAAATTCATAATTAGAAGGGTTCTTAGGACAGAGAATTCTAAAGCTAACCATCTTACATGAGTATCCTATTTAGATAAGGTTGATCCTATGCTAGAAAAATACCTTTTGATGATGGTTTTAGAATTCAATTTTATGACCATTTTCATTAAACCGTCATAATAAATGCTATTATTTCACAATTTTGACCCTTTTTGCATTTAAACATATAATAATGACCGGCGCATAGTTATTGGGTCATATTAATATGATATTATGACCGTATTATTTTGATTGTCATATAATATATTTATTTGTTATGACACTTTTGTATACATGCTACTATCAACTGTAATTTACAAAATTAATAATTTTTTAATAAACGTATTTAAGTATTTATGACACCTTTGAATGAAAAATTTAGTGCGTGGGAAAAGTTCGTGATTAAGGTCCTACCCACATTAAATTACAGAGCCATGCTTATCTTCTATGATAAATATGGATCCACAATCCCACAACCCTCTCATCCCATTCATCTTATCTTTAACCCCTGCACAGTTGTATAATTTTCTCTTCTTCAACTTCCGTTCTCTGATTCAAGGACTTCAATACGAATTCAAGGTTTGCACAATATGTTTTTCTTATTTGTAATTCCAATATTGAGTTAAATTTTGTCCGCTCATTCTATCTACATTTTATCCGTTCATTCCCTCTGCAACGTCTCTCAATGACAACTCATCCTTGAAGGTAACGAATGCAAATCCCCTCGATCTTCCCATCTCACGATAATTAATGATCTGAAAAAACATGTAATAAAATATAGCAAACATATTGGTTTGGTTAAATTTAATTTAAATATATGTATGTATTGTATGTATATAACTGAACTCTAAAATCGATCGATGTTTACCTTTTAATAAAAACGGAAGATGAACAAATTGTTTCAGATAATAGTAATAGTTACAGATGATTCAGTAATTGAAGAACAAAGAACCTTCGCTCAGATGCGATGGAGACGAATCATAAATCATTTAATTCCAATTCATCTTTCTCTCATTTGTAATTTCAATCAATGGAACAATATAGATTCATAAATCATTTACCATAGTTTAGTTTTAAATTATGTTTTGTTTGGTATGACATGTTTGAATTATTGTGGTTTATTTTTCTAAATTGAAGATTAATTCCAATGTCACTAATTACCATTTGTAATTTTAATGAATGGAATGTACATAACATGTTTGTATAAATGTGGATTAGTAATTCGGTACATAACGTTTTGTTATATGCCCACTATTGACATACATTATATATTGATAAATTTTGTATACGCAAGTGAACTAACGACATACATTATATATTGCTAATTAGTATACTGGTGGATGGTTATATGAATTATTTTATACTATCTTTAAATTTCTTATGATAATTAGTAGTTTATACACTCATTTATTCCCTTTGAAAATTTATAGGATCTTACTGAAATTTGTGTGAGTATCTTGTATTGTGAATTCAAGATTGAGGGAATTTTGCATTTGTTTAGGAGGTAATTTAGATGAATTAATGTTTCATTGTTATCAACTGTGAATCTTGTTAGTATATGTGTTGATTAAATTTGCTGAGAATATTTTACGTTTGAGAAATATCCCCTGAGATTGAAAATTGATGTTATAGCAGTGATGAAAAAGTTTAATTATAATATTTAATGGTTTAATATAACCACTTTTTTTGTTGCTCTAATATAATTCCAACCTGAAATCTCCATTATGAACAACAAACATTCATACAGATCATCATAAGACATTTCAATAAATTTCAAATACGAAATACCTTTTGGTCAGTCCCCTTGTAAATTGTATATATATTTAATTCTGAAACCATTATTGTTTTGCATACATTTATTGCCTACAGTACCTCTTTGAACAACATAATGATTTCAAAGAGAATTAAAGCAATTATAAAACACTAAACCTTGACGCATACACTTTTATTACCTTGAATATTGGAAGTTGCAAATTTGATTTTGTTTAGCAAAGTGAGTTATGTTATCGAGTCAAATGAATACGAAATATGTTTGTCTCCAGTTCATAAAATTATAGTAATTGAAAATGTAACAATTGAGAATGAACACTAGCTTATCCGCATGATATAGAATATAGAAAAGCATAGAGGTATGTTTAGACCTAGGAACAATACTATGAATTTGTAAATGACTAAGCAAAATAATGACACCAACCGTGTCAATGTATAATTATTATCCACTATATATATATATATATATATATATATATATATATATATAAAATAAAGTAGCTTGGTTCTTGAAAATATACACATTTTTAACGGTGTAGATCGATGCCACCTCCTTACATATTTTAATGGTTGAGATCACATATTTTTTTTACAAATCTACCCCTCAATTAATTGATTCCCTCCTCTTTTTTACTCACCAAGCTTACACTTTAATTCAAAAGTGAGGCTATTTTGGTAACACACTCTCCCTTTACACACACAAACCACCCCCTCTCTCTCTCTCGACATATCTCACTTACCCCCGCTCAGTCGTCCCCTCATTCCTTACAACCCCCAAACACAAACCCACATTCACTCTCTCTACCTTCTATCTCCTCCCAATGCCCCTCCCTCCGCTGCCTCCGTCGACTGCTCACCCTCCGCTGCCTCCCTCGACTACTCGTCGTCGCCCTCGCCCTCGCCCTCCGCTGATCACCCTTGCCCTCCGCTGCCTCCCTCCACTGCCCATATCCAATTCACTACTTCTCCCCCAACCGACGGTAGAGAAATAGAGAGAATCGATCCATGGCCCATCATCACCGGCACCATCATCACCAAAATCTCTCTCTCTCACTGGTAACCCTACTTTTTTCCTCTTCTATTCTCACTCTTTGATTGGGGATACGTTTTGTATTTTGACCCTTTATTTGCAGATTTAAGTTTTGTATTAGGGTGAGCAGATTGGGGATATTTCTAGTAATATTTTTTGAAACGCGAATATTGTCTTGAAACTTAACTGGGGATATTGTCTATAATAATTTGTGTTTGTGTTGTATTTCACTCTCTCATATATAATTTGTTTTTTGAAACACTAATATTTTTTAACTTTATTTGCGGATTTAAGTTCCATAGGTCGTTTGAACAAAGTAGCCACTAAGAAGGAGGTTAATTAGGTCGTTTTAACAATTTGTTGCATTTTGAACAAAGTTCCCACAAGGTATGATTCAAGGTGGGTATTTAATTTGTTATTGATTATTTTGTTAATTATTTCGTGTCTTTCGTTACGTAATAGGGTTTGGGGTGGCGCGATTTTGTCATGAGTAACATGTACTACTTTTCAACCTTGGGGGGATTTGATCTTGATTTTATTTCTTGCTATATTACATGAATGGTTCTAAGATCGATTTTCTTAATTTTGTTTTAAAGGTATTTTTTGTAGTCAGTATTTGTCTAAGTTACTGGCTGAGCACCAGAAGCTTGGCCCATTCTTGCATCTGCTTCCAATATGCAGCAGACTTGTGAATTAAGGCATATTTAGCATACTTAGTTTTAGTGTGTATATATAACTTTAGCATACCTTAACAGCACACTTTAATTCACAAGTCTACTGCATATCTTAATACCTTTAGCATACCATAATACCTTAATAGCACATTTTAGCTTAACTTTAGCATACATGAAGGTATGCTAAATTAAGGTAAGTAAACTGTATATTTAGCTCAGATGTGGAATAAAGTGTATAAAGTGGAATAAAGTGTATATTTAGCTCAGATTTTACATATTAAGTGTATAAAGTGTAAATTTTAGTGTATCTTTTGCATACTTAGTTTATTGTTTGCTCATATTTTACATATAAAGTGTAATTTTAGCTAAGATGTTTTGGGGATGATGATATTTGTTATTCACTGTTTCTTTCATAGGGTGGAATGATTTGTGGAATCCAGGCCTATTGGGATGGACGCCGGACTTTCGTATTTGGGGTTTTGATCTTCCTTAGTGTTGTGGAGACCTATTTTGTAGGGTTTTATGGGTAAAAGTTCTAATCACCGTAATCATATAAAATATTTAAAATATTTTATATGCAGTTGAGATAACACATACAAACATGTATAAGTACACACATATGTTTAAGTACACACATATGTATTATGTTTGTATTTATATCAAGGCATAATTACAAGCGACAACATACGTATTTGTCTGACCACGACGTTGCTAATAGTAATGTTATCCATATTGAGCTTTATTTGTAATTATGCCATTCAGGGTTGGCATAATTGCTTTTCTTCCTTTTCTAAAAAACTAAATTTATTGAGTTTAAGCATATTAATAGTCATACAGTTAATTCATATTCTACTGGAAAATTCTTATTGTAAACCTTATGTTTTTAAATGTTTCTATGTTCTTGATTCTTAAATTCAACTTAGTGTTGACATTTAAAAAAAATATGAACTTGGAAAGATGTTTATACATTTTTAAGTAGTTTTTTAAGATTAAAAAGTGGGGAAGGGGAGGCGGGGAGGGGAAGGTGTGACAAACTGTCATGTCACTGTTCAGGAATGAATAAACATGATCGGGATTCTTTAGAGTCTACTATTACACCAGTTAAGGTTTTTAGAGGAGCGTTCAAAGTTGGATTGGACAATTATTCTATGAACATAATATAGGAATATATCAATGTAATTATGCACTATTAATGAACCACCGTCTATTGATCCATGTAATTTGATGGCTTTTTAAAGGGATCTCTGTAAGGATTTCATTATTTTATTTCCTAATCCATTTATAACCGAAATAATCATGACCCTTATTATAATTTTTTGTAGCTATGACCACTTTTGTGTCAAGTTAGAAAGTTGTGGATAAGATTGAGCTTCCACATGGCAGTCATCTGTTGTGCCAAAGCAATAGGATCAGAAGTAGGTTGTACAAAAATATGGTAAAAGAGCAGCCTTGGATCAGAATAAGTGCCCCCCCTCCATCGTTTATGAGATAGGATCTGACTTGAGGATGGTGTTGATATGCTTCGAGGTAATTTCAGAAAGCTTTTTGTGAGTAATATTAAAGGAATGGAAACTATAGCCTCTGAGATAGGATTTGAGATAAATTTTTAGGGACGATAGTGGGGGCTCACAATTTTGATGTGAGAATGCATTTTCAATTTGCTTTGTGATGTATTTTACATGTAAACTAGCTCTCCTTTCACTTTCAAAATGAGCATAAGTGCATCTTTCAATAGATATCGGTTTCAAATTAATAACTTTATGGATGGGTTTTATCATATTCCTAGGATTTATGACGTTGGGGGAATTGTTTCTATTAGTTTCTGACCAACACTTTAATGAGAGAGGGGACTTTTACTATTTGAAATGATCTAATGAAAAGCCTAATATCATTTTGGGAATTTTGATATAGAGCAGGACTCAATTCATTTTGGGGCATGTTGATAGATTTTAGTTAACTCTTTTTTTTGCACGAACTTAGGAGCAGAGCAACTATAAGTTGGTTATCTAGATGGTTAATGTAGGATCGGAGGACCTGGAGTTACCCATAAAGGTATTTGTGATTAATTTTTTCATGCAGTCTTATTAAGGTATTTATGATTTTAGCATTTGATGTTTTTGGTTTGAACATGGTTCTTCGTTTGAGAGTTATGGAACTTCAACAGTAGGTATATTACTTTTTAGCTTCAACACTCAAAAGTACTTTTAACTCATTTTGGATTATTTTGTGTTTGATTTCAAACTCTCTATTTAGAAATTTAGTATTGAAGTTGATGCTTCATGAACATAACCATAGTACGTAGTCGGCTAAAAATTTCCATGCAACCAGTGTTAAACCATCATATAGTTGGTAAGAAGTTGTTTATTAAAAATGAGTTGAATGTATGCCACATAATGAGTATGTTTAATGGTTATAAAGTACATAATATGATTCAAATCGGGATGATATTCCCCTCCCGATATGAACATTATGTGTACAAACATCATCTTCTACATTGTGGGATTAAGTGATGGGTAACCTGACTCAACATCCTATGCTTCATAAAATGGTTTTCTTATGAAATGTTCAATTTGAGAAGTTTGAATATAGAAATAAATTCAATCCATTACTATCTTGATGCGCAACCAATATGAGATGGTGATGGAGCCATTATTATTCACTTGCCAGCGGATATGACTAAAACAAAACGCACTATGTTGAAGAAATAGAGGACTGTAACAAAAAATGCAGCAGGGGTAACTTGATATGTCATAATTTTTTTAATGCAGCAAGGGTAACCATAACAAATCACACTTTGTTTCATTTTTGATCATTTTCACTTGTCCATATCATATTGATTTCAACTTCAATAATTTTAGAGCATTATTTTAGTTTTTAAATCTAAAATGAAGATGGAAAATATGATTATATGTATATTTCAATCGCACATTTGTACATGGATGGTGGGATCTTCAATATAAAAATGGAGCTAAGTTTTTTTATTTTTTATTTTGTTGTTGAAATGTCAAGTATGTTTGATACACTTTCTAGCTGAAATATGTGCATCTTTTCTTTTGTCGTTGAAATGTTATGTAAGTCCTATTTTTTTTTTATAATAAATATATCTAAAATAGAAAAATCATCGGTAAAAAAACTTGACAACCACGAGTAATTTATTGTAGTGCTGTCGATACTCTATAATCTGAACTTCATCTCTCAAGTGTTTGCTGGAATAACTTTGATTTGAAACCACGAGTAATTTATTGTAGTGCTGTCGATACTCAATACTATAAATTTGTAAGTAATGACTGATATATTATGAGGGGCATGGTTATTTTGGATTTATATTTCTAAGTAATGATTGATATACTTCTTGCAGGTACCCTTATTCTTGGAGTCTCACTTATTTTAGGTTTCGTCGGTTCAAGATTTGGGGATTTAGGTAACATACATAGCAGCAAATGTGAGCCCCTCTATTTTCTTTAGCCATATCCATCCTAATTCATAGTTATAGCAGTACCCTTATTCTCGAGTTTGGAGCTGCATTTTTTCTATTTTTTTCTCTATGACCAAGTAACTGTTGTTATACATATAATATATAACAACTAATATGTTGTTATATACAATATGTATAACAGGTGTTGTTATACAGAATATATATAACAACATATTAGTTGTTATATATAATATGTTTATTGATTGTTTCAGATTATATATAACAACATATGAGCTTATCAAACGTTATTCGACTTTCTTAAAAAATTATCCGAGTGATCATAAATGCGTATGCACTAATGGGAACTAATGTATGTCAATTCAACATTGGTAATCTATGTATGCATATATGCAGATTACATATATGCATCTGCATATATGCAATATGCATATATGTAGATATAGCTGGAATAGTTAATTAGATCCTTAGATCATTGGTACAATTGAAAGGTCTATATTGCTTGAAATTTAATGAGATTGGTCTGCTCCTCTAATTAAGTACCAAACAGATAATGAAAATTTATCGTTACTTAAAATTTAATAAGACCTTTGTTACTTGAAAGTTTCATCTCCTCCTCGGTTGAAATTAGAGGATCTTCTTACCGTTTAAAATTTCAAACGACCTGCTCCTCTAATTCAAGCGAGCTTGCAGCTCCTCCTGTAGGCACTTTTTGGTACTTCATCTATAGGAGCTATTACAGGTCCCTTCCATTACTTTTTTTTATTCACTTCACTACACCCTTAAGTTGTATTCAATTAACTTCATTTAAACAAGTGATTCAAATATTAGCATTTGAATTAATTGTATTTAGTTAATTCAGTGATTCGGTTAATTCATTTGTATTCATTGATTCAAATATTAGCATTTTTTATTTAGTCAGTTTTGCTGTTAATTATAATGTCCATTCATTGTTCTGCAATTTCGTTTTCTTAAATTTAAAAAAGTCAGAAGTTCCTTTTTTGTTTTGGTATTCGAGTTAGAAGTCCTTTAAAATGCCAATAACATGTACTTTATGATGTTTGTACTTCTATATTGAATTGAGGTCATTGTACTATATTAAAAAAGGGCTTATAATGTTTGTACTGCTATATTGAATTGAGATAATTAGTTTGGTTTCTAACAGAT
Organism: Sambucus nigra; assembly: GCA_949130495.1. Lineage (NCBI taxonomy): Eukaryota > Viridiplantae > Streptophyta > Magnoliopsida > Dipsacales > Adoxaceae > Sambucus > Sambucus nigra. The sequence goes on from OX422208.1 coordinate 119,247,812, forward strand.
AATTGAGGCATTTTGAATTGTGTGTACTTTGTTACATTTTTTTCAATTCAAAATTGTGTAATCTCTTTTTGTGTTGTCTTCGTTTCTTACACTAATTTCATTATTGTTTGACAACTTTTGGACATAAATTGGGGTTGTGAGTTTATGCAGTATTGGAGTTCGAATGTGAACATCATCCTTATTGCCTATGTGTCATTCCTTTTGTTGCATCTGGTGGAGGAGGCAAAGTCACCAAAAAGTTTTGAAGACAGTTAATGAGGACGTCAGGAAAGTTCACCTGGGGAAGAAGGCAAAGTCACCGCTCTTAAAGGAGGACCAGTAGGTGAAGCTCACTGCGAACACGTGACAGTTGGTTAGTTCACATCGAACACGGGCTAATAAGAAGTTTGTTTCATTGAAGCTTTTGTTAGACGAATTTGGGATTTTTTTGATATTTCTGGATTTGTTGTCATCCCTTAAACAGGGTGGAAAGTCCAATAAACAAAGGAGACTATGCACAATTCTTTTTAAAAATTGACACTTTGTTTTTTTGAGACACAGTGAATTTGATTGCTAAATATTGTATATTTCATTTTATATGTGAATTTTTTTGATGAATTTAGACAATTTGGATGTTGTTGGACTTTTGTTATTTGTTAAGCAGGGTGAATAGTTCCATAAACAAAGGAGACTATGCCCAATTTTTTTTAAAAATTTAACACTTTGTTTTTTTGAGACACAATGTGAATTCGATGGATGAATATTGTATATTTCGTATTATATGTGGATTTATTTGATGAATTTAGACTATTTGAATGTTATTGGACTATTTGTTATTTGTTAAGCATGGTGAATAGTCCTATAAATAAAGGATATTATGGCCAATTGTTTTAAAATTACACTTCGAATTTTTTTGCGTTTCGCTATTACGTACTTTGAAAAATTATCGTCGTTTCGCAATTACGTACTTTGGAAAATTTGTGTCGTGCCTTCAGGCACGGGGATACGCTAGTGTGTGTGTGTGTGTGTGTGTCTATATATATATATATATATATATATTATGTATGTATGTATTTATGTATGTATGTATATATGAATTTGTAGTAAAAGTCAACATGGATCATACATTCATTGCCTACATTACCTGTTTAAACAACATAATGATTTCAAAGAGAATATAAAGAAATTATAAAACAGTAAACCTTGATGCATACACTTTGATTAACATGAATCATGGAAGTTCCAAATTTGATTTTGTTTCACAAAGTGAATTATATTACTGAGTGAAATGAATTTGCAATGTTTGTATACAGTTGTTAAAATTATAGCAATTAAAAATGTAATAATTGAGAATGAACACTAGCTTCTCCACATGATATAAATATAGAAAAGCATAGAGGTATGTTTATATCTAGGAACAATATCGAGAAAATGTAAATGAATAAGAAAAATGTTCTCATCAACTATGTCATTGTGTAATTACTCTCCGGTTTAGTGTTGATTTGTACACAATTGATAAAGTTAATTTATGAATATGATGAGAGGTGGTATGTTTTTTTTAGTTATACAGTGTCAAGATGCAGTCTATTCCATTAACACATACAAGTTGTAAAATGTCCTCTGCAGCTGCCATTTTACGATAGCTACTCAATAGAAATGCATCTTCAATAAGATAGATAAATTTTTACCATAGGTAATGTATCAGTTGAGTTCTCAGATGTTACTTTAAAGTGTGGGTACTGTCTTTTGAATAATGAAACAAGACTGACGAGTGAATACTAACAAATTTTTTATTCTCCAAATCAATGAAGTTAAAACAAACTTCAGATTATAATGGTAACCGACTTTAATAAAGTCTAGAATGGTAGTTCCTATTCGAAGGTGATAGATGAAGTAGGTGAGAGTAGTTCTTTAAAAAATAAGCTGCCCTATTGGATTCGACAAGTAGTAAGCGCTCGCATAAGATCATCAGATCCTTACATGCCCCCTACTATTCTAGATCCAAACCCATGGGAGAGTTTTAAGATGTAGTAGAAGTCACATTTGGGTTCACAATCAGTCGTTAAAACTTCGTGCCTTCGTCAGGTCGATTCGAACTTCAATCTAAACATGAAAATCCACCAGCATCCTTACATTTGAACTGCTATCCCTTCGTCTTTTTGACACATGAAATGTATGCTTGTCAAATTTTGTGAGGTTAATATAATAGGAGGGAGTGAGGGAAACTAACATTTTGTCTAAACCCATATAATTTGGATGTACCCATGTTTGGTGGTTAAGTATTTAAGAAGATTGTTCTTATGGGACATAAAATGAAGTTATCATTTCATTTTCTCTTTCCTTGTGCCACCAAATTACCCGAGTTTTCTATTTCTCCCCATTCTCTCCATAGACTAGACCAAAACCAGATTGCCAATATCTGACCTAACCCGAGGCTTGCCCATCTAAACCCACATCTCTTTAACCATATGACGTTACTATGAAGATTTCTTTGTGTTTTTTGTGTTTTCACTACACGAATAAGTCGCATTTACAACACCTATTTTATGACTCTTAGTATATAGGTGTCGTAAAAAATGTACTAGGACGACAATTTCTTGACATATGTCATAGATAAATCCCTCAAAGGACATACCATGACATACAAAAATGAGAAGTCGTGAAGTTTTTTAAGACGACACTTATGTAGCTTGTAGCTAGGGGTGTCCGTGGTTCGGTCCGATTCAATTATGTGGTTTTGGGACTTGATCTCATTAATCAGTCATAGAATATTATGGACTGAGACCAGGCTGGAATAATCGATCTCGGTTCTCTTTGGTTTTCAGATGGTCCGAATTCGATCTTTGTCCTATTCGGTCCATCATAAAACATCACTCAAGATATTGTGAAAGTAATATATTACACCAATATATTTTCAAAATTTTATTAATGCGACCTTATTTTTCTAGTAATTAATGCAACTTATGCCCATGTTTAGTAAACATGCTCATAAATATCCATGTTGTTTCCAGGATACTTGCAATTATATACTCATAGTTTTTTATCATTTGATTTGATTTGTGAGAAAGAATATGGGGGTGGCCTTTATTATTTGGTTGTAGAGAAATTTGCAATCATAAGGAGCTTATATTTTTAGCAATCATAAGAAGCCTATATTTCTTGATGTTGTTTCTTGTTTTGTTTTGTTTTGTTATTTCTATCTCCATTGTAATACCTCGAGATTTTTGGACCACTAAATTAATTATTTTTTTGGAGAAATAAATATTATTTTAATTAGAGAATAATTAAATTGGCAATTGAGGCCAAAATTTGAAGATGTTAGAAAGTATTTTGAATGACTATTCTGAGTGTGTGGTTGATTCCGGAAGGGTCGAGATAGTCGAAATGACTGTACTTGGGTCTTATTTGGGTTCTGGAATATTTTAAGTTCATTTGGCTCGAATTAGAGTAACCGAGTCATTTAAAGTATGTATTATCATTTAGGGTTGTGTATTTTGGGAGATAAGTCTTAAAAGGCTACGGGAGATGAAAACCTCATTGGAGAGAAAAGAGAAAACCCTAGAGAGCAATAGAGAAGAGGAAAGGAAGAAAGAAGAAGAGACTCCGACAAACTTGTGATTTCGAGGGATATTCAGACTCTACAACTTTGAGGTAAGAGATTAAACTTGCTAAATAATTCTTGGGCATAATTTATTTCATGATTTGTGGATAAATATAGGGATTTTGGGTTAATAATGCTAAAACCTAGATTTTGGGTTAAATCTTACATTTGATGTGTATATGATGAATTTGAGGTTGTAAATTAGTTGGGTTGAGTTTTTTGACGTGTATTAATGTTAGTAATATGACTGGGTTGAAGATTTGGGGTTTGAAGTAAGTATTTTGAAGTTTTTGGGAAGCTGGAATTCCTTAAAAATGGAAGTTGGCCGAGGTTACTGGTAAGGCCGGTCGACCGCGGGTAGGAGGCCGGTCGACCGTGCCTTAAGGGAAAAGCATATTGTCTTCGATTTTAGGCAAAATTAAAAACCATGGTCGACCTCGGTTAGGGAACCGATCCACCGGGCCTTTGTTTTTGGCTCAAGTTTGGTAATTTAAGTTTATCCCCTTTTCTTTGGGTTTATATTAATGGACCTTATCAATTGTAGTATCTTAGAGGGTTAAGTTATATTATAAGGGGATTAAGGACCTTAGAAAAGTGAAGATATGTTTGGGGTCTATTTCATAATAAAATTAAGTGCGTAGTACTTCTCTCATTAAGAAATTTGAGAGCCGGATTAATAAATGATTGGATGTAAATGTTGGGGTCTTATTGATTGATTTTGAGGGAGCATGAACTTAAGTTATCGTACCGATTTAGTGGGAAATCCATTTAGTGTCGAGGTAAATAATTTGAGGAATAATAAATGCTGACTGATGTGCATACGAATATAGAGAGTATCCTTAATGTTTATTAAATTGGGAGACTTTTTATAATGATAGAAGTAATGGATGAGTTTCAAGTGAGGGATCATATTGTGTATATTAGTCGGATAGTATGCGAGTTAGCAACGGTTAGTATATTTAGAGTAATATACTTATAAGTGAAATTATTTCATTTGTACATACGAGCGTAAATGAGTATGTATACTTATATGGTGTGATATAAATATCTTATGTGATGGTATGCATTAATATGATGTGATTGTATATGTATATCTAGTGTGAATGATATATGTATATTTATGTGAAGCATACCCCCTCTATGCTATCATGGGAAGTTGTGCGATGTGGGTGAGGCCCCTGGCTTGAGGAGCAGGGAGCGTATAGTCCCCAGGTCATAGCGTCCATTATATTTGTGCGATTTTTATTAGGGGTGAGACGTGGTGGGTATGCTTCGTCTCATTTTCGGGGAGGAACTATGACTGCTTCCCATACGTTGTGATTTGTTTTTTACCAAGGCGGTGTGAGATTCCAACCGTTGGTACCCAAGATGATATGTGAGCGATTCCCTAGTAGATGATAGCATTGGGAAATTGCATCATCGAGTTATAGATCGTTGGTATGGTTATTATACGTGTGTGTATAGTATAGTACCTGTATATGATTATGTGATATCATATATCTTTATCTAGTGTAAAGAGATTTACGAATAAACATTGAATCTCATTCCGGGAGATTTTATCCGGACTTAAATTGTGATTGGTATATTAAAGTGAATATGCAATGTATATATTTATATGAGTACATATATATATTACGTTGTGTACCGAGGGCATAATGGACCTTAACGACCAACATTGTCAAGGAGTAGTGTATCGGGGGGTTCCTTATTTAGATTTCGCTTGCGAGACGTCCCACCCACGAAACACAGTGCAATATTGGGAGTGGGGAGAAGTTTGGTCCTTAGTACTCATATTTATATTAGTATATCTTGACCATCGACAGTGTCAAGGAGTAGTGTATCGGGGGGGTTCCTTGTTTGAATTTTGCTTGCAAGACGTTCCACGCACGAAACGCAGTGCACTGTTGAGAGTTGGGAATAGTTTAATCCTATATATGTTAATTAAGTAAATTGGGGTTATATGCATCGTGCATTGAGGGCATAAGGAATATCGATAATCCATACTGTCAAGGAGTAGTGTATCAGGGGGTTCCTTGTTTGGATTTCGCTTGCAAGATGTCCCACGCACGAAACATAGTGCAATATTGAGATTTGGGATAAGTTTAGTCCTTAGCATTTAGATGCTAATAACTCATTTAAGTCAATAACTAGAATCCGAGAAATTCTAGTAAGAGTATATGTATATGTATATTTTCATGTTAAGTAAGTTGATGCACTTTTGGGGCTTATGGTAGATGGGAAGTTTATGGTGGTTGTATATAGATGTTTACATGAGTATAAACTTGGGTGTAGGTTAGATTATATTTCTCCTAGATAGTGTTGGGAAGTTATTCGAGGATCATGTGCACACGTTTAGGTGTGCGCTTTAGTTAAGAGGTGAGTTGGATTTTCCAGAGAGTGCGACTCCACTTTATTCATGTTATATTGCATTTATAATTATTATGCATTTTAATGTACTTGCTAAAATGTTTTCACACCTCGGGCTCTGACCCGTTTATATTTTCCTCTTGTTTTATATATTATTATTTTAGGTGTTCCTCCGTAAGGACGCCATTGATGTTATCCATCCAGTGTATTCGTGGAGCTGTGGCAGTAGCGGACTGTTGCGAGATTTTGATATAGTCATTTCCCATCTTTTGTTATATTATACGGATTCAGTTTGTATATCGGTTTTACACCCAAGAGTTATAGATGTATCATTTTGTTTATATTTATTTTCTCTGGACTGTTGTATTGTTTGTGACCCGACAACATATTCGAGTGTTTTCCTTTTTGTTCATTTTGTTATACTCTTGTATTATTCTCTTTATTAGAGCATGTGTGTGTTCTTTATCATTTTTGTAGTTGTATGTCATTGGTTAGTTTTTGCTTTGTATGTTTTGAATTTTTTTTGGCACCCTCTTTTTGTAGTAATGGGTTGTTACCTCTGTTTATTTTGGTATCATCAGTAGATGTTGAGAATGATCCTCTTGAGATTCCTGATTATTTTAGTATAGGGCTAGCCAACCGTTATTATTTTAAGCGGGGTGTCACAGGTGGTATTAGAGCATCAGATTCTAGTGTCTTTAGGATCTGTGTGGGTCTTTTGTGTTCTTTCGTAAGCGGTCTTGATGTAGATCCCTATTATTAGGAATGTTGTGTTCACACGTCTATATTTTCTTCTGTGATGAGAAAACACTTGAAAGGCGTTCTGATACACTTGTTCTTATTTCAGATGCCACTGAAGAGTGGTCGTCCAGTCAGGGAAAATAGAGGGGCTGAGAATATGGAACCCTAAATGCCTCAAGGGACTATGACCACAACTGAAGTTGTCAATATTATGGCACAAGCGGTAACTGTTGCCATTTCTACAATGGCACATCAACCTGCAGTTCAAGAAGCCCAATCCCACCCAGGGAAATCTACGTGGGAAAGAGTATGGGAATATTTTAGGAAGGCATATCCTCCAGAGTTTTCAGGGGGAGATGATGCGATGGCTGCTAGTTGTTGGAAGAATAGTATACAGAGGCACATTCGTATGGTTGAATGTAGTGAGGTGCAAAAGCAATTTCTCGCCACCTTTAAGTTATTGAGAGAAACTCTCCATTAGTGGGAGTCAGTCACCACATCATAACAGAGAGATACACTACCCATAGAGGATTTTTGGGAACTCTTTGACCGAAAGTATTTTCCTTCCGCGATCGAGAAGGAAATGAGAAAGAAATTGATGGATGTGTTTCAAGGTGAACGAACGGTGGCCGAGTTCGAAGAAGAATTTACTCGATTGGCGAATTTGGTCCCCGATGAGGTGAATACAGAGGAGAAGCGAATAACTAAGTTCATGGGAGGTTTAGATTGGCAAATTCAGCATCATTTGTTACGGAACCCAACGTTAGTGACTTTTGTTTAGGTAGTGAATGCGGAACTATTATAGTGTCATGAGTATCATCTTCGGTCGCAAGGGTGTAATAACTTTGGAGACTCGGGTTCATCAAGTAGGTCTAGTAAAGAGAATGCCAGTAATGCCAGATGGTATAAGCAGGATTTTCGAGGGTCGCAACAGCGTTTTATTCCTCAGTATGGGCAAGGAAGATTTACGGGTAGATGTTTCTTTCATAAAGAATTAGGCCATAGGAAGAGAGATTATCCTGAAAGAGGTAGAGGCCACGTTTTGAGGAATTTTTGGATGTGAAACCCCTAAAGCAGGTTCAAGGACATTTTAGGCCGGGGGACTTTGAGTGGGAACCCATTGATGAATAAATATAGTCGGACTAGAGAGGTATGATGTAAATTACTATCCTTTGTGATTATGATTATGTTTTGATGGGTATTGAGAGTATCGCATGTAAGATTGAGCTGAGTGGTTAGTGCTATAACCCTATGATGTATAGAATGACCCGAAAGGGAGTATTGAGCAAGTGAGGCTCTTATATGATTGTCTTTTTGGAGAATAGATTATGTTGTGATGTGATCATAGAGATCTATGATTTTTGTTTTGAACGTAGAAATTATTGTAATGTGTTGGGTGATGTTGGTAAAGCTATTTTTTATAGTTGTGATAGACTTATATAATTGTTATATTCCAGTTATGGAAGATCCTAGTGTATGGAAATATTTTATTATTATGTAAGAGATTATTGTTACTGAAAAGATTCATAGTCTAGTGGATTATTGTTGAGCGAGAGATTTAGCTCATAGTTATTCTAGTTTTGAGAACTATATGTTAGTAAGAGTATGGTAATTGTTATCACCTGGTGTCTTGGGAATAATGTATTTTAATTTAAATGTCGAAAGACATAAACGGTTTTTAATATAAACTATTTTCAAAATAAAATTTTTATAGGCCTTCGGGCAATATCAAAAATTATTTACACAAAAATAATTTTTAAACTCTAGTCCCAATATAACTAATCTCAATCCCTCACATAGCTACATAGTAGTGTATTGGGAAGGTTCCTTGTTTGGATTTCGCTTGCGATACCTCCCCCGCATGAAAGTGGCAAATGTCAAGAATTGAGAGGAGTTAAATCTTAGGACATTCCAAAATTTTTACATTATTAGTATGTTGATCTGGATCTATTTATTACGAGTTATTATATGATTTGAGGCTAGGTAAAGCCGAGTTATGTTTATAGGAGTAGAGCTTGGGTGTATGGGATCCCTAGTTGGCATATTTGGTTTTATATATTAAAATGATTCGCGGTGATAAGTGGGAGGAATAGGTATCGTGATTGTGAGAGTAGGTGTCGTAGGAACAAATTGAGATTTGGAGTATTAGGCTTAGCTTAATTTCTAGGGAGAAATTCTTGTAAGTTGGGAAGTCTGTAATACCCCGAGATTTTTGGACCAATAAATTAATTATTTTTGGGACAAATAAATATTATTTTAATTGCAGAATAATTAAATTGGTAATTGAGGTCAAAATTTGAAGATGTTAGAAAGTATTTCGAATGACGATTCTGAGTGTGAGGTTGATTCTGGAAGGGTCGAGATAGTCGAAATGACTGTACTTGGGTCTTATTTAGGTTTTGAAATATTTTAAGTTCGTTTGGCTCGAATTAGAGTAACCGAGTCATTTAATGTGTGTATTACCATTTAGGGTTATGTATTTTGGTAGATAAGGCTTAAAAGCCTATGGCAGATGAAAATCTCATTGGAGAGAAAAGATAAAACCCTAGAGAGAAAGAGAGAAGAGGAAAGGAAGAAAAAAGAAGAGAAAGAGAAGAAAAAGCTTGGGAACTCCGACAAATCCGTGATTTCGACGGAGATTCAGACTCTACAACTTTGAGGCAAGTGATTAAACTTGCTAAATAATTCTTGTGCCTCATTTATTTCATGATTTGTGGATAAATTTTGGGATTTTGGGTTAAATCTTACATTTGACGTGTATATGATGAATTTGAGGTTGTATATTAGTTGGGTTGAATTATTTGACATGTATTAATGTTAGTAATATGATTGGGTTGAAGATTTGGGGTTTGAAGTAAGTATTTTGAAGTTTTTGGGAAGTTGGAATTCCTTAAAAATGGAAGTTGGCCGAGGATACTGGTAAGGCCGGTCGACCGCGGCCAGGGATCCGATCGACCGCGCCTTAAGGGAAAAGCATACTGTCTTCGATTTGAGGAAAAATTGAAAACCACGATCGATCGCGGTTAGGAGACCGATCGACCGGGACCTTATTTTTGGCTCAAGTTTGGGAATTTAAGTTTATCCCGTTTTCTTTGGGTTTATATTAATGGACCTTCTCAATTGTAGTATCTTAGAGGGTTAAGTGATATTATAAGGGGATTAAGGACCTTAGAAAAGTGAAGAGATGTTTGGGGTCTATTTCATAATAAAATTAAGTGCGTAGTACATCTCTCCTTAAGAAATTTGCGAGCCAAATTAATAAATGATTGGATGTAAATGTTGGGGTCTTATTGATTGATTTCGAGAGAGCGCGAACTTAAGTTATCGTACTGATTTAGTGGGAAATCCTCTTAGTGTCGAGGTAAATATTTGAGGAATAATAAGTGTTGATTGATGTGCATATGGATATAGAGAGTATCCTTAATGTTTGTTGAATTGGGAGACTTTTTATAATGATAGAAGTAATGGATAAGTTTCAAGTGAGGGATCGTATTGTGTATATTAGTGGGATAGTATGTGAGTTAGCAACGATTAGTATATGGAGAGTAATATACTTATAAGTGGAATTATTTCATTCGTACATATGAGCGTAAATGAGTATGTATACTTATCTGGTGTCATATAAATATCTTGTGTGATGGTACGCATTAATATGATGTGATTGTATATGTATATCTAGTGTGAATGATATATGTATATTTATGTGAAGCCTTTCCCCTCTATCCTATCATGGTAAGTTGCGCGATGTGGGTGAGGCCCCTGGCTTGAGGAGCAGGGAGCATATAGTCCCTAGGCAATAGCATCCATTATATTTGTGTGACTTTTTTATTAGGGGTGAGACATGGTGGGTATGTTTCGTCTCATTTCCGGGGATGAACCATGACCGCTTCCCATACGTTGTGATTTGGTTTTTACCAAGGCGGTGTGAGATTTCGACCGTTGGTACCCAGGATGATATGTGAGCGATTCCCTAGTAGATAATAGCATTGAGAAACCGCATCCTCGAGTTATAGCTCGTTGGGATGGTTATTATACTTGTGTGTATAGTATATTACCTGTATATGATTATGTGATATCATATATCTTTATCTAGTGTAAAGAGATATAAGAATAAAGATTGAATCTCATTCCAGGAGATTTTATCCGGACTTAAATTGTGATTAGTATATTAAAGTGAACATGCAATGTATATATTTATATATATATATATATATATATATGTTACATTGGGTACCGAGGGCATAATGGACCTCAACGACCAACATTGTCAAGGAGTAGTGTATCAGGGGTTTCCTTGTTTGGATTTCACTTGCGAGACGTCCCACGCATGAAATGCAGAGCATTGTTGGGAGTGGGGAGAAGTTTAGTCCTTAGTACTCATTTTTATATTAGTATATCTAGACAATCGACAGTGAGGAGTAGTGTATCGGGGGGGTTCCTTGTTTGGATTTTTCTTGTAGACGTCCCACGTCGAAAACGCAGTGCAATGTTGAGAGTTGGGAATAGTTTAATCCTATGTATGTTAATTAAGTAAATTGGGGTTATATGAGTCCTGCATTGAGGGCATAATGAATCTCTATAATCAATACTGTCAAGGAGTAGTGTATCGGGGGGTTCCTTGTTTAGATTTCGCTTGCGAGACATCCCACGCATGAAACGCAGTGCAGTATTGAGAATTGGGAGAAGTTTAGCCCTTAGCATTTAGATGTTAATAACTCATTTATGTCAATAACTAGAATCCAAGAAATTCTTGTGAGAGTATATCTATATGTATATTTATATGTTAAGAGTTGACGCACATTTGGGGTTTATGGTAGATGGGAAGTTGATGGTGGTTGTATATATATGTTTACTTGAGTATAAACTTGGTTGTAGGTTAGATTATATTTCCCCTAGATAGTGTTGGGAAGTTATTAGAGGATCACATGCATTCGTTTAGGTGCGCGCTTTAGTTGAGAGGTGAGTTGGATTTTCCAGAGAGTGCGACTCCACTTTAATCATGTTATATTGAATTTATAATTATTATGCATTTTATTTCACTTGCTAAAATGTGATAGGGGAAGAAATGGTATCTAATCCTATTATTATCGTATCTTAGTTTGGGGGAGATTTATCTTAGGGGGATACGTCTTTCTAAGTAAGTCATTTGTTTGATAAAGGGGAGAATTAATTTAGGGGGTAATTATTTAATTGCATTTAATATTTTGATATTCCCTATGCGTTTGATAGTTTGCTTAAGTGTGAAGGAATACTTTTAAATGGCAACATTCAACATCGGCAAAGATATTGATCCTTGGGTTGTTTGCGTCAAGCATTGTATTTTTATTTTGGGTGGGACATTGTTTTTGAGTCTAGTGAGCTTGACGGCCCTTTAGGATTTTTATTTAGTTTTTGTCCCGCACTAGCCAAAGGGGGAGATTTGTAAGGATACAAATTTCCAATTGAGTCCTTTGTAGTTTTGGCTCAATTTCGGACAAAAACATTTGAGTCATAGGACAGAGTTCATGTTTATCCATTCAAGCCTATGACGTGTTTGTTTAAGATGTAGCGACCAAGATATTAAAGATTCATCAAATGCCGTGTGTGTTGTGCCTCGTTTCTACGTCATCAACATGGTTCCATTGCTCCTAAGGTATGAATGCATTTTAATATATATATATATAGGAGCTTGGAACATTATTTATTGGGTGTATTTTAGAAATTTATTTTGGGTGTTAGTATTTTTTTGTTAAACTTTTTTTTGAATTCATAGTTCTAAATATTTTGTTCTCAGACACCTTTCAGTAGAAAAATCATATCAAATTCAAAAAAAATAAGAATAACACGAAACTAGCGGCCACGCGTTCGTATCGAAATTATATAGAACCATGGACTAAGATCTCATTAGATAGGTCATTCGAACGACCTCGTTCGGACGGGAAGTCGTTCAAACGAGTTTTTAAACGAGAATTTGTTTTTCATTTCTATCTCTTCGTTAGAAGTCTCGTTCGAACGAGATTTCTAACGAAAAAAACGGCGGGAACAGTTTTAAGCCATTTTTTTCCACTTTTCCACTACTTTACCCCACGTCCTTTCTGACATACTTCTTAAGTGCGAGAACTAACTTTTGGAAGACAACGTTTTCACATTCTAAGAGTCTTTTGAGAGCAAAACTTTTAAGAAAAAGTTCTATATTTTGTGTTTGATTTTTATGGATTAAATTCACCAAAAAACACATACACACCCATTTTTTTAGTTTATTCCAAGTACCTATTGATATATCATTGCTTGGAGAGTTTTGGCACCTGGTTTTCTCTACACCAACAAGAAGAGAGTTTGGGTTCTTCTCTACCCCAAAAAGGAGAAAATTTTGTTGCGTTGTTCTCAGTCTAAGAAAGGCTTCGCCTGCGGATTGATGGTGACCATAGCCCCATCGATGGAGTTCGAGACTGTGGAGGAGTCCACGGTTATTCACTAGGCGGAGGTTGAAGACCGAAGGAGTGCGTCAAGGCTTGGATGGACTCAAGTCAGTTTGTGTAAGTCCTCTTGTGTCGAGTCTTTGTAAAAACTACCATACTTAGTGAATTCGTGGCTAGGGCCGTCCGAGGTTTTTCACATTTGGCTTTTCCTCGTACATCGGCACGTCATGTGATATTGTTTAATTTTATCTTACTATATCACCTAGATGTAGGCTTAGGACTAAAAAATAAAATTAGTTCAAAATCACAATCTATTTAATTTGGTGCAATTTTAATGTTTGGGTATGTTCAATTTAATTCAAGTGTAAAATTACTTTATCTAGATAACATGCAAGTTTAACTTGAATTGGATTAATGTGTGTTTAAGTCGAAATGAAAATTGTTTGTGTAGTTTTAATTTCACTTTTAGTTTAGTTTTATTTTTTTTATAAGTTGGTTTGTTCTCTTTAAGAAAAGAAAATTTTAAATAACTTTTGGAAAATTAAAATTTGAATAATTTCTTTATATTTGAGTTTAAAAATTGGGGGCTTCCACACTTTCAAATTAGTTTTTGCATACTTTAGTTTTTGTACTTCATGTTATATTCGCATGCTAAATGTATGCTTGTTTAATCATTTTCTAGTCTATGCTCCATGTTTATCACATGCTAGAATTATGATTTTTTTTTATATTTTGTATTATATTTCCTTCATTTTGTTTGCATTAAATGAAAAATACAAAAAGAATTTTGTTTATCATTTGGATTTTATCTCTTGGTAATTTAAGCTTAATGAAAAATTCAAAGGATTTTTGTTTGTCTTTTGAGTATATATTTTTTATTTTTGGTTAAAAATTTTAAAAACTCAAAAATATTTTATTTTGTGTGTATTTTAGTTTAACACACTTTATGTGGCATACACTTGTGTTTGAATCCCATCTTTTAGGCTCTCATGTGGCTAGAACTTTTTGTTTAGATTGTCAATCCTTATTATGTTCTTTACCATGCTTACATGGAGTAGTTGGATTTTGTGTTCATTAAATGGATCCTATTTTTATATGCCTCTATTCACACATGCACGAGCTCTTTTGAAATTTTAACTTAATATGTATATTTGAGCTTTGTGAGATGTTCTCTTACCAATCTTGTCATCTATATATCTGTAACCTAGGAGGACTAGTGCATGTCAAAATCCGTTGCACGTGAGATTTGTGTGAAAAATAAAAAATGATAAATATAAATGTGCACGGGGAAGGGCTCCGAAAGGACTTAGTTATCCTTTGCGATTGTAAGCCACCGTTTTTTAATGGACCTAAAAGAAATACGTGGTTCAAAGGCCTAAAAATAGAAAATATGGCATTAAAAAGAAAAATAATTTGCCAAGGCCTATGTTTGATTGATATATTCATTCAAATTTAATATAAATTCATATTGAGGGAGATTGGCTGGTATATCAACGGTTTGCACAATGTTCGTTTATCCTAGTTGCCTATTTCATGTCATGACTCTATTGGTTTGTAGAATCATCAATATGCTAGGCTTGTATGCATTGTGTATGTTTGTTCATTGAGTTCAATCTATATTCTCACATGAGGTTATATTCAAATGTGATGAAGTTTGCAATCAAACGAGAACTTCGTGAACAAGTTTTTAAGTGATTGGGTCTAAATTTAATCGTTACTAGTTCACACCCCAACACTTCCGTTTCCATATGACACATTTTTGCCATACGAGTGTGAAAGACTCCTATTATATTTTGTGTGTGTCATTTTTGTGATCGTTACTAGTTCACACCCCAAAACTTCCGTTTCCATATGACAAATTTTTGCCATACGAGTGTGAAAGACTCCTATTATATTTTGTGTGTGTCATTTGTGTGTCTATATATATATATATATATATATGTGTGTGTGTGTGTGGGGGGGGGGGTACTTGAGTCTCTTTGGTATATATTATGTATACATATATTTGATATTTTTGTTTAGTCTTTGCCTTGCTTTCTAGTCCATATATGCTTTAATTCATAATTGGTATCCATCTTATTGCACTCTTTATTGATATCACATGCTTAAAACTTAGGTATCATATTGGTATTTGTTTCTTGCATCTTAGTTGGTATCCATTATTATTTGTTGGATTAGTTATGATCGTGTTGACCATGTGCTTCCACATCCTCATCACTTTTGCACATTTGCCTGTTTTATCTTGTTATCCCATTTTATGTATCCCTTGTTTAATTTAAGGGTAATATGCTTTAATTGGGGGAGATAAGTTAATTTTTTATTCTTTAGCCTTTGTCTATTCCTGAACAAAAAAGGGGAGAATGATAGGGGAAGAAATGGTATCTAATCCTATTATTATCGTATCTTAGTTTGGGGGAGATTTATCTTAGGGGGAGACGTCTTTCTATGTAGGTCATTTGTTTGATAAATGGGAGAATTAATTTAGGGGGAGTAATTATTTAATTGCATTTAATATTTTGATATTCCGTATGCGTTTGATAGTTTGCTTAAGTGTGCGGGAATACTTTTAAATGGCAACATTCAACATCGGCAAAGATATTGATCCTTGGGTTGTTTGCGTCAAGAATTGTATTTTTATTTCGGGTGGGACATTGTTTTTTAGTCTACTGAGCTTGACGGCCCTTTAGGATTTTTATTTAGTTTTTGTCCCGGAATAGCCAAAGGGAGAGATTTGTAAGGACACAAATTTCCAATTGAGTCATTTGTAGTTTTGGCTCAATTCCGAACAAAAGCATTTGAGTCATAGGATAGAGTTCAGGTTTATCCATTCAAGCCTATGACGTGTTTGTTTAAGACGTAGCGGACAAGATATTAAAGATTCATCATATGCCGTGTGTGTTGTGCCTCGTTTGTACGTCATCAACATGGTTCCATTGCTCCTAAGGTATGAATGCATTTTAATATATATATATATATATATATATATATATATATATATATATATATATATAGGAGCTTGGAACATTATTTATTGGGTGTATTTTAGAAATTTATTTTGGGTGTTAGTATTTTTTTGTTAAACTTTTTTTGAATTCATAGTTCTAAATATTTTGTTCTCGGAAACCTTTCAGTAGAAAAATCATATGAAATAAAAAAAATAAGAATAACACGAAACTGGCGGCCACGCGTTCGTATCAAAATTATCTAGAACCATGGCCTAAGATCTCGTTAGATAGGTCGTTCGAACGACCTCGTTCTAAAGAGAAGTCGTTCGAACGAGTTTTCAAATGAGATTTTTTTTCCTTTCTGTCTCTTCGTTAGAAGTCTTGTTCGAACGAGATTTCTAACGAAAAAATAGCGGGAACAGTTTTAAGCCAGTTTTTTTCCACTTTTCCACTACTTTACCCCACTTCCTTTTTGACATACTTCTTAAGTGCAGGAACTAACTTTTTGAAGACAACTTTTTCACATTCCAAGAGTCTTTTGAGAGAAAAACTTTTATGAAAAAGTTCTATGTTTTTTGTTTGATTTTTATGGATTAAATTCACCAAAAAACACATACACACCCATTTGTTTAGTTTATTCCAAGTACCTATTGATATATCATTGCTTGGAGAGTTTTGGCACCTGGTTTTCTCTACACCAACAAGGAGAGAGTTTGGGTTCTTCTCTACCCCCAAAAGGAGAAAAGTTTGTTGCGTTCTTCTCACTCTAAGAAAGGCTTCGCGTGCCGATTGATGGTGACCATAGCCCCATCGATGGAGTTCGAGACTGTGGAGGAGTCCACGGTTATTCACTAGGCGGAGGTTGAAGACCGAAAGAGCGCGTAAAGGCTTGGACGGACTCAAGTCAGTTTGTGTAAGTCCTCTTATGTCGAGTCTTTGTAAAAACTATCATACTTAGTGAATTCGTGGCTAGGGCCGTCCGGGTTTTTTCCCATTTGGGTTTTCCTCGTACATCGGCGCGTCGTGTGATATTGTTTAATTTTATCTTACTATATCACCTAGATGCATGCTTAGGACTAAAAAATAAAATTAGTTCAAAATCACAATCTATTTAATTTGGTGCAAATTTAATGTTTGGGTATGTTCAATTTAATTCAAGTGCAAAATTACTTTATCTAGATAACATGCGGGTTTAACTTGAATTGGATTAATGTGTGTTTAAGTCAAAATGAAAATTGTGTGTGTAGTTTTAATTTCACTTTTAGTTTAGTTTTATTTTTTTTATAAGTTGGTTTGTTCTCTTTAAGAAGTGAAAATTTTAAATAAGTTTTGGAAAATTAAAATTTGAACCAGTTCATTATATTTGAATTTAAAAATTGGGGGCTTCCACACTTTCAAAATGTTTTCACACCTCGGGCTCTGACTGGTTTATATTTTCCTCTTGTTGTATATTATTATTTTAGGTGTTCCTCCGCAAGGACGCCATTGATGTTATCCATCTAGTGTATTCGTGGAGCTGTGGCAGTAGCGGACTGTTGCGGGATTTCGATATAGTCATTTCTTATCTTTTGTGTATCTAGATTATGATTCAGTTGGTGTATCGGGTTTACACCCAAGAGTTGTAGATGTAGCATTTTGTTTATATTTATTTTCTCTGGACTGTTGTATTGTTTGTGACCAGACAACATATTCAGGTATTTTCCTTTTTGTTCATTTTGTTGTACTCTTGTATTATTATCTTTATTAGAGCATGTGTGTGTTCTTTACCATTTTTGTAGTTGTATGTCGTTGGTTATTTTTTTCTTTGTATGTTTTGAATTTTTTTTGGCACCCTCTTTTTGTAGTAATGGGTTGTTAGCTTTGTTTATTTTGGAATCGTCAGTAGATGCTGAGAATGATCCACTTGAAATTCTTGATTATTTTAGTATAGGGTTGGCCACCCGTTATTGTTTTAAGCGGGGTGTCACATCCATATGTCATCGTGGTTTCACCTCAGCCTTATGATTTCATTTCCTAGTTATCTTGAATTTTATATTTCATCACAAAATAGTCTATTTCTTTGTTGGCCAATATTTATGTTTATTTTTTATGGTACTAACCCCTTTATTATTGTAAAAGAACTGTTGACCATCTATATTTGTGTGTACTATTTATTTTTCTATATGTATTATGGCATTACTCATGTAGACCATGTTATTTATTTTTGTTTTGGCATTACTAGGTAAGTCCATTAATTCCAAACATAGAATATGAAATTGTTGTGTAAAAATTTTCGGGTATAAAATTTTTTTGTTACAAATTTGTAGCATATAACCAAAATTAGTAGCCAAATAGAAAAACACCTATGTAAAAATATTTGTACCAATTCAGTAGCTTTTTTCATTATTTTTCACTAAATATAAACTCTAAAATACGCTAAATGGGAAATTGATGTATCAGAATAGTGCAACCTATACTCATGTTTAGTAAATATGCATTTTTTCGTAATAATGCATCATATACTCATGTTTAGTAAATATGCTCATAAATGTCCACATTGTTTCCAGGATACTTGAAATCATCCGTTTGATTTGATTTGTGAGAAATAATATTGAGAGTGGTCTCTATCATTTGGCTATAGAGAAATTTTCAATCATAAGGAGCTTATATTTCTTGTAATCACAAGCAGGCCAAATTTCTCGAAGTTGTTTCTTGTTATACTCTATTGTTCTGTTATTTCATTCTTAATGTGCCACTATGGTTTCACCTCACCCTCATGATTTCATTTCCTGGTTATCTTAAATTTGATATGGAGTCAAAAAATAGTCTATCTCTTTTTTTGCCTATATTTGTGTGTATTTTGTTAAGCAAGAAATCTAGTGCCTGAAACGAGAACAATACTTTCATCCACTGAATAGCCTTCCCACCCATAGCTTGTATAAAGTTTAGTTATTGGAATGATTTAGGTATCTGTTAATTGGAAGTCTTTCATCTATTAAGAAAATTACACTAATATGCCTACACAATTTAATATATACTACAAATTGGAAATTAATGTTCAATAAAGAAAAAAGGCCGAAGAGCCGCGTAAGATAGATGTTTTGAAAATAAACATTAAATTTACTAAATTCACGGCGTCCGAGTCAAAAGTCAAAGTATACTTTTTATAAAGCATGTTCATTCAAGGAAACATAATGGAAAATATGTTTTTCATAAATACACTATCTATATATGTACAATATTTATTAAAAACATGTTTCATGTGTACAATATTTATTAAAAATAGTAAATGAACCAAGCATTTGAGTCAAATTTTCCCTTTCTCTAGATAATTAATTTAGATTTAAAGATGATTGCTTCCTCGACTTGGGTTCATATTCAAGAAAATCTTAAATAGAAAGACAATTACTACAAAAAGATGAAATAACTAAATCAAACACACTTCCCTCGACTAACCTCCTACAAAAATCAGTACATAAACCAAAGTTACCTAAGTGCACTATGAATCGAAGTGACAAAAAATAGTATATAAAAAAAGGGGGTAAAGAAATTTCTAATGTTAAAATTATGTGTAATAATTGTTTAGGGGTGTGGTGGTAGAACTAATCATATATAAATAAAAAGGAGTTTATCCACGCGTTAATGTATGATCATATTCATTCTCATCACCTACTATAGGCAAATCTGTACGTGTTCATAAGTCTTACGGTTGTATGTTCATATATATTGTTTTTATGTGATAAGTTTAGTATGTATATATTTATGTATTTTTTTATTACTCTATCTATATATTATAGTATATGAGTATGCACATGATACTACACATACATAGATATATACAGACTCACATCACATAAATATACACACATAAAACAACTACCCAAAACCTCAAAATTGGTTATACCTATGGCCTTAAACTAACCTAACCTACCTCCTACCTTACCTAAACTCACTAGCCAACCCCTATCTTATTCCCATTTACGCTAAACCTAGTATCCCCTACTATGTATGAGGCAGACTAGTGTACTCACTGAAAAAACTCAATAAACAGATATAGTTATTTTAATGACTGAAAACTTGCATCATTTATTATATTTAGGTCTCTATATATAAAAATTACATCATAATAGAAATGAGAGAAAAGTTGGGAACTAGTAGTCGGTTTGAAAAGTCCTAAAAATAAGGAAACCCTTTTTGGTAAAGTCGGTGGCTAAACAATTCGAATAGTTCAAACTGTGGTGACTTGCGTAACTATTTTGGATTAGGTTGTTTATTACTCCCTAAGAAGGCAACACTCGAATCTTGGTTCGTATATTCTAAAATGTAGTCTTCGGTAAAGATTTGGGGAAGACATCGACCAACTTTACATAGGTGTGGGCGAAGAAAACACATAGAGCCTGAAAATGACATTTCTTACGCCATGTGTTATAAGGTCTCTTGGACCATAGCGAGCTTGATATAAATTAATTGAGAGGCTCTCAGTATATCGATTCTATGGCGGCGGTAGCCATCATTTATTGTTACCATTTGCTGGCTATAAAGCACTATGAAGTTCGATTCCATTATCGCCAGAATTGTCATCATCCATTATATTTGGTTTTGGTCTAATAACATTTCAGCGATCCCACATTAATGTGCGCCTAAACCTGAGGAAATTTAGGTAAATAACAAGGATTAAAGTATATATGTCAGTATGGTTCAAATGTGTCATATTAGATATTTAGTATCCAATGTTTGTCAGTTACAGTTGGCCTGTGCCAAAGACGTATCAAAATGAAGAATTAATTCATTACTTTATATACATGTCAGATATGCATCACCAAACATGCATGTCGATATCCAATGTGTGACTGATAAAAACGTCCATCATAAAAGTATTTGCGCTTATTAAATGAAATTCTTAAAATTATTTCTACGATTTTATGGGTGAATAATTACCACAATACAATCACACTTGAGAATGAAAAAGGTTAATTTTGATTGATATATCACTTCAAAAATGCTTATTGTTTCCTCTCTATCCCAAAAAGAGGTTCTTACATCAATCTTAACTTTTCACCCATGCATTATACCCAAGAAATGACAATTCATCCATGATGGGCCATTGCCTTCTCAGTTAATTTGAACCAAGAAATAGTAAACACTCGGGCTAGAAGTAAAAACCAAAAGAACTCCAACTGTTTATTCAACTACTTGAAGGACTGTATTTTTCATATTCATCTCCCTTAAGTTAGTAACATGTATAATTAACTCATTGAAATGCTCGTAGCATCGATCGAAGGACTCATTTTCTAATTATCAAAAAGTTTGAATTTTATCCTTGATGGAGTTCGTTCGATGTGGAGGAAAGAATTTCTTGAGAAATTTAGATTGTAACTCGTTCCATGATGAAATCGAATTTGGAGGTAAAGACCATACCCAGGTCTTAGCCTTATCCTTTGGCGAGAATGGGAAGAGTTTAAGGCGGAGCACATCTTTGTGCAAGTTTGATCGCTGAGAGTCTCGCACGCCTCCTCAAATTCCATGATGTGAGCATATGGCTTTTCTGAATCCATTCCATGGTAAGTGGGAAGTATCTGGACCATTCCATTCCTAAAGCGAAATTTCCTTACATTATACGGGAGTAAAATGCATCACGACGTGACAGTGCACTCGGGATATAAGATTTCTCTCAAAGGGCGATACTGAACCTCTTCCTCACCGGTCGCACTACCATGTTGTGACATGTCTCTCTCTCTTAATGACTCGGTGTCCTCACTTGGTATACTCGGAGCATGCTCTGAAGTGTCTCCTAAGAGGGAAAACGGAGTGTTATCTGAGATTGAGTGTAACGGTGTTGGAGGTGGAACCCATAACTGTGGAGCGTTAGGAGTGTGGGGGATATCAGGGTCGTACTCACCTATCGGATTTTCGTGAATGCGGATTGGAGTATTATGGGGAGTTGGAGTGAGTTCATAATTTTGCATTAACAGGATTTTGAGAGATGAAGCATCTTTTTAATAATTTTGATTTTTTTTCTTTTTGGATTTTTTGGAAAGTTTTGGTCAAAATTTTAGATTGACTTGATCTAATACTAAGTCTACCTAATTCCCCGATAACAGAACCAAAAACTTGACGCGACTCAGAAAGTGTCTCTAATGTTCGTTCTCACTAGGCTCAAGTGCAAGCCTGTCACATTAGTAATAAACCCAATAAGTCGGGATCGTATCCACAAGGAAATGGGACAATGGAATTGTAACGACGTTGGATTGACGAAGAGATCCTAACTCTGACTCTAAAATGAAAAGAAAAATTGATTTGTTTTGAGAATTGTCTACAACTACATGAAATTGTGAAATTATGAAAGAAATGCAACTATTCTAAACTACCTAAAATACTAATGATTAATGATTTGAAAATTCGAACTATATGATGAAGAAAACAGGACCGGGATACAATCTCTCAACCCTAGTGTATTGATGGTATAAAACTAATCATAAATTTAAGTGATTAATTAGACGCAGAATTTAGTACTCCTAAGCATTACGTATATGAGGTTCAAGCCCGCACCATACTTAATCGGAGGACGAGTAAATCGGTATTGCGATAGTTACACTCGAATTATATTCTGAAGCATCCCGGTTACCCTGAAGCAAACGAGATCCAAAGATCTACAATTATCGCATTTCTACGCAATACGGTTGTAATAATCCATTAAATTTTGAGGATTAATTTTATACACATGCAACTACCACATCAGGTTGAGTTCATGTATCCCGACCTTTAAAAGTCTAGCCTACCATGATAAAAGTAATGAAAACGATTGTTGAACTGCAGGAAATCATGATTAAACTAAAAAAGACTTGAAGAATGATGTAGAAGGAAGTTTAAATAGAAGAAAGTAATCAACTAAGTTACTAAAGCACTAAAAGAATCAACTAAAATAACTTGTAATCAGAGAAATCTGAACAAACTTCAATCTTGGAATTCAATTTGCAATAAATTTTCAAACTAGGGTTTTTACAGAAAAGGGAAAAATTAGATGATTTTTTCGCCCTTTTTAGGATGATAATAAATCGGGTTTAAAAACCCTATAAGACTCCAAGAGTTTTAGCTGAACTAGGACTCTCCATTAGAGGAAGAGTTAAAAAAACAAATTCGACATTCGGACCGGTCCGGTCCTCCTTCGGTTCGGTACGGCTGGAATCCGGATCGGTTCTTTTTATTTCTTACCGGATTGATCTAATACGGATCGGTTCTTTTAATTTACCTCAGTTTCGATCCATCTTCGGTTCGGGGTTCACTGGAAGTTTACATTTCGGATCTGTCTAATCCGGATCAGTTCGATTTTCTTTGACTTTTTCTTCTATCTTTGACTACTCATGACTTTCACACCAGGACTCCGATTGAGGTGTAGTTTCTTCCTATGTTCTTATAAACTTGATATCTTCAACTCTTCTTTAGATGACTCATCCGAATTCTGGGTAAAAATTACAACTTTGCCCTTTTGACTTTCCTTCTTTTCCTTCTCGATTCTTCCAGTTTCTTTCTTTCTTTATTGTCATCAAATACCTGTACAATTAGTACAAAATACCAGAAACTCGGGGTACTCGTTAGAATAAGTCAGTAGCAAGATTATGAGATAAAATCAAATCGATTACGTTGTTCAAGGTGCTAAAAGTAACTAAATTTAAGGGATAAATATGGAAGAATTCATGCCTAATCATCGGACTTAATTAATTTGGCAAAATTCATGTTTGGTTTGTTTGGCCTATTTTAGAAATTGAATTAATTTTGTTTAAAAGATAATTTTCATATTTTTTTCATCTCATTTTATTTTTCAAGAAATTTAAAATTTGATTATTTCGGGAACCATCACCCCCTCGACCCCTTTCACATTGTGAGTATGCTTCCCATTATTGGGACTGGTTATTTACTATATTTAAAATCAATCACCATGTTGCAACATCCATTCTAGTTTTCTTTGACCATCTTATAGATCTCAAAGCTAGTTCCCAAATTTATAATCTTTGGGTTGTACTTGATTCTTTTACGTTTAACTTTATATGGAAGTAGAGGAATCTCTAGATGCAATTAAGAGATGTGTCATGAACTTAATTTAGGAGAATAATGTTATTAATGGATTAATCCTCACAACTCCATTGAGGATCTCATGATAATCAAATACATTGGTGTTTAATGTAAGGCTATGAAAGATTTTAAAATTATCCCATTTACATGGCAACCCCCTCCTCTTGATTGGGTGAAAGTGAACATTGATGGCCTCTCTAAAGGGAATCTTGGTCATTTTTAAAAAGGTGTAAGTTTTAAACTAATAAGGATTTTATTCTTAGTGAGTTAAGGTTCTGAGGTCCTATGAACCATAGCGGTCCCTTAGTTCTTAGCTCCGTAGGGATCCATACTTACTAGCTCATGTTACAAATTATTCTCATTCATTAATCCTTCTTATATTCGATATAGTAAAATATTTACACAAAACCTCTAGGATCGTCCTTACTAGCTCATGTTACAAATTATTCTCAATCACGTACGGACTAAAGTTACCGATTTTACGATTAAAGTGGGTCTACATCAAGGATCGGCCTTAAGTCCATACTTATTTACTGTAGTATTGAATGAGATTACTAAGAACAAACAAGAAGAATGTCCCATAGTGTATGCTATTTACGGATGATATAGTTTTAGTAGACATTTCAAAGGAGGCCTTTGCGATGGGAGTAGATACTTGGTAAAATGCCTTAGAGTCTAAAGGACTAAAAATTAATAGAAATAAAACTGAATTTATTAATGTTAAAGATTGAAGAAAAAATGATCAACCAAAATAATAAATTTCATTATTTAGGTTCAGCGATACAATGTAATGGAGATATTGTGAAGATTCTACGTTTAGATATCAACTGATTGGGTGAATTGGAAACAAGGAAGTCGGGTGTTATGCAATAAGAGGATAACTAATAAATTAAAATTAAAATTTTATAGGACAATTGTTAGTCCAGCCACCCTATATGAAGCGGAGCATTAGGCGTTAAAAAAATAGGAAACAATGTCCATGTTAGTTAGATGAGGATTCTCCAATGTATGATAAGAATTACTAAAAAGGACAAAATTAAAAACCATTATGTGAGAGAAAAGTTAGGAGTAGCCCCCATTAGCGATAAAATTAGATAAAGTAGACTTAGATGGTACGAACATGTGTTGTGTAGACCAATAGATGCACCTATAAGAAGAGAAAGATTATTAGAAATAGAGGGTAAAAGAAAAAAGGGTAGCCCTAAGCTATCGTGGAAGGAAATTATTAAGAAAGATCTTAAGGCATTAAACATGAATGATTATATTGCTTATAATAGATTAGAATGGAAAAGGGGAATCCATGTCGCCGACCCCATGTGATGGGATTAAGGCAAGTATGATGATGATGTCCGAGTTCGAAATTGGTCATCTAAATTTACAAATTTTCCCCTGAAGCTAGGTAAGTGAGTCTTTCTTTCTTCGAATACTCCCCATTTTCACCAATAGTCTCACAAACCATGTAAATACTAAATAAACCTTGAACAAGTTATTAACGATGAATATTTAAGGTTATGCAGTAAATGAGTATAAAACATGAGCTTAACGTGCGTGGGATTGCATTGTTGTATAGTAACAAGGGGAATAAAAATGAAATATCTAACATGAATCAGTACCCTCGGAAGTGAGTTGATGGATATCCCATGCTTTCTTAGATGTTGTACATGTCATGATGCATCAGAACTTGTCAGGGTTGATGGCTCAAGAAATTTCACTTAAACCGCATGAGTTAAAATTACTCCATTTAAATTCATCATCCATCCATATGGTGATGGGTTTAGAACTTATGACATCGTCATTAATCATAGTGGGTGTCATCCACCCTCTTTCACACACAAGCCAAACCCGCTCATCAATTGATTCTAAAGTAGACCTCATTCTAGCTTTCCAATATGCATAATTTAACCCGTAAGAAATAGGATCCCTATTATACAATTTATCTATAGGAACCCAATTTAAAGATCATGCAATAAATTAATGCAACCCGCTCTGATACCAATTTGAAAATGCTGCAGGGGAATATGGAATTGTTTGTATCTTAGGTTACACACATTAAGTTCCAATTTTTAATCAATTTTTATCTTGTTAATAATTAAGTGTCCATGCAAGATAATGTCCAATATAAAAATATGCCAATTCAAACCAAACCTCACAGAAGAAGAAATTAAGGAAAAATCCCTTTCGAGCAAAACCTATATATCAACATTGATAAAGATTTTGATCGACTCGATGACTAACACACTATTTAGAGCTCCATTAAGTATACATCATAAGTCTTCAAATCTTCAACAGATATGGCACAGTCCAACACCATCGACAAAAAGCATCTATTCCCTCGGTATCCACCAATCATCCTTAGGATGTGATATCCTTTCTTCTTCAGTCCTAGAGTTGTAGTTCCACAATCAGCATTATAGTAAAATTTATAAGGGTTCAATGTCACCCATGGAAATTGGGTTTGATAAAAAAAATCAACAAATAATATTAAGGGGTGTATGATTTGGAAAACAAAAGTGTTTCTTTTATAGAAAAAGTGAAAAACTTTAGGTGCAACTATTACAATTGATTTTTGCCCAAAGTTCTGTGAAAAACACCTCAAAGAATCCTTTTTATGTAAAATATGTTTTTCGAGGCAGCGAAGTCATTCAAACAAAAATAGGAATTCATTCGAACGAAAATAAGATTTCATTATAATGAAGTCCAACTTCGTTCGAACAAAAGGCTTATTTCGTTCGATTGCATTTTCAATGAACTTCCAACGAGAGTTGTTCTGTCAAACAAAGACCATCTTCGTCGATGTTTATTAGAAGTTCATTTTAATGAAATTAACACTTCGTTCCAACGACATTTCACCTTGTTCGAATGATAACCAAGACTAGTTCTAATGACATTATAATCTCATTCTAACGAGCTAAAAAAATTATTTTCAAAATCCTTTTATGGAAAAAATTCCTTGAGTATAAAAATCATCCCAAAATACAATTTAACTCACAAATAATCACAACCACAAAATCCGTATACCTCCATAAAGTTTTTGTGACAATTCCAACAACTTAAAATTCGAAAATGATGATCGGTCACTAAAATGTCTTCAAATGATCATGGAGGTAAATGAAAATCTGGCATTCAGTTTGTCACCTCGGTTTGTAATGGGATATGCCGAATAACCAAGCTATGATCAATTATAAAATCTTGCTCTTAAAAATATCCCCTTTATTTATTTTGGTAGAAAACAAAAACTGAAACTCAAATTACAATAAAACCCCTAAGAAAATGTATCCTTATGTCCTCCCAAACCAAAATCAGAATGAGATTCAAGTCGTTATACTCAACTGAAGTTCTTTATCTTGTGTAGTTCACGAGATAATCATCAAAGCAAACGAGACTTACATACATGAAATGCAAGAATATCGTGATGCGTAGGAGTTTAAAAATATAAAACTCCCACTTAATTTGTTCTCCCCCTTTTCGTCCATAATTGACAAATGGTAAGAAATGAAGCATGAATAGTATTCTCCACATGAATCCAAATGAAATATCACCACAAAGATAATCAATTAAGGGCATGCGATGAATTTCCAATAGTCATACCAACTATTATTGAAAAATTTCAAATGTTTTCAGGTATAAAAAATGTGAAAGGTACATATAGGTACAAAGGTACATAACACCATGGAATATCACTAAAATAATTAAATCATGAAAGCATAATGTAATTGTGTTAACATTTTCCACGAAAAGATCAACATAGGAATTTATAAAATAAGCTCACGAAGTCAATGAGTTACTTCTAAATAAAGAACTCAATTCCAACCTTAGGTGTAAGAATGTTGAACTTAAATGAAACTTACTCGACTTATGCAACATGCCATGAGTTTAAAGGCTTCACAAATCCATAACGCCAAATTATTTAATACTTTTTAAGAGATTACATTATTCAAACCCATCAATTTTCTATTATAAAACCCTTAAAATCCCATATATATATGAATTCACTCACAAATTTGAAGATACGATAATGCTCATTTCCAGTGAAGCATCAATGAAAATAAAATTGTCCTTGGCACTTTTGTTTTTGTGTGCCTTTTTTTAGGATCTTTTTGGAAAATGGTGGCTTTTAACGCAAAAAAGAATTTTCTCTTTTATATCCCTTTTCCATTGCTTAACATATAACAATTTTCTCTGGAAACAAAATCAGGGCAATGATTCTTATAAGCACAATTTATCTCTAGTACATTTGGTTCGTTATTAAACACTATTGAGATGAGAACACCGTATTCTATGTATGACAAGCCAATATATTGCTTAAAAAGTCCATGCACGTGTGAAAGAAAGCTGATAAAGAATCTAACATGATGAAAGTAATCATTAATGATCAACTAATCTCTATCCACACAATATTAAGCATAATAAAGAAATGAAGCCATGTCTCAAGACACCATGGAAAAGTCACATGAATGGACGGAATGAAAAGGTATCCGAATATCTTAAATGCACATCAATATACGGTAGAAAACAAAAAATACAAAAATATTCTTATCTTTTTCAAAAAATTTATCAAAATAAAATCTTTTGGAAAATTTTCAAACATTTTTTGAAAAAAACAAAAATATTTTTGGATTTTTCAAGATATATCAAGATAAATGCATAAAAATACATATAAATACAATCTAGTAGTAGGGATAAAAATATATGAACATGATAATCACCCTATACTAGAAAAGTGCCCAAACTAAATCAACGGAACAAATACCTAAAGAGTTCTTAAGATTCTAGAATCTAAGTGCAGTTAAAGGTTTTGTGAAAATATCGGTTGTGCTTATAAAGCTCAAGGACACTGTCTTCTCCTTAATGACATCACAAATAAAATTATCACGTATCCTACTGTGCTTTATGAGAGAATGTTTGACCGGATTACAGAATATATGAATTTCACTTATATTACCATACGAAATAATCGTTGTGCTTTGAGAAAGCCCATTATCTTCCAACATTTGGTTCATCCATAAGAGGTGTATTCAACAACTCCCGGCAGTTATACACTTGGACTCTATTGTGGAAAAAGATATGGAGTTTTGCTTCTTACTCAACCAAGAGACAAGAGAACTCCCAAAGTAAAAACACCTACTCGAGGTGCTCCTACAACCATCAGCATCCTCGGCCCAATCGACATCTAAATAGGTGGATAAACGATCATCGGTATCAAAAGAATGCCAAATGCCATAGGAAAGAGTGCCAATCACGTACATGATGATATGTTTAAGTGTGATCAAGTGAGACTCTTTCGGGGATGATCGATAATGCACACAAAGTCCAACGCTAAAGGAAATTTTGGGACGACTAATGATCAAGTAGATACGACTACCTATCATGCTCCTATAAAGGTCTCGCTCTATGTCCTTTCCTAAAGTGTAAATATTAATTTCAGTCAACCTACTCAAAGCAGTGCGTGAGTGCTTAGCGAAGTCTAAACCAAAATGTTTCACTAGGTACCTAGTATATTTGGATTGAGATATGAATATTCCATCATCAATTTGATGCACTTCGAGACCTAAGAAGAACATAAGCTCACTAACCATGCTCATCTCAAACTCACTCTTCATTTCCTCCTCAAACGTGTGAGCATGTTGGGAGCACGTGGATCCAAATACTATATAATCCACATAGACTTGGGAAACTAATATAGGACCACCCTCTCTCCTCACAAATAACGTCTTATCCACTACCCCTATCTTAAAGCCACGAGCTAAGAAATAAGAAATGAGTCTCTCTTACCGAGCACAGGGTTCTTGATTCAATCCATACAATGCCTTATTAAGATAATAGACGTGTCTTGTGTACGTTAAGTCTTATAACTCCTTTAGTTGTTCCACGTACACTTCCTCCTATATGAAAAGGAAAGAATGCTTTGATACCAATTTGAGAGTCTGCCATCTCGATCTTAATGGATCAAATCTATAACTAAGTTTCCAACACACAGAAGTATAAATTTTATCTTACTATCCTAAACATGCGTCTAGGTGATAAAGCTGGTAAAATAAACCAGGCATTCAATAAAGTCAAAGTTTCAGGAAAAAAAAACTTTCAAAGTAAACCTTTTTCTAACACTTTAGAAATATTACAAGACGGTCGACTTACAATACTAGTTGGTAACCGCCACAAGTATAATGCGCTAATCTTCGTAAATCTCTAAATAAAACTACTCGGTCCAGAGCAACCCCCATGTGGCCTTACAAGCTTGGTATCAACCGATCAGTCTTTGTCTTCAACTGTGATTCCCCTCAGGTCTCACAAGTCAGCCATGGGGACGCCTTCTTTACAAAAGTGTATGAAACAATACAAAACTTTCTAGGGTTTAAACCGATTCAAAAAATTGTTTTCAAGATGTATGTTGTGAATTAAAAAGTGTTTTTCTTAAGATCTTTCACAAAAGATATGCAAAAACAAATCTGGCAAAAGTCTTTAAAAAATTGAACACGAAACAAGTGTTTATAGGACATTCTCAAATTTTGAGGTGATGGAGTCGTTCGAATGATATTGCACTGTCATTATAATGAAATTGTCATCTCGTTCGAACGAGATAAGTCTCGCTTCTAATGATTCATAAAAACTGAGACAGTAATCCCTCGATTAAAGCTCGTTTGAAAACATATTTTGAACGACCCTTCGAACAAAGTGGCAATCTTATTTGAAAGAGATTTTAAAAAAATTCTTTTCGAAATAAAAAACTCCTATTCATTTTTGAAAAAAATAAACATCCCAAAATAAGTTCTGCAAATTAATTTAAACTCTAAATTGCTTTATACTTTTATGGGATACAGGAAGTCTTAAAAATTGGAGATGCTTGAGTTTGGTTCATTTTGATGATGCGTGACGATTTGTATTGGGATACACCAATCTAACATAAAATATAAAAAGGCCTATACTCTGAATAATATTAGAAAAATTGTTCTGATAAATTTCCACCTTTGGCTAATCCGGTATAAAATAAACCAACATAACCGAACACCAAATTTAAAAAAAATCTCTCATGACAGAAATCCTAACACCCTTCCTTACCCTAGAACGGAATGATATGAGTCTCTTTGTCTTTAAACTTTTTCTTCTTCCTTTTGACAAGCTTTGTCTTCATCCGTGTGTCCTGAATTCCTCTTTAAGTGACTACATACATGAGACAAAAACATATACCTCGTGAAACATTGAGTTGAAATTAAGTAAAACTCATAAATAAATTTCGAGATGCCTGAGTTCGGTTCATCTTGAAGGTGCGTGACGTTTATAACAGGATACACCAAACTAGCCTTAAACATAAAAAGGCCTATATTATGAACAATATTAGAAAAAAATGTTCTTACACTGTAGAATGCCATTCAGGAAATCATTCTTGATATCCACTTGATATAACTAGAAGCATAGATAACATGTTGTGACGAGTAGTAAGAGGACAAACTCAAGCCGAGCAATATAAGAAAATGTCACATTAAGGTATACACCCTCAATATGTATGTAGCCTTGAATGACTAACCTCTCCTTATTGAAAATTATGGTACCATTTTCATCCATCTTATTAATGTAAATCCACTTGGTACCAATCACATTAGTCTCTCTAGGTCAGGGGACTAACTTCCAGATATCCTTCTTACAACACTGAAGCAACTTATCTTACATAGAGAATATTGAATTCTTGTCCTTGAGTGCTTATTTCACACTCTTGGGCTTTAGTAATGAGGTGTAATAAAAGTAGTTAACCACATTCTCAAGTTGAGAGCGAGTTTTGACACCTAATGTGGGATCACCAAGTATAGCAAAAAGATCATGACTCTTTCGAACCCAAGAGCGTGGATTCTCAAAATTAAACACAGGGTCCACCGAGGTATTACAAAGAATGATGGAATCATCATCGAAGGGTGATTCTTTATCTCATGGTAGTGTTAATAGACGTCGGTGGCTCGTTGTCTGTATTCGTAACATTTATTGAGTCCGTAAACTTAGACCTTGCAAGGTTAAACACCATATGAGCTCTACTAGATGATGAATAACCTTAAAATATCACTTCATCACTAAGTACTCTCTATCTCTAAAAAATGTATCAAAGACTCCCAAAGACAAGGAAATACAATAGGTTGGGTTTCTTCCATCTCTACAACTTATATAGTGTGTGTAACGTGTGTGGACGAAGATATACCCGATTCCCCGTATGGCATGTAGTATTAACTGCCTCTTCCCAAAACCGTCTAGGCACGTTTCTCCCAAAAAGAAGGGATCTAGCCATCTCTTGAATCATATGGTTCTTCTTCTCAATAATCCTATTTTATTGAGGAGTACGAATGGCTAAAAACTCATATGTGATGTCCACTTGATCATAATAGCTATCCACCCCGACTTCTTTAAATTTAATGTCATTATCACTACTCATCCAATAAATAGTGACACCATATTATTTTTGTAAGACGTGACACGTGGTTGTTTGGAATTCAATCGCATCGAAATTTGAGAATGTCGTGCGTGATACTGATTCAAATAAATTTGTAAATTCCTAATTTAAACTTATTTAACTGGAGTTAATTTTAAACCAAATTAAACCAGGCCCTAAACATGCAACTACGTGTGTGTGTGTGTGTGTGTGTGTGTGTGTGTGTGTGTGTGCGTGTGTGTCTCAAACCATCACAAATAAAATTGCTAACTCGTCGATTTTAGGAAAAAAAAACTTTCGGGTTAAACCTTTATTTTAGTATAATACTTACGATGATTACAATGAAATTTGCAATGAGTTAACCGCAGAAAACTCACATAGACCACATCCTAGAGTCGGCAGGAATCATAACTCTAATTCAGTCCAGGAATACCCATGAGCACTCCTTATGACACACAGTATTCGTCAGCCCAGTAATCCCCTTAAGAGCAGCTAGATCAGTAATAGAGATATTCTCTAAAAGAAAAACTTGACGCACGATGTGTTCTTGGGGTCCAAAATAACTCACTTAAACTATTGGGATATTGTTAATTGAAAACAAAAGGGATTAAAACCCTAAAAGAGAAGACAAACGTTTCTGCAGTAGCAGTTTTCGTAAAATAGTAATCTCAGGTCTTCTAAACAAAAACGAAATTGGAAAAACCAGTTTATAGAAAATCTAAGGCGGTGTCTCGCTCGAATGAAAAAGTAATCTTGCTTGAATGGGGACACGCGCCACTCAAACAATCTTTGCTCCAGATGCTCCTGTCATTTGAACGACAGTCCCTGTCACTCCAAAGATCTATAAAAAAAAATTGTCTTTCACTAGTAAATGTTTTGCCTTAAAACTTAAAAAATATTTTTTGACGAAAAACTCAAAAAGTCCGCTTCAACACTCATAAAATATTTGATAAAAAATAACCCAACACTCTAAGTGACATGCTAAGGAATTAAAACACAACCTTTACCAAATTTATCTCGTGAAGACTTGAATGTTGAAGAACTTTGATATTCGGATCCGTGCATGAATGATTTTGAATTATTCTTCGACGGTTATAGCGGTATACGACATATTCAACAAAGTATGGTCTATACAAAATATGTCCTTACAAATCTCCCCCTATTTCTATGCCGGTACAAAATAAAAATGCCTTTACAAATCTAATACCCTCCCATGAACCCAAAACTGAAAACGTACTAAACATATATGTCTAAAACTTTTCTTCAAAAATCTTCAACTTTAAAAATCTTTAAATCTTTAAGCTTTTCTCATTGGGGTATGCAAAATGATGATCTTCAATTTTGTACTTACATGCATGAGACAAAGAAAATACCTTCATGACACATCGAGTTTGAAATGATATAATAATAAATCAATCAATAATTAAATCTGCCCCATAATGAAAAAACTCCCCCATAATTCGTTCTCCCCCTTTTTATTTGTCCGAAATAGACACGAAAATGAATAAATAATATAAACATGGAGTTGTCACGACAAAAATGCATAGCAAACATGAATGAAACTACGCTTATGCCAAGAGTAACTCAAAAGCTTCCATAAACAATTTTTTTTATTTTTTAATTTTTCATACAAAACTGGAAAAATGATTTTACAAAAATCACAAACCATCAATTTACACAAAGACAAACAAATCATGAAAACGGAATGAATGGGTGTGAACAAATTCGATTGGAAAATCAAAGCAATCAAACATAACATATGTGCACGATGAATATGTGTACTCCTATCAAATGAATCTCAAAATCGTCCTTAGGTGTTTAAAGTGTTGAATTTACATGACATCAACTCAATCCATCAACACATCAAAGTAAAGAATGATTACCACCCCAATAATGTCTAAAATAATGAATGCTTTTTCATGACGCTGTCAGGACGTGCAAAATCGTTTTTCATTTATTTCCATCCAAACTCCCTCATAAATAATAATGCTTTTATTTTTGTTTTAAGGTGGCCCTTTTTTGACATATTTATCTTTTTATTGCCTTTTTAAATTTTTTTGGGCACTTTTAAACGGTGACTTTCACGATGAGTTAATTTTTTTACTCTCGTAGTCCTTTCCCTTGATTCACTCATCATATTTTGTTGTAATTAAATTCCATACGGTAAATGGTTTTTACATTCACTATCTTCATTATCAAGTTTTATCGCATATGGTTCATTTTCAAGACAGAATTGAGGTGACAACACTCCAACCAATATGTGATAAACAAGTAAAATAATCAAACAAATCCATTCAAGTGTGCATTAAAGGAACTTATGAGTCAAACTTGTAGGTAGTAACAACAATCACATCTCAATGACTCCAAATATTGTAAAGCACAAAATGAAATGATGAGGCGTATCAAAACACTATCAAATCGTCACGGGATATGGAATGAAATTTTGACTTGGTCATCCTAAATTTCCATTCATATACGGTGTAAAACAAAATACAAAACTCTTTTTTTCTTTTTCAACATATATTTCTTAAAAAAAATCTTTTTGTATTTTTCAAATTTAAAAAAAAAATTAATACAAAAAAATAGATACTAGCAATTGGCATAAAATATCTATATGAAAAACATCCTATGCTAGCAAACAAGTCTAGCCCTCAACCATTAGGTGAGGTGGAGTTTTCCAAAGGTGGTGACATCCTATGAAAAACATCCATCAAGTCATGTGAAGTCTTGACTAAAAACTTTACCTTCTTCTCCGTAAGATGTGCAAACTCTCTTATGTAGTCATATGGATTGGTGTGGGTGAGTGTGTATGAACACGTGGAGTAGCAAATCGTAACACATAAACCAACTTAAAACAAAACTCCCTAAGGTGCCCTCTCTTCTTGCAGTGTGCAAACATAAACAGGCATAGGTACACTTCTCTTAAAATGTCACCTACGTGCTCTCATATCAGGTGCGGGATGCCTAAGTGGGTTGGGTTGAGATCTATGTGAATCTATCACTAACTTGGGAACCGGATCGGGTGCAACTTGGGAAGTAGAAGAACCATCATGATTTATTCCTAAACTCTCACCTCTACCTAAAACGGGATTGAGCACCATCTTTCCAACCTTCTTAGATGCATTCTCTAAAGGGACTTTGACCTCCCGGTCATATTCGAGATCACTCTCGAGTTGGGATACATGAGTCATCATAATAGACACCGTGTTTATCAAATCACTCTTTTTCGGACCTAAAGCTATCAACTTTTTAGTTAAAGAAACCTTCACTTTCTCGATTTGAATCTCTTTTGCCTCAAACTCCCTCAAAACCTCTAACTCTCTCTCCAAATCTCTCACCCTAAGACTCAACTCCTTATTTAAATTTTTTTTCTTCAAGGTCTCAACATACAAATGTCTACATGCGATCTGGAACTCACTATCACCCTCACTAGTGTACTCACTCTCAGACTCGCTAAAAACACTCAAATCATCCATGGGGGTCTCACGTGCACAAATATCCTCATTGTCGTGGGACAAACTAGGTGTGTTCACGTGACTAGCAGAAAAAGATACAAACTTCCCATGTGATGACTCATCCCTAGAATCTTTCACCTCTTCCTCACTATCTCTAAGAGTGGTTGGAATGGGAATCTTTTTGCCCTTTCTATTTAGCCTAGTGGGACACTCAAATGCTCCATGGCCTCTCCCCTCACACTCAAAACACTTCTCCTCTTCCTCTTTCTCTCAAAACACTTATCCTCTTCCTCTTTCTCGTTTTCTTTCTCACCAATCTCTTTGGCCTCATTTTTATTTTTCTCAAAAGATCTTTTATTGGAAGAATTTTGTTTTGAAAACTTGAGAAATGTTTTGAAATTATTTGCAAGCATGGCCATATCAAAATCAGACACGTCCTCAGACTCAGACTCACAAACTCTCACTTTCTTATTCTTCCTAGACTGGGCTTTAAGTTCTATCCCTCTATCCTTAGGCTTGACAGTGTCAGGAAACATGTCAATCTCATATGTCTGGAGGTCTCCTACTAACTCTTCTAATTTCAGACGACTCAAATTACCAAAGGTATTTAAAACAATCACTTTAGGGATAAAAAGTTTCGGCAGGGATCTTAAAATCTTTTTAACCACTCGTGCATCAAGTATTGGCTCACCAAGATTGAAACTAGTGTTGATAATGTTAGATAAATGTGCATAAAAGTCATCAAAACACTCAGTCTCAAGCATGGTAATTGTTTCAAATTGAGTAGTTAAATTTTGAATTTTAGACTCTTTGACCGCGTTAGTGCCTTCATGGGTGAGTTGTAAAACATCCCACACTTCTTTAGACGTGCTGCACGTCATAATACGTCAAAATTCATCGGGGGTGATGTGTACAGAAATAACACTAAGCCCATTAAAAGTGCTCCACTTAAACTCATCCTCATACCAGTCTGATACAGGTTTTAAATTCATGACATTATTCGCGTTGACAGTGACAGGAGTCCAGCCTCTTCCACAAATTACCCAAACTCTCTCATCGATTGCTTTTAAATGTGATTTCATTTTGTCTTTCCAGTAAGAATAATTAGACCCGTAAAAAATTGGCAACCGATGATATAAGTTTTCATTCGGAAATATTGTGATAATTTTTAAAAATCATATTTAAAAAAAAATAATATCACAAAAAATTTTTGCGAAAAATAAGGATGACTCAATAAATTCGAGAAACCCGCTCTGATACCAATTTGAGAATGCCATGCGTGATACCGATTCAAATATATTTGCAAATTTCTAATTTAAACTAATTTAACTCGAGTCAATTTTAAACCAAATTAAATCAGTCCCTAAACATGCAACTACGTGTGTATGTGTGTGTCAAACCATCACAAATAAAATTGTTAACTCGCAGATTTCAGGAAAAAAATCCTTGTGGGTAAAACCTTTATTTCACTGTAATACTTACAATGATTACAATGAAATCCGCAATGAGTTAACCGTAGAAAACCCACATAGACCGCAGCCTAGAGTCAGTAAGAACCACAACTCCAATTCAGCCCATGAATACCCATGAGCACTCTCAATGACACGCAGTCGTCATTAGCCCAATACTCTCCTCAAGAGCACCTAGATCAGTAGTAGAGATCTTCTTTACAAGAGAAACTTGACACACGATGTGTTCTTGGGTTCCAAAACAACTCACACAAACTATTGGAATCTTGTGAATTGAAAACAAAAGGGATTAAAGCCCTAAAAGAGAAGAAAAATATTTCTACAGTGGCAATTTTTGTAAAACAGTAATCTCAGGTCTTTTGAAAAGAAACGAAACTGGAAAAAGCATTTTATAGAAAATCTAAGGTGGTGTCTCGCTCGAACGAAAAAGTAATCTCACTCGAACGGGGACACGCATCGCTCGAACGATCTATACAAAAATAATGTTTTTTTTCACTAGTAAATGTTCCGCCTTAAAACTTCAAAAAATATTTTTTGACAAAAAACTCAAAAATCTTCTTCAACACTTAGAAAATATTTGATAAAAAATATCCTAACACTCTAAGTGAAATGCTAAGGAATTAAAACACAACCATTACCAAATTTATCTCGCGAATACTTAAATGTTGAAGAACTTTGATAATTAGATCCATCTTGATGCATGAATGATCTTGAATTATTCTTCGACGTTTATAGAAGTATACGATATACTCAACAAAGTACGGACTATATAAAATATGTCGTTATAGACTTTTCTCTAAGAAACCCCATGATAAAGTATCTTGAAAAGTCATCGTCCATCAAGAGAATGTTATTCTTACCACCAGCGCTCTCTGAACGTGTTGGACCCATAAGATCCACGTGTATCAACTCCTACACACAAGAGGTGGTAATGGTATTAAAATTTTAAAGGGGACTTCAACTTTATTTTCCTTGTTGGCAGGAACACAAGCCGAGGAATTTGGTTTCCCAAGCGATGGTAAGCCATAAAATAGGTTTTTCTTCACTAATATCTCAAGATCTCTAAAGTTCACATGACCTAGTTATTGATGCCAAAAGTCCATAGAGGAGACCATGGCATTATTACACGTAAAGAAGGACTTGGTAATGATACCATATCAATTATCATCAGTCTTCACTCTTTGTAGTAATAGTTCACTGGATTGATCATATACGGTACACTCAGATTGGTCAAACTATACTGCAAAGTTTATGTCTTAAAGTTAGCTGATGTTGATCAAGTTTGCTTTTAACCCTTAAATGTACAACACATTTTATACTTTAGGAAATTAAGATATTTTGATATAGCCACGTCCTACTATACTAGACTTATTCCCATATCCAAAGTTAATTTTCCTTCCTTGAAATCCACAAGGTCACTATAATACAACTTGTCACCAGTTATGTACCCAGAGCATCCGCTATCAAAATACCATTAGAAAGTATTTTGATCCATGAGAGCAACGTGAATAATAAGGGCTTTGTAGTCATGCTTAGGCACCCAAGTGGAGGTAACCTTTTGTGTTCCTTTATCATTGTTTACTTTAGTCGTAGCATTATAAGAATTCTCAAAAGACATAGACATCCTTTGAAATTCTTCTATTAATATTTGCAAAGTCGTGACTAGGAACTAAAACTGCTCTATAATATTATCGAACTCACTATAGTATGTGTACGTTGAGTTCTTCCTAACTTATAGCAAAATTCCCTAAGTTGACCTATCATTTTATAATGGTTGCGAATATATACATGTTTGGGTCTACCATGGTTAACTTTCTTAGGTTGAACTATCTTTGGTGAGTTAGATAGAGGGCCATATGTATCCACCATAAACTTAGTAACTGGTTCCAATGTGGTATGGGAAGTGGATGCACTGTCTTAACCTATTTCGTGCCTTTCCCTAAAACCTAAAGTGGGACCAAAGAACATTTTTCCTACCTTCTTTGATGTATCCTCTATAGTAGCCTTGACCTCCTGGGCATATTCGAGATCCTTCTCGAGTTAGAATGCAAGGTTTGCTAGTTTCTCATGAGTCTCTAATAAAGCTTGAAGATTTCTTGTAAGACTTTCCACTTTGTTAGTCAAGTCACTATTTTCCTAATCAATTAAAACGAGTCTCCCCAATAAAGAAACTCTCACCAAGTACTCCCTCCCTCTCGACTCACTTAAATCCTTCTCTAAAGCTAACACCCTAAGCACCAAACTTGTATTTTGCCTTTTCATTTAAAGGACTTAGTGTAAAGCTCGACGTAAGCGCGTTGGTGGCCACTTTTTATCTTACTCAAAACTTCATCTCCTTCACTCTCTTCGAAATGACTAGACTCACTGTCAAGGTCATCATTTTTAGAAATTTTCTCATTGGCATGAGACGTATTCGATGTACCGACATGACTAGCCATGAATGCAGTGAAGTTACGTCCATGTGGTGATTCATCCCCAGGATCAACCAACTCAACATCGCTGTCACTAAGAGTAGCATTGAAGGCAACTTTACCCTTACCATACCTCTTTAAGCTCCTAGCACACTCATGATCTTTGTAACCCTTACCCTCTTACTCATAACAACTTTCCTTATCTTTCCAAGGGTACTATCCTCTCACCTTTCCAAATTTTTTTTTGCCTAGATGAAACTTTTTATCTTTCCCAAAACTTTTATTTTTTTTGGAAGTCTTTTCTTTTCTTACCTTGAGAAATTTTTTGATTTTTTTTTGCAAAAAGGGTAAGATCATTTAGATCAAAAGCATACTCGAAGTCACAATCGTTCTTTTTAGATTGAAATTTCAAAGAAAGTCCTTTTTTCTCAGGCTTAACATTTTTGGGAAACATATCGATTTGATAAGTTTAAAGGTCTCCTACGAGGTTTTCTAACCTAAAAATATCTAAAATTCCTAAGGAATTAAAGATAGTGACTTTAGGAATAAAGCATGACAAAAGTGATCTCAAAATCTTTTTTACAACACGTATCTATGGAATTCTCTCACCCAAATTAAGACTATATCTAAGGCTATCAGGCATTCGTGCATAAAACTCATCAAATGTCTCAGTCTCTAGCATAATAATGGTCTCAAACTGTTTGGTGAGAAGCATTTACAGCGTTAGTTTCTGACAAGGAAAAAATCAAGCATCGTGTAAATATGTTTATCGTTGTCATCACTCTTTGACCTCAATAAAAAAACTTAAACTTTAACTACACATATTTTATATGTATAACGGGGAGTTCAGGTATCTAATTCACAGGGAATGTCAGTTAAAATTTAATTGATTTATTACTTCTAAAAAAAGTGTAAAAGATAATTTAATAGTTTTTATGTGCTTTTATACTACAATTTATATAGGAAAATATTTAAACTATGTAAGGACATTTTTGTCCGTTATCAATTTATATGTCGTATACCGCTACACCGTCGAAGAAGTTAGAGATTATATTCACATCAAGACGGACCCGAATAATCAAGGTTCTTCAACAAACAATCTCCGTAAGGTTAACTTTGGTAAGGTTACGTTTTTTAGTACCTTAATAATGCACTAAGAGTATTGGAATTATTTTTCATAAAATATTTTCTAAGGGTTGGAGCGGAGCTTTAAATGTTTTTATTAAATTTTTTGAGTTCATTATGTCTAAAGATTTTGTTCTCGGACTCCTTTCAGTAGAAAAATCATAACTAATTAAAAAAAACAGAAAAAAAAAAAACTCACCGCCATACGTTTGTATCAAAATTATCTACAATGATGGCCTCAAATTTCGTTTGATAGGTCATTCGAACGACAGCCAATGTCGTTCAAATGACATGGCATGTTGCGCGAAGTTCCACCTATCGTTCGAACGAATGTGGATCTCGTTCAAACGACATGCTATCTCATTTGAGCGACCCACCGCCTTAAGGTTTTTATAAATAGGCTTTTTCAACTTTTTTTTCATTGAGAGACCTGGCGTTTTTATTTTGTACAAAACTGCGAAAACAACAGATTTAGGTTTTCTCCTTTAGGGTCCTTAACCCTTCTTGTTTACAATTCACAAATAAATCCCAATATTTATGTGAGTTGTTTTGGATCCCAAAAACATACTTTGCTCTTGTTCATCCTTTGTGGGGAGATCTCTATAACGGAGAGTTGCGTGCTATTGTGGAGTGAGTCTCTACAAAGTTTATGACTGTGTGTCGTTGAGGATCTTCTGCGTGTTAATTTTTTACTGAACTATGTGTCCTTGTGGTATAGCTGCGTGTGAACCATTGTTGATTTCTAGATGATGGTTTAAAGGTTTGACAAAGACACCGTGCGTTACACTTGTGGGTGATTATCAGGTTGTATGTAAGTCAATGGTCTTCTAAACTTGTCAAAGTTCTAGAAATAAAGGTTTTGCCGTTCGGGGATTTTTCCAGAATTTTGTGTTGCATGCTTACATAATTTGTTTTGACACGTAGTTGCATATTTTAGGGATGAACTAAAATTGGTTTAAAATTAGGGAATTTGTGAAAACCACAGACGCAATTAATATTTTGCATTCTCAAATTGGTATCAGAGCATGTTTCACTGATTTACTGTGTAGATCCTGTGGTGCAATTTTTTTTGTGGTTATTTGTGTTCCTCTCCTGATTTTTTTTCTCGATGGATTCTCATACTGTTGATGTTGTTAGTCGAGATGAGTTTGATAAAGTTCACGACCATGCGGAAAAATTAACTCTTTTGAATTTGAAACTTTACAAAGAATTAAAATTTTGGAAGAAGAAAATTCTCGTTTTAAAAATAAGTTTGAATATTTGCAAACGTTTCAAACTCAAAGAGATAGTTGTCATGAACACTTTGGTAATTTTTGTATTGAATTTGATTCTTTAAAAGTTTCCAAAAAGGAGAGTGATGATAAAGTCTTAGTTTTAGAAAAAGAATTGGAGGAATTAAAAATTCCAGGGTTCCTGTTTGTGCCGTTGAGGATGAAAAATTAATCGATGATTTTACGACACGTGAAGAGAAACTTCGGGATAAGTTTGTTTTAATTGAGGGTGAGAGAAATAAACTGTTAAGTTTAATTGATAACTTAAAAAATAAATCCCTAACTTTGGAAGAGTCTACTTTGCTCGAGTCTAAAATTTTGAAGTTAAAAAATGATTTAAAAGACTCGAGTAGTTTGTGTAGTGATGGTAATGTCTTCTCTTGTTTTAATGATTATTTTGCAAAATCCAGAACCATTAATTGTTTTAGAGGGTCAACCGTTCCTAAGGACGTTAGAAAATATCAACCCATAGGTGTTGTTCCACCCATTTCATTTGTTCACATTGTGGTACGAAAGGGCACCTTAGGAGTTTCTGTTTTGATCTTCGAAAATGTCCTAGGAAGTTTATGTCCAGTGTTCCCGCGATTCCCCAAACCCCCACACGACGTTTCACATCTATTTGGTCTGGGAAATCAATTTTAGAGGTGCTAGATTCTAGACGTGTTGATTCTCACATGCTTGCACATGATTCGTCACTTTCTATTTCATATCATTGATTGCTGGCATGATTTTTGTCATACACTAGTCATGGTTTCATTATATGTATTTTCTAGTGTGTTGACACATACTTTTTGTGTTAGATTTATATTTTTGAAATTTTTTTGAAAAATACAAAAAAAGATTTTATTTTTGATAATTTTTAAAAAAAATACAAAAAGATTTTTTTATTTAGTTTTGCACCTTATATGAATGATCATTTAGGATGACCGAGTCGCAACTTTATTCCATGTCCATGTGACGTTTTTTATAATGTTTTAAGACAATAAGTCATGTCATTCATGTGCTTTATAATGTTTGGAGTCATTAAGATGTAATTAAGTGTTATTACCTACATGATTGACTCATTATTTCCTTTGATGCACACGAGCACGAATTTGTTTGAATATTATCCTTGTCGAATCACATGTTGGTTACGTGTTTTCATCTCAATTATGTTTATTAAAACGAACCAAATGCGATAAAACAAGATAATAAAGGGTGTGCATGTTTTAAACCATTTGCCATGAGTTTTTGTGTATTTTAAAAACGGTGAAGGGCTACGAAACATACACATCTATCCTTTGCGATTAAGCCACCATTTAATTGGACCTAAAAAATTGAGGTATTTCAATTATCCGGGGTCCAAAGAGGTTTAAAAGAGCCCAGAAAAATTTAAAGGCAATAAAAAGAAATTTATGCCAAAAAAGGGCCACTAGGTTTATTCATCAATTCTCCAATGTTTGAGAATTTAGATCACCTCAAAAAGAAAATATATATGAGGGAGTTTGGTTGGAGAATTAAAATGGCTTTGCACGTCATTAAAAAGTCTTCAAAAAGTGTTAAAATATTTTTAGACACTATTAGTGTGAAAATCATGTAGGCTTTGATTTGTTGATTTTGATTTAAGACGATGTCATCTAAATTCAATAATGTTACACCTACAGACGATTTTGATGTTAATTCATTAGGAATACAAAATATGTATCGTGCACATATGACG
Source organism: Sambucus nigra (assembly GCA_949130495.1). Taxonomy (NCBI): domain Eukaryota; kingdom Viridiplantae; phylum Streptophyta; class Magnoliopsida; order Dipsacales; family Adoxaceae; genus Sambucus; species Sambucus nigra. The sequence continues at coordinate 119,291,732 of OX422208.1, forward strand.
TGATTGAGTTTTATTTCCTATTGAATATGTTCACACCCATTCATACCGTTTCCACGATTTGGCTGTCTTAGTATGGATTCATGGTGTGTCTTTGTAACACTTTTGTATAAAAATAATAACAATTAAAAATAGTTTTTGAAGTTTTTTGGGCATATCCTGCATTGAGCACATTTGTCATATTTGTTTCCCTTGTTTACCGTGACACCAATTTGATTTATGAAATTTATTCTTTTCCTTGTCTTTTTCGGACAAATAAAAAGGGGGAGAATGAATTATGATATTATGGGGGACTTTAAGTATGGGGGAGATTTGATTATGCTTACATGTTTTATATTTATATCATTTCGAACTCGATATGTCATGAGGTTTTTGCTTTGTCTCATGTGTATATGTACAATTGAATATCTTTGGATTGCACGCCCAGATGATGACAAAGAATGTTTGAAGTTTGTTGAAGATTGAAAAAGTTTGAAGAAATGTCATTTACCTTTTCATTTTTGGGTTCATGGGAGGGTAGATTTGTATAGGTCATATTTTGATTGATAATTCAGATGTTTTTATTTTGTACCGGCATAGACATAGGGGGAGATTTGTAAGGAATTTATTTTCGTTATCAATTTATATGTTTTATACCGCTACACCATCGAAGAAGTTCAAGAGCACATTCACATAGAGACAGATCCGAATAATCAAGATTCTTCAACAAACAGTCTACGTAATGTTAACTTTGGTAAGATTACGTTTTAGAGTACCTTAATAATGCACTTAGAGTATTGGGATTATTTTTCATAAAATATTTTCTGAGTGTTGGAGCGGAGCTTTAAATGTTTTTATTAATTTTTTTTAAATTCATTCTATCTAAAGATTTTGTTCTCGCACTCCTTTCCATAGAAAAATCATAATAATTAAAAAAAATCAGAAAAATACGAAACTGGCAGCCACACGTTTGTATCGAAACTATCTATAATCATGGCCTGAAATTGTGACAACCCGCTCAAAATAATAATGGGTGGCCAGCCCTATACTACATTAAATCAGGCATCCCAGATGGCACAGTCTCAACATCAACAGACAATACTAATAATATAAGGCTAACTACCAGAAACTATTAAAAGCGAATTGTCAAAAATTTAAAACTTTTATTTAACAACAACAACAAACTGATAATGCACATAATCAACAATATACATCTAACTATGATGAGTGATATGTGCAAACTCCAATATATACAAGAGTGAAATACAATGAACAAATAAAATCTCTACAACGAAATACCCGAATATGCTGTCGGGTAATAGACAATACAATAATCTGATAAATGAAATATGAAAGTGTTAATCTACAACACTTGAATAATAACTCAATATACAAACTGAATTCTAATCTAGATATACAAGGATAGGAATCGACTAAAACAAAGTGCCGCAATAGTCCGCTACTGCCACAGCTCCACGAATACAGGATGGATGAACATCAATGGCGTCCTTGCGGAGGAACACCTAAAGTAATACAATATATACATGGAGGGAGAAAATATAAACGGGTCAGAGCCCGAGTTGAAAAACATTTTATAGCAAGTGTATTAAAATTCATAATAATTATAAATGCATTATTACATGATTAAGGTGGAATCGAACTCTCCATAATAATTCAACTCACCTCTCAAATAAAGCGCGCACTAAGCGTATGCACGTGATCTCCAAATGGATGCCCAATTCTATTTAGGTAAGAGGATTCTAACTTAAACTCCAAAGAAGTATTTAAGTGAAACCATCTAACCTATCTCCCAATCTACATTTACTTCTATAATCTATAAATTGTATAAATTAACTGTAATGTAATAGTTATAGTTATCTTTATAATGTTCATTTGTTGAACATATAAAGTTGCATGATCCATCTCATAACCATATCAACATTCTCATTTACTAGAATTTCATATATTCTGGTTATTCCCTCATTTGGCATGTAAGCAGTATATATGTATATATATATATGAGTTATTAGCATCAAGAGTTAAGGACTAAACTCCTCCCGATTCTCAACACGGCACTGCGTTTCATGAGTGGGACGTCTCGCCGAGGCGAAATCCAAACAAGGAACCCCTCGTTACACTACTCCTGACTGTATCGATCCTCGAGGTTCATTATGCCCTCAATGCATGATGCATGTAACTCAAGTTATTATCCAATTTTAATTAATTAATATTCCCAATTCTCAACAGTACACGGTGTTTCATACGTGGGACGTCTCGCCGAAGCGAAATCCAAACAAGGAACCCCTCGTTACACTATTACTGGCACCGTCGATTGTCGGGATAGGTGATATATATATAAGTATGAGCATTAAGGACTAGTTTATCCCCAATTTCTAACATTACACTGCGGTTCGTCCGTGGGACGTCTCGCCGAGGCGAAATCCAAACAAGGAACCCCACCAATACACTAATCCTGGCAATGTAGGTCGTTGAGGTCCATTATGCCCTCGATACCCAAGTACAAGCACAAGAAATAATAACCATCCAACCGAGCTATAACTCAAAGGACGCAGTCTCACATGCTATCATCTTCCAGTAGCCCATATACGTAGCAAACTGGGGCCACCTGGTGGGGTTCCACGACACCCACCTCGTGATCAACTCACGCACATGACGTCCCGGGAAGCGGTCATAGCTCCTTACCGGCAAGTGAGAGCGACACATACCCATGACCTCTTACCCCCAAAATAAATAAATGTATATCACATAATAATCACATGGACGACTATGACCTGGGGAATATCCACACCCTGCTCTTTGAGCCAGGACGCTCACCCTCTACGTAAGTAACTTCCCAATGATAGCAAGGAGAGGGTATGCCTAACCATTCATATATACCATCATATAGGGTATACATACATCCCACATAATAAAGATATACCATCATATAAGGTATACCTGCCACATCATTTTCATATTTATTATACGCCCATTGGCGCAAATTGATTAACATCATTGTTTAGTATATTACTCTCTTTTTATACACTAACTGCAAAATCTCACACATCTCCACCACTTAATATACACTATGCTATTTCTCTCTTGAAGCTCACATGTCGCATCTAATTGTGAATTGTCTCTCAATTCTATTTAAGTTAAGGATATTCTTTATCCTAATGCACCTCAATTTGCATTTCTCATTCTCCATCCATAATAGGGTTCAATTCATTTTATGAACCTTTAAAGTTATTCCATTTGGGATTGGATTCTAAAATCCAATATCACTAAACTTATTATTATTCTTCTATACTGAATTTAATAATTATCTCCCAATAAGGTCTCCAATCAAGGTGGGCTTCCCCACTTAGAAAACACCACAATATCTAATCGGTATTCCTCAAATTTAATCAATATGACTCCAATAATTTCTTATAAGGGAAACTCTCTAAAAGTCTCCAAAACATACTCCAATTAACTTCTATAGAGGTTTCCAATTGATAACCTCAAACAAAACGGGATAAAATTCTTCCTAGAAAAACATCTCCAAAATTCCCCTGTTTCTGAATCGATTCGGCCCCTCCGAATCGATTCGGTCACAAAAGAGAATCGATTCGGCCCATCCGAATCGATTCAGTCCAATGGACCTGAGAGTATGCTACATACCAAATCTATTCGCAAGGGGCGAATCGATTCGTCCCTAAAGACCTGGGGATTCTGCAACAGACCGAATCGATTCGGTAAGTGCAGCAAGCCTCGAAATGGGCAGTTTTTCTACAAAACCCAAAATACCCAAATCTCATTTTAATCATCTTCCAACCATTTTTATCCAACCCAATCATGTATATTACATTATTATTCATCCAAGAATACATGTAAACTAATTTCTATCCTCAAATCAAAGATCTACATATCAAATCTAAGATTATACCCAAAAGTTAGGTTTTGTTAAACTAAACCTAAAACCCATAAATTTCATCCACAAATCATGAAATAAATGGTACACAACAATTATTTAGCAATTTTAATCACTTGCCTCGGGTTCGAAGGGTCTGATACTGCCTTGAGATCGCGATTGGCCGAAAAATCCTCTTTCTCTCTCTCCTCCTTCCTTTTCTTCTTATTTCTTTCTCTTTTTCTATTCCTCTTTCTCTCTTTGGAGAAATAAATCTCCTGTAGGCTTTTTAAGCCCTAACTCCCAAGATACACATCTTTAAATGATAATACACACTTTAAATGACTCGGTAACTTTAATTCGAGTCAAACGGTCCTAAATTATTTCGAAACCTAAATAGACCCCAAGTACAGTCATTTTGACTTTCTCGACCCTTCCGGAAAAAATGGTACCCTCAGAATTTCCATTCGACAAACTTTCTAACGACTCCAAATTTTGACCTCAAGTGCCAAATTTAATTATTCTCCAATAAAATATTATTTATTTCTCCCCAAATAATTAAATCCTCATCTCCAAAACCTCGGGTTGTTACAGAAATCTCATTTGATAGGTCGTTCGAACGACAGCTAATGTCATTCACATGACATGGCATGTCGCGCGAAGTTCCACGTGTCGTTCGAACGACAGTAGATCTTGTTCAAACGACATGTTATCTCGTTTGAGTGACCCACCGCCTTAAGGTTTTTATAAATAGGCTTTTCCAACTTTGTTTTCATTGAGAGAACTGACGCTTTTATTCTGCACAAAATTACGAAAACAAAAGATTTAGGTTTTCTCCTTTAGGGTCTTTAACCTTTGTTGTTTACAATTCACAAATAAATCCCAATATTTATGTGAGTTGCTTTGGAACACAAAGAACATACTTTGCTATTATTCATCCTTTGTGTGGAGATCTCTACAACCGAGAGCTGCGTGCTATTGTGGACTAAGTATCTACAAAGTTTATGACTATGTGTCATTAAGGATCTTCTGCGTGTTGATTTTTTACTGAAGACTGCGTGTCTAGACCGCATGTCCTTATGGTATAGCTGCGTGTGAACCATTATTGATTTATAGTCGATGCTTTGAAGGTTTGACAAAGACACTGTGGGTTACACTTGTGGGCAATTATGAGGTTGTATGTAAGTCAATGGTCTTGTAAACTTGTCAAAGTTCTAGAAATAACGGTTTTGCCCTTCGGGGATTTTTCCTGAATTTTGTGTCGCATGCTTACTTGACTTGTTTTGACACGTAGATGCATATTTTAGGGATGAATTAAAATTGGTTTAAAATTAGTGAATTTGTGAAAACCACAAAGGCAATTAATATTTTACATTCTCAAATTAAATTAATTTATAAATATAAAAAGCACAGGTTGAGAATTAAATTCGTCACTTTGAAATATGTAACATAAATGATTACCTAGTTAGGCGCATTTTAAAACACAATTTATACTCATTTGTACAATTATTTAAATCTGGAGTGTCGCTTTTCGAATTTCCATAATTTTCCAAATAGGAGTTTGGCGTCAACAATAATCCTAAAACTGCACACGTTGCATCGTAAATATATTGTGTACGTGATATACCCCATTAGGGTCCCTTAGTGTATTTTTGGAAATAATCAACCCGTTAAAAACCTGTATATTCCCTCATATCATAGCGAAGCAATCTCATAATGGCAAGATTCTTAATGGTTAGTTACGCTGCTACCCTTACTCATTTAAACGAAAAAGTTTGGCCCCTTATATTCTTGCAAATAGCAACATGGGGATACTTATTCTACCATTTTTAAGTTTTATGGAGTTTTAAAGGTTCGCAAACTTTTACATTCACCCATGCTAAAGAGGGGGTCCTAATATCCAACAAAGACCTCTATCAGACAAGCTATGAGCCGCAAAGAGCATGCTTACCTTGTAGAAGATCCCAAAATATAATCAAAGGCCTTACAAAATTACCTGTTATCTTCAAATATTTAATCACTCTATCCAACCTTAAATCCACAACTTAGAGACCTCAAAATAAAGAAATTCAAGACTCTAACAAACTCAGGAAATATATGCATAGCAAGTAATGACCTTCATTGGTCCTACGGTCCCTCTTTCTTGAGGGGAACCCTTATGATACATCACAAAAGAGTGATCAACCCATTTCAGGAGAGATATGGTAGTTCCAGACCCCCTAGACGTATGGATAAGCTTTTTCAACTTCTCTAATGGGTAGGGATAAGGTATATGCATTATTCTTCTTACATCCACCAATTATTCCCACTATCATTAAAGGTTCACATCCTTATTAAATGATCACATTAACCACCTTACACCACTTTCTAACCTTTCACTAACCCTCCATAGGGTAAATATAGCCATCAAATCTCAAGGCAGGCACAACTCTACTGCTACAATTCACTTATTCTACCTCCATGGGAATGCATATATATGGGGGTGATTTTGAATGGTTGAAGGATAAGAAAAATTAATCTAAGAAATATTATCAATATGAAAATACCATTGAACTAACTAATACCTCCATTGAATTTTCTCATTGTTGTATATTCTATTAACCCCCTATTAGTAGAACATAGGAAAAGGTTTGGACCACTTCCAAATTTTCATCCATTGTATACTCCGTTGATTCCTAAACTAAGATAATGAATGCTTGGAAGAGTCCATCAGTTACTGTAACACACTGGCTCAGATTTATGGGTCATCCCTGGTCAATCAGGTCCGAACTGAGCGTTAGGTGTGAAGTGCAATGAAGCAACCTATATACTCTCGCTAGTCTAGTATTATTTAATCAATGTTTCACTTGTTTGCATACGATTCTAATTTCAAATCAAGATACGTGAGGACCCGTAGGGAGCACCTCAGAGTCCAAGCATACAGAGCTACTAACGTAAAATAAAAGAGAGTACTTACCTGTATAGCGTTCTCAAAATATGAAATTGCACCGCTGTAACAAAATGAGGGTGTGATACGAATGCTCGGTGGGATACATACAAAATGTAGTACAATATCGAAGGGAAAAAAGAACACTCTAACACATTATACCTACGTGCACATGTAACTACCTTATATATATACACACGCACGCACATACACACTTAATGCATGAAACCGTTTTACTTACGAAAATCTTATTTATCCCGATTAATTCACCTTAATCTTGTGAAAGACTTCCCTTTTCACATTTTGTGATTTGTCCATTTATTAACACATACAGTTAAATACTTGATTCAAATGCACTTGGTTTCGACAATGGTCATTTCTTTACCAAAATTACTCCTTTTCATTTAACCAATCCACATTAGTATTTTCATTGAAAATCACCTTTTTAACACATGTGAACACCATGTTAGAAAATGTTTATTTAACCTTTAAAAATCTATCACAGACACGTTTGTATTAATTATGTGTTAAACCTCTCAGGTTTCTTAACCACCCATTTACCCACTTATTATACTTTTTCTTTACATTTTGGACATTAATCAATTCACACGTTTCTTGTCCACTTTAACCTTTATCGAAACATTAATTAATTCACTAAAGTTAGGTTTTTTTAATACATTTTCACCAAATAACCCATTTCTTGACATGTTCCTTATTCATTTTGTCCTTTTCTCGGAATCTTCCAATAACTGCGTACTTTAACTGGCTCCACACCACCGGTGACGCCACCGTATACTCTGGACAGTTTTTTTGGTCTTTCACTCCAAGGCTCAGGGGCTTCCTTAATTTTTTCGGAATTATCCGAGTCCTTTTTAATGTGTTTTAATATTTTGCGAATGTACACATTATACCACTTTTCCTTTTACTCGGTTGAAGCCAACACCTAGGGTTTCATCATAATTTATGTTACACTTTAATAATTATCATTTCTTTTCCTTTACATTTTAGCTTTGATAATTTCAAAATCATGTTCATTTAGGACCATTAGGTTTAACACCCTTGTAATACCCCGTATTTTTATGCTATATTAATTTGGGGATTTATATAATTTAATGTGAATTAATTATTTAATATAAATCTGGAAATATATTATGTTATAATTATTAACGCGATGAGAGTTAGTAATTATGGGAAATTTGTTGAATATTACTAATGAGCAAAGTAATATATAATATTGGTTATATTGAATGTCATGAGTGAATAAAATGACAATTTCGGAAATTTAAGTCGGGACGTGCTCGTGTCGCATCGGGACTAAATATTGCTAAATAAAAGTGAATATTTTATAAGTTGTTCGTATGGTCATTTTGAGTACGCCAACGCATCCGGAAGGGTCTAGATAGTCAGAAAAGTGTGCCCAGGGGTTTGATTTGGGTCTTGGGGTGTTTTTAGGCCTAATTAGTAACCCGGGAGGGCATTTTAGTCATTTTGTATTTTTGGGTAATTAAACCCACGAAAATTAATAACCTATGTCAGCCATTTAAGTTAGTCATTTAGGGTTAGAATACTCAGAACCCTAGAATGGCCATTGGAGAAGAGAGGAGAGAGCTCTCAAGGCATTCCAAGGCTCAAAACTCAACAGTTTGCACCGCCGCCAATACCAACACGTAGATCGCGAGACGGGGAATGCAACCACACCGAATTCGACACCAAACCAGACTTCTGAAAATCCCAAGCAAGTGTTTATCTTGATTATTTCATTGATGCATCCTTCATATTAGTTTAGGAGTAATTAGAATGAGTTTTTATGGAAGAAAACCAAAGAAATGAGATAGGAATCGCATGTAGTGATGAATAAATTGTTATTCTGGAAATACCTTAATATGTAGAGGATTAAACCACGAATTTATGAGGTTGTAGATGAAGGAAATTCTGGAAAAGATGAATTAGAACCATATCAATGAAATTTTAGGGTTCTTGAGGTTTTATATGAAATTGGGGCTTGTTAATCCATGTTTAATGTTAGAAATCCACATGCTTTACGTTGGAAATATCTGGTATAATGATATAATGTTAGTAGTAGAATTTTTGGGACGTTTGGGATTGAAAAATATGGATTTGGATGAAGATTGGTGTTAGAATCCTTAACTGCAAATCTGCAGAAATCGAAATACCTGCTTGATCGATCGATCGACCCCTCCTGGAAGACTCATGTTTCCCCTTATTAATTAGTTGAAATTCAATTTAATGCAAAATAATTCTTGGACATCCTTAATAAAGTGTTTTGGGAGATAGGGAATTCCAGTAGGACATATGAATAATTCTGGGATTTAATATAAGACGAGAATTGTACTTTTGGGACAATTATATAAGGAACGATGAAACTACGTATTTCAAGTGAGAGATTACGTCAAATAGTTACGATAGTGAATAGATGTATGCCTACTGAATTTTATAATTGGGAGGATAAAGCCATGAGAGTTAAGTGGTAGGTTGGAATAATACCGAATCAATGTTAGAAATGAACTGTAAGATGTGTTTACTAAAAATGTGTAAATAAGGATAAAAGTCGTAACTATGGGATTTTAAATATACCTATTATAATTTTGGTAATATTAGTATAGTTATATGATTGTGTATGCATATACTATTTATGTGTGAAAAACATACCACGCTACTTGGTATCCCTGAGGTTACCGCGTTGGGACGATCTTATCCTGTGTTGCCTTATGGGGGATATTGATTCGTACCCTAGGAGTTAGATATCCTTGGTACAGGCTATCAGAATGATAATTCAGACGGTCCTAAGAGACGCGAGTATGTGCCATCCTCTTAGAGACTTGGAATCTATGCTTCGCCTCAATATTGTTTGTGTATGTGTTAATACAATTCGAGAGTGATTTCGAATTTGTATTCTCCTTAATATGAGTGATACGGGGTTTGGATAGTAGAGTATGCCCGCACCATAGTTTTTATTTGGGGTGCTGTTATAATATATATATATTGTACGAGTAGTTGATATATATATGAAATTATGATATTTGGAACTGCCTACTGTGATTTGGTAAGTAGGACATGGTTGATGACTCAAATTGTAAATACTTGTTTTGAGAAAGTATAATATAGCATTGGAAATCTTGATTAATTAATAAAGTTAGAATGAGAACTTTGATTACAAATTGAAAATCTTACTTTGTAAACAATTGTATTGTTCAGTTTTAAATCTTGCAAATAACCTCAGAAAAACTAAATCGTTGGGGGAGATTAGTACAATATATGACGAGATAAACCATTGGGAAGGTTAGTGCGATAGGTGTGCACATTAGAAGAGAGGTGAGAATTTCTCAAGAGAGTGTCGCACTAATATGTTGTTGCATTGGCCTGTATCAATTTAAATACTTGCTAAACGTATTTTAAATCAAACACACTATCGGGCTCTGACCCGTTTCTATTTCTTTTCTCTCTTGTGTATATATGTATATATTATAGGTGCCCAACCACAGGGGCATCTTACTTAGGATCCCTTGGAAGAAACGTGCTGCAACTTAGGTGGGAGTTGCAGGCCACTTGAGTAGGCGATCTCATTTACTTGATTCCATTCCTATCATTCTCAGACATTGGGGCATGTGTCGCCCTCTCCGCTATTTATCTGTTTTATTGGGACATTTGTATTTCGGTTATTTCTAGTACTGCTACCGTGGGATTTATTCGGTGTGGATGTTTTACTTTAAGTTTTAAATATTGGGATTCGATTGTTGAATGTTTTAATTAATTGGTTATGTTGCAGAATTATTGTGGTGTGATTCTTAATTATTGAATGTTGTTAATAAATAAATAATTTTTCTTTAAATAAAATTTTGGAAAGTGATGTTATAAAATGGTTTTGACACTTAGCTTAATTAATTAGGGTGTTAAATTGGAAAAAATTATTTTTCGACAGTGATGCTGAGAATGAACCAACTGTTCACCTTGAATTAATTTAATAAAGGAGTGATCGCCTGGTATTTAATTAGGCGGGGTGTCACAACCCTTTCCAAAAATTTTATTTCATAAAAATATTTTACTTTACATAAAATGACCATTTTATCCACTTGTTTCCAAAATCCTATTTTACTCCATTTTCACAAGTGTTAATTTTCCAAAACACCATTAAGTTACCCACACTAACTTCTTAAGTGTTTTTAACACTTGAACACCCGTTTAACCTTTTATAGTAACATTCTTCTCAATTAAAAACATCTTTATTTCATTACTTTATTTCCAAGAATCATTTAACATATAAGACTAGTTTATAAGAAAAATACCATTTTCTTTATTAACACTTGTAGTCTTGAAATCTTACATTTTATACATTTCAACATCCATTACACATGCCTTAAGGGCTAAATTTTCTTATTTCTTCATTTTATCTTTAAACCCAATAAAACATTCATTAAACTTATTTTTTATGTTCATCATCAAATACTACAAGTTTATATACACAAGATGATGGATTTTAACTTCAAATATACTATTAAATAGGTTAAAAATATAATTAATTCTAGAAAATTCATAACACTTCCAAAAATATATTTTTCTAGACTAAAGGATTTTTTAATTCTTAAAAACTCAAAATAATGTCCCATTTTTGTGAAATATTCATTTTTTAAGAAATCCAACATAATTTACGAGTTATCTTTAACAAGATAAAATATAAATTTTAAATATTTTTATTTTGTAAAAATGTTTAGAACCAAACTTCTAGAAACATACCATTTACATGAAAATTCCAATTATTTCATGAAAATTTTGAAATATTTACTCACATTTATTTTCAACAAAATAAAATTTTGCCAATATTTTTCTCCGTAAATATATTTAATACCAATTTACTAAAAATCCATTATTTTTTCATATGCATCCTACTCTTATAATCTAACCAACAAGATTACATACATGCAAAAGAGTCTTAATATTAAGAGTAGAGTTTTCTCACCTCAATTGGAGCTCCAACAATCGTAGGCATGAAATTTCTAAGAACATGGCAACCTCCCACATCTGAAGGTGGCCTTAAAGAGGTTGCCCAACTCTAAAATCATGCGCCATCAAACTTCCAAGAAAAACCCCTTTCAACTCCATTAATCTTCCATCTTCTTTTCCAAAACCCCAATCAACAACTCCACGAATTCATAGCTATGCCCAACAATGATGTAAGTGGGTATCTAAAGCTTGGATATGGTGAAGACTAGAAGAATATGATCGTTTAAGGTTGATATTTTGTGGTGGAATGGAGGTTTGAGGTGGATAGGTGGTCAATAATGGTGGAAGACCACCCTTTCTCTCTCTCTCTCTCTCTCTCTCTCTCTCTCCCTCCTTTCAACTTCAAAGAACTAAAATGAACCAAAACAAGCCTTATAAAAACCCATCAAATGCCAAAATCCCATTTCTACACAATCTGGGTTCACCAGAGCTCGTCAAATCATCCATTTAATGGCCCAAAACGAGATAGCGCTGAAGGGCAACCTAATTTAAAAATCTCAATGGTTTCGTTCGAATGAGATTCGCTCCTCATTCGAATGAGAAAAGCATCTCTTTCGATCCCCCTCTTCAAATGACCTTCGAATGACCTAGACCTATTATGTAGTGGGCTCTTGTTTGAACCTCATTCGATCCTTACTTCAAATGAGCCTTGATTCTCACTTGAATGACTAGAAATTTGTTCGAACTACCCTTTAGTCTATTTCTCCAAATTTCACATTTCAACCCATAAATTTTCAAAAATTACCACCTGGCCTTCAAATCGGTTGAATAACAATATAAACTTAGTCATAATCATCCAAGTCTCAATGTTTACAATTTATGAGCGGAAAAATAATTCAAGCATTGGGGCGGTGTATTACAGTTACTTCCCATAAACCCTTTAGATCAATAATAAAGTCTGTAAGTACCTTATACCTCATTAAACAAAGCCCAAATGGTCCCTTGATTGTAATAATTTAATTTATAATCAAATATATAGAGAAACACCTTTCACAATGGAGGTAGGATCCTTAATTAAAGTCTAAATCACTTTATATCTTTGTTTATCAATTTGACACTTCTCTATACTAATAAGTCTGAGGTCTTGTGGGGAGCACATGTTGTGTATGAGATATGAAATGATTTCAACCCCAACGAGTGGATGAAGTTTCACTTTTAATAACGAAAAGATAATGCGCACGAAGTGATACATAATTAATTCAAAATTAACACATTATGTTGTATTCGTATTGCATTCTTGTCAGAGATTTTAACACAAAGTTTTGTTGGATCAAAATAAGACTTATGTTAGTGATGTTAATTATTTGTGTTATGTTATCATGTTATACACACATTTTCATGTAAAATTGCCTACAAATATTATTAATTGTGTTCGTCTTTATGGGTTTTTAGATCAATCGAGTTGGTGTCATATAAGAAAATATGATTTCATTTCGTGCATTGTTTGTGCCTACTTGTTTTTTGTCATGTTTTTTCATGCTAGTTCAAAAGATGGCCCAAAAACTTGATTGGTATACTTACTTGTGGGATTAATTATTTTGTTATTTAATAGTAAAATGTAAAAATTAAAAATGTTTAAAAAAGAAGTAATTTTCTAAGTACAAAAAATAATTATAGGAATTTACTAGAAAAAAAGTCGAATTAATTAGTAACTGGAGTCATAAAAAAACAAAAGAAAAATATGGATGAATAACTATGAAAATCTAGCCTTATGAATAATATGCTAGTCAACTATCTCGTGTGAAAACATTTGACTCATTCACAATATTGATCCCAAAAGCTTGATACACTAGGTAAGTGAAAGTGTCTTTGTCCCTTACCTATGAAGATTGTGATTTGAAGACATGAAGATAAGTCAAGTTTGAAGCCATCCGTTATTGAGTTTGAAGAATATTGTTTTTAAAGATTCATTCAAAATTTGGCCATTTCACACATTCACGATTTTTAAAATTGAGAGTTTTCTTTCATAAAAGTATTTTTGAATGATTCCTTTTTTAGTGTTGTATTAGTCTAGGGAAAGGGATCAAGTTTATTTTTCTAGAAGCACCTTTAAAATGTTTTTATTTACATGTTAGCCATTCGAACGTCAGGATTTTTAACCATTTACACAATTTTAAGACAAATTGTGCTCATGAATGTGTTTGAACATATGTGCATCGCCTCAGATCATTTGTTATCTTGGGAAAACTATCCAAAATCATGCGTACGGATAATATCAATTGTTCACATGATGGAGTTAAAATTTAAATTTTTACTATAAATAGACTTGTTTCCCTCCAATTCTATAGAAATCTTTTCACTCATTTCAAAACATAACTTCTAAAGAGTTTTTCGTGTTTGAGATCTTTACTTTCTCATTCTAATTCAAATTTGACAGTTCCTTTTAAGAGTTTGTGATATTTTTAGATCTTAATTGAGATCTTTATTTGGGACATGATTTGAGAGATGTTTATCCACTCTTAGCGTGATTCACATCTAAATTGCCAATCAACCACTTGATCTTTACTCTGAGATCGAAAGTAGGTGTTCTTTGTATTTTTAGTTGGATCTTGGTGTGGATCTAGGGTGGAGAATGGAGTTCTGTGTTTAAGAGATGGAGTTCACTCGGGTTTTTCATGAAAATAAGGGAGAGTGGCAATATTCATAGGGTAAATTCTTATGAGTGCAATTGATCAATTTTCCTCCATGTGTTATATAAATGAACTTTTCAAATTTAATGAGATGCTGGGTCACACGGAGGTATTTTATCCATAAATTGGTTTTTTTTCTCTCGTATACTCAGTGTTGTTTGTTCTTTCCATTATTGCTTATCATTCTGCATTTCTTGTTTATGCTTGGATGTTAAAAATTCAATTAGATCACATTGAGAATTTGAAAATGTCTTAGATCTAGGTTTTGATTGAAACTGGAAGTTAAAATTGCACAAATTTTTATAATAATCTATCCACCCCTCCTTTAGATTATTTTATAGCGTTATACACTTTCATTTTCAATTGTTATCACACCATAATTTGTCGATTTGGCTTAACATCCTGGGTAAATCCTTAATTTTATGTGTGAATTTATTTTTTGTGATTCTCCGTGGATATATTGAACTTATATGCATTAGATGTAAGTATATATAACATGCATTGTTCATCATGATCATCATTAGCTAAGAACACTCCACATGCTTAGAGTGAGTCTATCTTTGAGATTGCACACAATGAGAATGATGTGAATGATGATGAGAAAATGAGTCAAACCAACTATTGTTATAATAAATCATTTAATGAATCAGTAAAGTTGAAAAAGTTGTACATTAAAATGAGGAATAAAATTAAAATGTTATAAGAGGAAAGTGTCTTGTTAAAAGAAAAAGATGAAATCATTTTTGAACTCATGCATAAGTTAAAACGAGTAAATGATCAACATTCGTCTTTGGAAAGTGAAAAAAGTGAGCTCCTTGAAATGAAATGTACATTTTAATAAATGACGTAAAATGTTTGAAATTAAAGAAAGATAATATCAAAAGGAGGTTGTTTCTCTCCAACGTAATTTGTCTAATGAGTTAAAGTCGAAACTTGCATTAGAGGAAAGATCGAAAAAGATGAATAAACTGCTTTTTAAGAAATCCATGATTCCGAATGAAATGAAAGGTAATAGATTTGACCATTTTGATTCTCCTTCTAACAATTCTAATACATTTGTACATCAGAAGAAAAATGATAAATAAGGAGATTGTACTCAAGGAGATTGTACTCAAGTTGAGAATGGAAAAGTTTTATCTAATGGAAAGGAACTTGAGAAGAATGTCTTACCTGACAAGAGTACAAATTTAAAGGTTGCTAAAGTTGTGATGAATTCAAATATCAATCAACCTATGTTTGTGTAAATACCTTAAAGGCTTGGAAATAAAATAAAAAAATTTAATAAATAAAAGCCTTAATTTAATCGTCATGAAATTACATTAAAAGGGAAGGTGTTTTTAAAATCAAAGAGAACACTGTTTTGCCAAAAGGAATGCGAAATTTGCTCCTAAACCATTTCAAACCAATAAGGGTTCATATTGTTTCGTGAGAGGACAATTGATTGATTTTTTTATAAACTTCAAAGGGATGAATAAAGTTAATATTCAAAGTTTTCAAGAAGAACTGACTTTCAAGGAGTGAATGTGAAACTCGAGAATCAAATGGAAAAAAAATCAAAAGGAAGTGATTGAATTAAGAAAGTGGACTCAAATGAAACCAAAATGGATTAGAAAATAAATTCACATGTGTTATACGACTTTTGAAAATTTTAAAACTTTAAATTCTTTCAAATTCCTCAACTTATTCAAATTCGAGTAATTCGTATCTTGATAGTTGTTGCTCACATCACATTACAGGAGAAAAATTGTGGTTTACTTATTTTTAGGATTTTTTTATAGAGGATTGTTTAAGTTTGAAATCGAAAAGAAATACAGAGTTAGATGGAAAGGAACAATGAGAATTTTGAAAACCATCACACTTCGAAATGTTTGTTATGTTGAAGGGAGACCTCATTAGTATTAGTCAACTTTGAGAGGATGATCATATTATGAGTTTCTCCATAAGAGTATATTTGGTGAGTAAAAAAGGAAATGAAGAATTTATGAGAGATGTTAAAGATATAATTGTTTTATGTTTTAGTGAATCAATCAAATGATTTGTGTTAAAAGGCGAAAACTATTTTTTTAAACAATGATTAATAAACCTAAATTTTCGTAATTTAGAAATGTTTGATAAAGTTAAGAGTACATTTAAATCTATCACAACTTGTGTGCAAAGTGTTTCAACACATGAACCAATAGAATAGTTCATTCTGTTTTAAGTGAGAATGAGAAAAATCAAGTTTGGGTGAAATAGTTTCTTATTAATCCAAGTGATATGATTGTGAAAGAAAATGACCTAGATATTTCTAAAGGTATATGGTGCCTCGTAGTATTAAAGAAATAGATTAATCAGTTCTATTTTCAAAAAGTGCAGGAGTCTAAAAAAATGTGTACCATTCTAAGCACGCAAGAAAAGATATAAATTGAAATCAAAATTGATATCCATAAAGAAAGATATCTTAATACTCTGATACCGTCCACATAAGTGTAACACCCCGCCCGCCCGGGGAGAGCGAACGGAGCGCTAATGCGATAAAATAAATCCAAATCCACAAGTGACAAGGTAAAGAGAATCTAAGTCCCACAACAACACAAGATCAAACTACAAATCTCAATCTCTTCAAATTAAATACCAAATCTCTCGAATTACATACAACAACTAACTCGAAAATAAAATACAAATCTCCAATGCTCTATACAACAAAATAAATACAATCTTCTCAAATATATTCTCGAATATTCTTCCCAAAATATCCAAGTTAAAATCAATCTCCAATAATCCATAGCGCCCAAATCCGCGCTAATCTGTCACTAAAAGAAAATATGGGGAAGTACACAATACGACAAGAAAGATGCTCAACAAATATATGTTAGCGATGAATAAAGCGTAACAACACGAGTACGAATATTCAAATCAAAATGCAAATCTCAATAGCATTTCATCTATAAATTTCTCAACAACACATCAATGGGTAACCAGGCCTCACCCCATTCGCATATGCTTTATCAAGCCATAGCCCGGGAATAGGTATTTTGGCGGGTTCGCAACATCCGTGCCATATCGAAATCTCATGACAACGTGCTCAATAACAATATAATGATACCACATGAATCAAAATAATTTCAACAATTATTTTCCAGATTTCAATGAATTTATTAATTCAAATATGAGTTCAATTAACAAGAATTCAAAGAGAATGACACTCGCGAGATTTAAGGAGCATATTGTGTAAAACCCCATACCTCAAAACATGATGAGAAATCAATGATCACATCTTCAAGATCAACATAAAAGATCTACAAAATCTCCTCCAAGAACCTCCAACAAAATAGACCCAAGAACACCTCTAATCTAAGGTTGGAACTCACAAATCTCAAGGACCAATGTGTATATAAAAAGAAGAGGAATATAAAATATATTTGCAGCAAAAAATTGTGCCAAAAGTATGTTAAAAGGGTTGCCCACGACTTCCTTTTATAATGCAAAGAAATGAAGAGTTGGAATCCAAAAGACTCCTTTAAATAAGGCAAATAAATGAAGAGTTGGAAGTCAAAACAACTCCAAGAGTTAAAAACATTTTAAAATCATTTTAAAATCCGTTATAACTCCGTTTTCGAAACCGTTTGAAGTTCTCGCCTTTAAAAATAATAACCAACATATTTGAGCAATAAAACTAATTTTATCAAACACTTTATTTTCCTCCATTTTCCAAAAATTAATTAAAATAGTCCAAAAATTACGCGGGTTATTACAATAAGTCAAATTTACATGCTAATACAATTAACATAGACTATGAAAAATGTACGAATACTAATGTGTAACTCTCTCCACCATAACGAAAAAGAAAAAAAATGATATATTTGACACGCAGGCTGTGACACCTACATCCTAATGTAGATCTAGAACATACGGATGAATGATAACAACACTATCGATTAAGGATGTGGAACGGGCTTCCTCGATCCTAAAATGCTAAATCTACAATGTTAACAGCCAGTTTGAAGAGAATAAAAGTATTAAAAAAGTTGTAATAGGTCATAACTATGCATCTATCTCTAGATTTTTAACATCTTTTAGAATTACCCCACCCTGTAATCCTATTATCGTGCGCATCTATGACCTCAAATCCCAAGTGAAACAATGGTTAAGTTTGATTCTACATATGTGAAAATAACCACTGAAATTCATGATAACATTACACTGATCAAAGTCAATTGTTATGAAGCAATTAACATAGTTTTAGAGTTTAAACATCACATATATAAATCAAGTAACAAAGTCTTAGCTCTAATGCCATTGGGGATCAGTCATGCATACTAAATATAATTTTAGGTCGTCTCTAACCTAACACATCACTAAGGCCAAGGATAAATTACCACGCCTACCCATTAATCATATAGCCTACCATACCCAAGGCTATTTAAAATAAATATCCCCGTAATCCATCTCGGACATGGGTACTTAGACAAGTGACCCATGGGTAAAATTTGACTAGGGCATCTCATCTACTCACCGACGTCCTATAGCAGTTCGAGTCGTACGTGCTCCTTTTAAATAGAATCCCCCTAGTGTGTTTTCCATGAGTAATCACATATGGTATGCATCACATAAATAACACGACAATTTATAACCATATTAACCACGAAATTCGATAACTAAGCTAAATTTATCCACTTTAATTTCATTTAAAAGGGATTGAGGAATCATTCATTGTGTTATATTTAAGTCATCCAATTCATACTGATAATAAAATAATATGCATTACTTTAGTTCAATAGTCATCCTAAAACAATTTCTAATTACCAATTATCAAATAAAAAATAAGAGAAATTGCCAAATATTTGAAGGCACATGTCGACCGCGGGCTTTAGTGTTTTGAAGATTCCCCCTACGAGTTTGTCTTATCCAACACAATAAAATCCAATTCAATTCTACATTAATAACCATAATTTTTTTATACATAATCCATATAACATATGCACGATGTATCTACATACAAAACATGACTGGAACTCAATTATCTCATTAACATTCTAATAAGAGTTCAAGAACCCTATTGAACTCATTTTCTCTATCAAGAACGCTAAAATTTCAATTCTCAAACAATTGACTACAATTTTCTATAAATTATACAATAGATCCTAGGGGTTTGAATTGTTTATAATAACAAATCATAAGTTATTGAAATTCTAATCAAAATACAACAATTATTGGGAAGATGAAATCAAAATGATGCTAAATCAATCCTAATTTCTTCCTAATTGTATTAATTACGAAATTTCTTGATTTAAATCATTTAAATCATATTTTAGTTACTTAGTTAGGACTTTGATTCAAATGAATTAGCAAATTTACAACATATCTAATTATACAAGATTTCAAATTAAACTTGCCTCCAATTTTGTAGAAATAGGGCTCAAATCTTCAAAATCTTCTCACTTCCTTTTAGACTTCTTCTCTCCAAGATTTTAGATCACCAATTTATGTTTTGTCAAAATGAGCCTCCTAATAGTTCAATACTAAGTATTAAATACTTACTTGGGCTTGGGCCTAATTTATTCTCTTAAGCATCTAATCCCAAAATGCCTCATTTTAAAAAGTCTTTACCCTCATAATCCATCATCCTCATAACCAATAATAGAAAATAACACATATTTTATCATTAGTCCCATTAGTTATATTTCTTTTTGAATTATAATTAAAATATTTATTGATATTTTTACTATATCTAAATTACAAACTTTATTTATATACGAATAACTAAGTTATGACATTACATGTCACTTAAGAACATGTCATATTCTATTTATTATATAGGGAAAATACGGGGTATTACAAGATAAATGTTATGAAAATGGTCAAGAAAGTTTGAAAAGACCTTCCCAATCCCACACTTGCACATTTTTACACAAAAAAGGTCATTAAGAGAAAGTTTTTCTAAAAGTTTTTTAAAAAACAACAAAAGTCAAGAGTTGTTCCCGAAAATAATTCTAAGGAGGTTTACCATGAACCTATATGTGCACTTATTGTCATAAAACATGTATCCATAGATATTATTTCTTCATGCTTAGGAATTCACATGTTAGTTTACATTCATATGATCATGATTTGGTTGATGACTTGAAAAATGATTTGAATGTGTTTATGACAAAATTTAATGAGTTAAAAATGGAATATGGAAAGGATATTGCAAAGAAAAATGCTTTTAGGAGAAAAATTGATTTTATGCCACATGGTAATGAATTTTTTTATGAGGAATGTGAATTTTGTGGAAAAGCATTTTTTTCAAAAATGAGGTAATTTGAATTTGAGACCTCCTGAGGCAAGAAAGCTTCTCTTTAAACCTAAGATTCCCATTTCAAGGGATATTTGGAAGAAGAAAATTGTTTTTAATATTAGTATGGGAGTTTTCACCTTTAAAGGTGAGTTATCTCCAAGTGTACCCCATAGCTTCCTCCTTACACTCGAGTTATTTGGTGCTTATCATAGGTGGGATCCTTTAATATTGTGTTCCATATCTTGTCCTATTATATGCACTTTGAAAAGTAAGGTTATAGTTATGATGTGGTTTGTATGTTTTGTGCTTGTATTCGTTTTGGAGTAACCTTGTTTTTTACTGGATGTTTGGAATATGTTGTATTTTTCGCATTCATCTTTGTAAACATACATATATTTTTAATATATTGTTCTAGTCTGTTATTTTGAATAAATTTCAAAAATATTTTGAGTGTGTTTGTTTTTTGTGAGAGTGTTTTTCGATCCATATGTGATTTACTTATCCCATACTTTGTTTTGTTTGTTTGTTTCTTTATTTTGAAACATTCTTGAAAAAGACAAAAACATGTTTGTTTGTTTGATCTTCTAATTCATGCTTATCTATGCTATATTGGATGTTATGTCAGATTATTTGTTTTGAGACATGTAATGTGATATCTTGTGTTGGTTTTGGTATAAATGTTGTTCGTAATGATGCAATTACATGCTTATTAATTATATACCACGTTTCATGGTTATTCGGCCTCAATTATATTAGGATATTTAATCTTTATATATTTTTCATGATTATTGTTTTTCTTCTTGACATATGTATTTCTTGTGTGGTTTAGCTCTTGATATCATACACCCAGTCTTGATTTATCATTGTTTATTTCTTGGAGAGTGTGAGGTGAATCTTGATTTAGATTTTAGCACATTTGAGTTTGTTTTGTGTTTGTACATATATATTTTATGTTTTTCTTATAAAAATGCAAAAATATTTTTCATTTTTTTATTTTGGTTAAGTCCCATGGTTAGTATGTTGATTAGTTTATTAGATTGCACAAATTTAAGTTTATTGATTATATGATTTATTATTGATGTAATTATTGAATGTGTTTTATCAAAGTAAACTTTTAAAAAATATCAAGACAAACATTGACTTTGATGAATTGAAATCACGTGTTCACTTTACACAACACGAATTCACAAGTAGTGTTTCACATTATCATTTTCACGAGCATTTGCAAATTTCAAAAATGAAAATCAATCTTTCATGAGTTTCATAAGCACTCCATAGCCTATTTTTAAGATTTTGATATCTTTATATGACAGAGTTGAATATGGATCATTTTATATACATTGAGTAGGACTACCATTAGTGTGATAACGCTTGATTCGAATTTGAGTATCATTGGGTAGCTAGAAACTAGGTGTGTGAAAAGCACATTAATAAAAAGAGCTAATGTGTTAAAACAACCACAAGTCAAGTGCATAACCGATAATAAAAACAAGATAGGTCTTTAACATATTTAAAAAACAAATAGCTTTTTTAGTTTGGCATTTGAAAGAATTGATCAAAAATTGTGCCGAGGGTATTTATAAATGAAGGAGATCTTAAAGAAAAACTCATGGTCGTTGTTGGTGTCTAAAAATAGCCTAACTCCACTTTTATAATCACAGATAAAAATAATAGAAATAACTCAAACCCAACTTGTCCCTTTATAATCAAAGATTTTAGAGTGGTTCGGCTGTAAAATAGCCCATGTCCACATTTTCGTTATTTAGTAGGCTTTACAATAGCTCAAATGGTGTTCATATGAGTGATTTAAGTTGTCCCTTAAGCTAAGGGATTGGTTTTGTATTTATAGGGGTGCAATACCCTAAAGATGGAGCGCTTTTATTTTTTTAGGCATTTACATCTGTGTACAACAAGTAAAATTCTTGGAATTCAATGCCAGTTGGTATCCTTTCCGAGTAACTGTTGATGATCCTGTTGGTTGGCCGTCTGAAGTTGGTCGAAATTCTAGTCAACTAAGCGTATATGAGGCCAATCAATTAGCATGGTCGGACACGTTGCATGACAGGTGTGCATTCATTATTGGTCCATGTGGGATTAAAATTTTTACATACAACAAAATCCCCCAATACTCCATCCTTGATGCTTGCAGGAAAGTGTGGAGTATTTAGTCCAGGAAGTTGCTCGGAGTTATGTTTTGAGTATTTGGTTTGCAGTCGACTTCCCATACTAGTAAAAATCTCTGCTTACACTGTTTTATGATGGCATTTTTATAAAAAAATTGATATTTTTTTAACCGTCAAAGAACATAGTCTTCTTTTGACCCTTCAAAAAGCTTGCAGCTAGCTGTAGCTATATAGTTCATTTAGTTAATCAATTATTTCCCATTTCTCGAGCCAACCTATAAATTGGTACAGCATTTCCCTCTTCTTTTTACCTCAAAATTTTTCTGAAGTTTTAGTTATCTCTTTGCTTTTGAGTTTTTCTCCGTAAGATCGTTTTCTTCATCAATTTTTGCCATCATCTTTGATTCTCTATAAGTTTTCTTTTCCCTTTCCTTTGTTTGATCATCTTTTACTCTTTTTCACCATGGTTCACATCGTTGATGAAAACTCTTTAAATGAGTTTAGGGAAAAAAATAAAATCGCATCTTGGGTATATTTAGAGATACCCCGGGGTCCAATTGATGTTTATTCCCTTTTTGAGGGTCATTGGATCCCAACTCTGTTCATAGATAAATGTGGTATCACCTCGGTCCGTTTTTTGATCTAATTTCTCTTCATTATCTCGCATCTTCGAATGACCATAACTTCTTCACTGTAGCTCGGATTGAGGTGCCATTTTTTCCAATGTTCTTATAATTGGAAGATCTTCAACTTTCCAGTTGGCCCCACCTCTAGAATAAGGTTGAAAACTGTAAAAATACCCTTGAACTCCCCATTTCTTCCTTTCTTTCACTGTTTTGAGTTCTCTTTCGCACCAACTTACATGAAATACCTGTAAAACACATGAGAAAAATAAAAAACGGAAAATACTTGCCAAAAGTGGTTAGTAGCATAAATATGAGACAAATCCAAGAAATTTACAATGCACGGGATCATAAAAATACCGAAATTAAGGAGATAAATATGAAGAATTTATGCCTAATAAGTATCACCTTTCCACCTAATCCCCCTTTTTTTTCAATTTTGCCAATATTTTGACGTAGTTACTACTAGGGTATCCCCTAACACTTAGAGGGTTGTAAATGGTGTTCATAGATTAAACGAACGTTTTGGGACCCATATTGGGGTTTGGAGTTAATATTTTATTACAAGTGGGTAAATGTTGGAGAGAGTACCTACTATTTGAAAACAAAGCAGGATAAGGCTTTAGTAGTTAATTACCTGATTCCAATAAGGATTATTAGGATTATGGTCAAATTGTCAGGATCTAGCAATATGCACCCACCCAACTGGGGTGGCTTATATTAATACCAGATTTCCCCAATCAGTACGAGGCATATGTTTACATTATTAATAATTTTTTATCTTTTGATTCGCATTTTGATATCGTTTGACTAACTTTACCTTTTCTTTTTATGCAGAGGAGAATAAGAAAAGGTTCCCCAAAGAAGGGGAAATCAATCTCAGTGACCTCATATTTTTGTGGGATTTGAACCAAAGGTTTTGGGAAGAACATCCCGGCGCTGCATCATTATGTTGGAATATAATATTTCCATCACATGTTTTGTTTCCCGGCTTATAGTTGCTCTGTCCCCCATTGCTATCAACCTTGAAGAGGATCCTGTGCTAACTTATTCAGCTATTGAGTCTGCAAGTGCTGAAGTTATTCTAGGAGGAACATCTTCCTCATTTGAATTTTAGATGTTTCTAAGATTCATCTTTCTCTTTCTGTAGATATGACGAAGATGAAAATGCCCAACTTGATATGTGGTCTCCTATCTCCTTCCTCTAAAGCTGCTTATGTTGGCAATAAGTCTATTGATACTGAAGAGGCTCAAGCTAAGGAGAATAGATTAAAAAT
Organism: Sambucus nigra; assembly: GCA_949130495.1. Classification (NCBI taxonomy): domain Eukaryota; kingdom Viridiplantae; phylum Streptophyta; class Magnoliopsida; order Dipsacales; family Adoxaceae; genus Sambucus; species Sambucus nigra. The sequence continues at coordinate 119,316,457 of OX422208.1, forward strand.
GATTAAGAAAGTTTTACATGATCCTTCAAAATAGGTCTAGAAGACATCAGCCGAGCAGCACGCATTAGCTACCAAGAATCTTCGTCGATGCTCAAACATTGGTCCTGGTACTCCGCCCAACCTGAATGAGGAGTTTGAACTTGGTACTCCTACCAACCTGGATGAGGAGTTTGATAATGAAGAGGGGTCTGGAGAATATTTGGTGATGCCCCTTGAGACTTTTGTGTTGCCCAATTCTAGTGCTGACTTACTAGCTACTGGACAAGACAAGGCCAAGGAGAAGGTCTGGCCAGTTCACTTTTTTTTATTTCTCTTTATTTTATCTTTCTTGATGATGTAGAAACTTTTTTACTCAAACTATCAATGATTGAGAGAATAAATTTTCCTTCAACTGATGTTCATACTTTAGAATGTTCTTGATTCCTGTTGAATTGTGTTATTTATTACTTGTGTTGTCCGATCTCCTGGATTTATCCCACAAACTTATATATTTATAATTTTCTCCAGTTTGATGCTATAAAGAAATCCATAATATCTATTAAATCTGATCTGCTCAGATGAAGTAGGAATGTTCTGGAAGTTGGTCATATTCCCCTGTCTAAAGAAGACTTAACTGGGTTACTTGGCCCAGATGTATCCGTCCAAGTCAAGGAGTCATATATTCATCTCCATTGTCTACTAGACAGGGTTGTGGATAATAATGCAGCATATTATGAAATTATAGAGAGACTTCAATGAGATTATAAGCTATCCTTAGCCTTACTTCATTCTGACTATGAGGCCAAGTATAAAGCTTTAAGTGAATGTTGGGGTTTTGACACTAAATTGAAGTATATTACCTCTACCTTGAATAAGAAGGAGATTTATTTGAGGCATGATTTTGAGAGTGCTAGGTTTATTGCTACTGTGTTAGAGAAAAAATAATGCCTTGAGGGATGAACTTGACAGCTTGAAGAAATCATTAACCATTGGTCCCGATGAAGGTGCTTCCTTTTTGGAGAACGAAAATGCAAGACTCTTGGAAGAAATGGAGAAACTTCAGAAAAAGACTAAATCTAGGTAGCCTTTTAGGCAAAGAATTATTTTTCGTGCAACTACTGATGAAGAAAGAAGAAAACCCTTGCCGACCAAGTTGCCTAGTTACAAGCCAAAGACAAGGCCATTGTCGACCAAGCTGCTCAATTGAAAGCCAAAGATAGTGTTCGTAAGAAGCTTCAGAACCAGGTGGAGAGATTTATATTTCAATTTCATAAATGTCCCAGGGAAGTTTGGATGGAGGGATACAATGAGGCTTTGTCCTATATGGATGATCATCTTTCTCAGAGAAACTGTGAAGGTTACAAATGGGAATGCACCAACTTGCTACTTTTTCTGAAGTTTGATCAAAATAGTGACCTATGGCATCGGAACGATCCGAGATTCTTGGCCTGTGATAAGCCTCCCTTTAAGTTGTACACCATATGGATTCCTCCTAACTCTATTTTCTAATGTCTGATAACCAAATATTTAGGAGATTACAGTCTTCACGATGAACTTGAGATAGTTCGTCCACCTTATTTAATTAATAGGTCGAGCAGTAGTAATTGGCAAATGTTGAGAGATTTCAACACAATTAACTCTCCATATACTCTCAATGATCCTCCGACAGGCATGGAGAAGGCCCAAGGAAAATGACTAGTAGAATAATTTATCATTTTTCTTGCATTGATTTTTATTAATTGCCATTGTGCCATTGTAATACATTATGATCAATGGAATGGAATTAGTTTGAATTCTCAGTATTTAAGCTCATGGTTGTTATTAATCTTTTTTGCCTACTATGTAAATTGTATAAAGATTAGTTAATTATCTTATAGACTAAATTGTTAACGAAAATGTATTTTATCCTTAATTGATTATATTAGTTTAATTCATGTACATATTAGTTTAATTTAATTTTGATGATTCCAAACAAACTTTACTTAAGTAGTATGCGAATATTTCTTATTTTATAATATTTATGTAACTATTTTTTTGGGTGCAAGTATACTTAAGTAATATGTGAATATTTCTTATTTTATAATATTTATGTAACTATTTTTTTTGGGTGCAAGTATTGTTTAAAATGAATGCTTTATTTTTTAATTATTTCTGAATTTATTGATAAAAATAGTTATGTTACACATTTGAAATCTTCGGCCAATTTTTTTAAAATCTAATACAACTGATAATTATTAATTTTCTTGAGCCATGCATGTACTTTCTCAAGTCAAGTCAGTATCATATGTTACTTACCTGCTTAGGATGCTACCTGCTTAGGATGCTACCTTACCTGTACAAGTTTTATAATAGTCTTTTTTTTTAAACCATATCTGCGTAGGCCGATCAATACGATTGACTGAGCTGTCAGTTTTATAACAGTCGGTAAGGTCACATCTGTAACAAGTCAGTTTCATTTTTTATAACAGTCGGTAAGGTCACATCTGTAACAAGTCAGTTTCATATTATAACAGTCGGTATTATAACAGTTCGTTTAAGCCTTTTGTTTTGATTTGACCTTATACACCCTTAGTTGCTGGCATGGTTCTGCATATGTTTTTGACCGTTCTCTACAGCCCTTTATTGCTGTGTAATGACTACTCTTTAAAAACGTCGACATTGGAATTTTTTTACCCATATCTTGTAGTACCTCTAGGCCATACTTAAGCTGGATAGGAAGTGTCCTTGAAACAGTATGTGACATATCAGATTGTCGTTCCCAACATATCAGACTTTCGGCCACAGACATTTTGCTCATTTTTTTTGGCCATAATCATTTAATGAGTACAATCTTTTCTGAATAGACCTTGAGCCATGCGTTGATTGGGACCAACTGTTATTTTTTTTTTATATATAAGCTTTAACGATTTATTTAATAAATTGTTTTTGCTTGCTGTCAAAATTTGCACAGACTTTGTACTCTTATCAAATGAGGTTGTCAAGTCAGTCTAAATGAGTCAGAATAATATTTTAAAATGTTTTTCTCTCTCTTGGTCTAACATATTTTACAGGAATTTTCTTTTATATATCAAAATAACTCATTTTCAGTCCAACCTTACACACCCTGGATATTATCTCTTGGACTAACTTTCTTCTTAACAGAAAATATATGGGTCATCTACCTAGCCACTCTCAATCACATATGTTTTCAGATTACCACTTTTGTGCTACAACAACTATATTCTTATGGAGAAGATAAATATGAAGATTTGGATATCAGAGTTGCAGATTTTTTTTTGCTATCTCCTCTCAGCAAAATCAGGAGCAATTAATGCTAAAAAATACATGTGTCTAACAGCTAGTTTTTTGGCAGACACATTTTAAATCTTTGAAGAGCTGCATTGAACAAAAGAGATACTTGAATGAGCATATGATCAAGACTTGAAATATGATTGAGAGCATTCAATTTACTACTTAGCTACACATTCAAGAGAGCCATAAATTTTGTTATCTGCTCAATCATTGAAGAAGAAGACTTGTGCCTACTTCAACATCATTTATTGAAGTCTAATACAAGAAGGAGAAACTCAGATTACATTTTTTTTGAGTTTCAATATTTTACCTTGTACTAGAAAATTCAGATTTATTGGGAAGCTTTGTTGAAGCTTCGGTTTGTACCGGTAATTGGTTCCTACCCATAAGTGGGCCACGGGGTTTGAAGCTCGGAGTTAGCTTGCAAACAGTTGTACGCGGTGGTTTGATCCTACCCACAAGTGGATCAGGTTTAGTGAAGCGCAAAGGAGACAGGGGCTCTAGGCGGGTGGACGTACGTCGGGATTTGGCCGAACCACGTTAAATTTCGGTGTCATTTATTTTCCGCACTTTTATTTATTTATTTGCACATGCTTGGTTGAGTTAATATTTTCAGCACACCATCTTGCAAATAAATTAATTCAGATATTTAACTAAATTAATTTTAAGGTTGAAATAATAATTTTTTTTAAACCAAATAATTATCTTCAAAATTTTACTTATTTTTAAATACGAAAATTAAATTAATATTCCTAGTGTATTAAAATCTACATTTTTAGTTAGTTGATTGCATCTATTTGATATTGTTAAATTTATATCTAGTAGTTGTATTAATCTGAAATTTGTGTAAGTGATTTAAATTTACTATTTTTCTAAAATATTAATTTGACTAAAAGTTTGTAAAATTTCAATTCACCCCCCCCCCCCCCCTCTTGAGTATAATCTGGGCAACATAAATAACCTGCTCAAATATTAATATTTGATTCATGTTTGCATCAAATATACGGCATTAGATTCGACTAATGCACTTAGATAAAACAGTAAATAGTCTTATTGTACTAAGTTGTAGCATTAGTTATCATTGGCGACCAAGTGTATTAGGAATATATAATTACTCCAGTATTTTAACCTGGCCGGGTAAAATCTCTAGTTAATAAATTTTACCAACTTCTTGTGCATGACTTGCTGACGACAAATCATACATGAAGTGTGAACATTTCTGAAGTTGGAAAAGATTGGGAAAGTTTAAACCATGTTATTTGGTGTAGAGCTTTTGAGGACTTTTTCAAAGTTGGAAAAGTTTGAGCCATTCCCTTCTCTACGAGGAACTTTTTGATAACTTTTCTGAAGTTGGAAAAGTTTAAACCATGTCCTTCTCGGTGAGGAACCTTTTAAGAAACAAGGTTGATTAAAATTGTTTATAAATTAAAAATTGCTCATTACTTGAGTCTACATTGTATAAGTGCTCATCTAGTTTGGAAATTGTGACAAAATTTGAGTCCCATCCCCTAGATACCAAAGAACCTCAGATTCTACACATAATTCCTCTTGGTGTTTTTAAAGGTTAATTCTCAACCCCACACACACTAGGATTGCATACATTCATATATATTTCATTAATTGCTTGTGTGAGTTAATTCCCTTTTACAATAAGTTTTTAATAATTTTTGGGATTTTTTAAAAACAATATTATATGATTTTTTTCATAATAAAAGTTGGGTTTTAAAACGTTTGGGGTCATTCTGTAATTATTGGTTTTATCTTATCTTGTTGAATGTTTGGTTGGGTAGAATCCGAAAGAGCTTGAGACTTGAGGGTGCGTGTGTAATTATTTTATAACACATATTTTTGTTTAATCTGAGCCTTACACATGTCATCGTTACAACGGCCTGATTTGTGTTTGTTGGTAGACTCAGATCCTATACTCAATCTCATCCCTTGGATCTTTGTTATCAACGGTCTGCATGCGCTTTATCCCAATCCTTGTGCACCCCTTCAGACCAATCAGGATATGTTTTTTCCACCGCTGATGATAAACCGTTGGATTATGGTCAATTGCCCTAAACCAAATCTCAGCCATTAGATTTAAGTTGTTGTTATTGATCCTTCCTTACTACTATAAAAGGAGGTTAAGACTCAGCATTTGAAGACTTTTGCTAGTTCGTCTAGCTGAGAGAGAAAGAAGAGAGAGAGAAACCAGAGAGAGAAACCCCTAAATCGTTCAAACCCTATTCTCGTTTCAAACCCTAAATTCCTTTTTCCAAAACCAGTTTTCAACCAAAACCAAACCTGAGTGTTTGAGAGTTATTTTGGAAATGGTTTAATACTTGTTCGTGGGTTAAATCCTCTATGTTTGAGATCTTGTAATCAACTTAGACATTTCAAGTTTGATATCTATTTCTTTTTATAGAAACTGTAGATCTTACTGTTCTATGTCATATATCTCTTAGATCTACATTTTTACATTTCTCATCTTGATAAATCATATTTGTTGATTATTTTTTTCTATAAATGTTTTTCCCAACTCAAGAATCAATAAATTTATTTTATGTTTCTAGTTCCTATGAAACAAGACTTATGATCTAGTTGGAATTGCAATTGGTGGTTTTCAATTTCAAAAACATTTTCAAAACCCTCTGAAATTGATTAAGACCTTGAACCATCTTTCGAGCAAGGTAACCTTGGATTCTGGGTTAATTTGAAAGATCAAAGAGTCTTTTGTTTCTAAAGAAGAGAGAAACTGAAAACCTAATTCATTTAGATCTTTCTGTAATTTTATAGGACTTGATTGTATAAATAAGTGTGCATGTGTGCATGCATGTGTTAGAACACTGTCACAAACACTTGACACACTACAACACAAGAAGTGTTGGCTATAAGATCTTGAAACATCAAAAGTCGACGTAAAGATGGAATAAAGTATTGAGAAGTTAGCAAGCTGGGAAAGCTACATCAACATCACAACTGCAAAGAAGTTAGAATCAACCGGTGGGTACATATTCTAAACTTGTATAGGTATTTTTTGTTTGCATGTGTGTTAAATAACTTGTAACTTGTATATTTTGTTTTAGTGTATTTTTGGTTTGTGACTTAGAAGTCACCATGGATGTTTCCTCAGTTGGGTGAAGTTTTACGACGTTAAAAACTATGTGTACGTAATTTTTTTACATCTCCTCATCTCATTCTTGTTGGTGTGCTGATTTAAACTGTTTTTCAAAACTGTTACATAATCTTGAACATATCTTGTGCATATTTTTATTAAACCCATCTTGTGATTAATCCGGTTTATTTAAAGAAAATATTTTCCCCAAAAAACAGTTCGGAGTTACTTAGATAGCTTAATCTTGAATTAAATGACTTAAGTGATAGTTTTTCAATTGGTATAAGAGCTTGGGAGATTTTTTCTTTAAAGATCTTGTGTTTCTGAAATTGTTTTCTTAAAATCAAACTATGGACGAGAAAAATGAAAGATTTGGTAACTTGACCAGACCCCCTCTCTTTGATGGAAACAACATTCCTTACTGGAAAGTAAGGATGGCTGCTTTCATACAAGGAACCTTGTGAGATGATGTCTGGGATATTGTTAAAAATGGATATACTTATCCTACAAACCAACCATTGGAGGAAGCAATGAGAGGATTAAGAAAGTATTAAGTGAATTCACTCAAGAAGAGAAGCAAGCCTCTCAAAACAATAACAAAACCAAGAATGCCATTTTTATGTCTATAAATGAACATGAGTTAAAAAGGATCTCATCTTGTACCACTTCTAAGGAAGCTTGGGATACACTGGCTACTCCACATGAAGGTGACACTAGAGTTAAGGCTGCTAAAACTCGAATGCTTATCCAGTAGTATAACTCTTTAATTATGTTAGAGTCTGAATCATTTGATGACTTTTACATGAAATTGACTGACATTGTGACCAAATTGCATTCTAATGGGATAACCTATGATATAAATGAAACTTTCTCAAAATTCTAAGGTCATTGCCACAGAAATTTGATAACAAAAGATATGCTATTGAGGAAATGAGTGATAAAAATCTCACTCCTGAATTACTCACTAGTAAACTGAGAACTGTGGAAATGGAACTAAAATTTAAGAAACAATTAACCAGTCCCATAGGAAACAGACTAGTTCCAATTTGAGTTTTTCCTCTAACCTGATAAGAACTGAGCTTAATATTCCCAATAATGATTCTTATTCTGATAAGGAATGTGATATAGATAGTTTGGATAATCATATTTCTTTGATGTCAAAGCAGTTTATGAAAATTATGAAATTCAGAAATAAAATGGCAACCAGACAAGGCAAGACAAATTATCCAACTCAGTCTAATCACAAACCTCATGAGAAAGGTCAAGACAAACATCACAAGGACATTCATATGAGACCTAACAAAGACTTTAAGAATATTGATGTTTTAGATGTGGTAAATTAGGTCATATAGCACAAGATTGTAGAGTTAACTTGAACACGACCAATAAACATACTAGGGCCAACATTTCCAAGACATAGGATAATTCAAGTGATTCTGATAATGAGGAACCTGAGTCATCTGATGTTTTTTATCCTTGCATGTCCTTGTTCGCTAAGATAATCTATAATGATGATATTCATGTTCTTGAGTATGAGAATGATGCTAATAGCTCTAGTTCTTTTGTTATCAATCATCTTGCTACTAGTTTAGATGCTTTAATTTCTGAGAACATTGCTAGTTCTACAGCGGGGTGTGAGAGTCAAAGGGACAGCGATAATGACGATGCCAATGTGTGTGTGAGTTCAAGAATTGAATCCTTAGGGGTCACTTCACACACTACACTTAGTGATTCGGACACTGAAGACCTTCCTGATGTTCACACACTTTATGCCAAAACTCTCAAGAAAAACTCTAGACTAGAGAAGATAGTGAAAAACCTCACTAAGAAACTAGAAGACCTAAGTCTAATGGTTAAACTTAACACTGAAGAGTATACTACCCAATGTCTGACTCGTGAAAATGAAGTTAAAATTTTTGATCAAAAATTGAAAGGTTTTATTAAAACAAATGAAACTCTGGAGAAAAAATATAAAGGGACATTGTTAGAATTGGAAAAAGCTAAAGAAAAGACAACAACTGTTTTAAATTTTTTTGCTAAGTTTCAAAATAACTCCAATTGTTTTGATGACTTTGTTGCTGATTCAAAAACCAATTTTGATGATCGAACTGGAATAGGATTTTGCCCAAATTTAAAGACACAAATTATAAACTTTGAATCAATCAAGTTTGTGTCAGGTGGCAAAAGACCTATGAAAACCTATCCAGATTTTCAATCACTAAAAGATGAGTTTTATAAAAAACTTCAAAGTTGGATATTGGGAAATCAAGTAACACTAAATGTGATAGTCCACCTAAGACTAGATACGTCTGCCCTCTAATTAGGAAGAGTGATTTTGCATTCAAAATTGTACTCCCTAGGAATAAGGTTCAACATCAAAATCCCATGAAACCTATGTTTAGAGACTTTCCTAAGGAGATACCCTCTTCAAGCAATATGTATTGATCTTACTGTGACATATACCGTTGTTGATGTAAAAAATTAGATAGCTTCTAATTATTTAATCACAGATAAATATAAATGAGACAAAGAATTTTTAAAGTGGTTCAGCCTTATAAGAATGGCCTACGTCCACTGTTTTGTATTGCCCAATGTCTAGAATCTCTAGATATATGTTTCTATCCAGAAATTCTGGTCCCCTTTGAATGAGGATGATACAATGTATTTATTGCCCTTAGGCTGTACATGTGAAAGGGTAGACAATTAATGCCCTTTAAGAATATACATCTGTACGATGAGCATTTAATGACTAGTTGAACTGTTGATTATCTGGCAATTAATGCTTCTGGCCGAGATGCAGCTCGGACCGCCTTAAATGATCGACGTATAGGAGTTCCTCGGAGCATTGGAGTTCCTCAGAGTGTATGACTTGGTCGAGGATATGAACTTCCTCGTCGCTGATGTACCACGTATACTGACACGTGTCTCCTCGTGATTCGTCAATGTCAACATATTAATTTTGGTATCAACAGAAGCCCCCAATGTCTTATATTTCGAAATTTGAGAAGTATGGGACATTCTTTCTTGGTATATGGCAATATTGAATGACTTTCCTGGTTTTTAGGAATAGTTTCTCCGTATTTGGTTTTCTTTTCAAATTCTCTGAATCCGCCTTTTTGAATTTTCGTGAACGCTTCGATCTTCGCGCTATTTTTGTCCTTTTTAGCCGCCGGTAGCGTGACAGTTTCTTTTTGTAATCATTTTCTTCGCCGTTTCCCAAGGCAAAGTATTTAAACTTCAAAGATAATCATACCGTCTTCTACTTTCTCCAATTTCTGCATTCAAGCTTTCTGCTCTCTCTTTCTCTCTTGTACGTTCATCTTTTCCTTCGCCAGTTGTCAGCTAATCTTCCTTTTTCCTGTAAGATCCTCTTCTTTTCTTCTGTATTTCTTTTATTCACTATGGTTTATCTTGTGGAGTCTGTTGAGAAATTTCGTTCCGATTTTTCCATTCCTTCCTGGGTAACTCTGGAGGTTCTTTCTGAGCCTTCAGATTATTTTCGATTGGCTGAGGGACATTGGTTCCCCAGTCTCTTCATTGCTGAATGTGGATTTTCTTTTCCACCAAACCCTTTATGCTTAGAGTTCTGTCAGTACTTCGACGTTGTTCCTGCAAAAATAGCCCCCAACACATGGAGAATAATTAATGGGGTGTATAAGTTAAATCTAACTCATGGAACTCGTATATGGATTCCTGAGATCATGTATTGTTATAGATGGGCTGTTTTAGATAATATTTATTATTTAAAAACTAGGTTTTTGAATAGGGCTCTTGTATTTAACCTCCCTGATGCAAATAGAGATTATTTTGAACATGGGGTGGTTATTAAAAATTGGCAATATGCCCCCTTGGTTGGAGATGCAGTATACCAGGGACCTAAATGCCCCCCATATGGCAATGGGATAGGTTTATTTTCATTTTCCTTTACTTATGAAATTATGCTTTTATCATGTTTGACAAAATGTATGATTGATATTTCATTATGTGTTTATTTGCAGTTGACAGTAAAAGAAAAACTCCAAAAGAATCAGAGGTTAATATTAAGCATCTGAAACTTATCTGGGGTTTGCATAAGAGACAAGCACATCAGGTCTGCATCATATTTGCTGCACTATAGGAGCTATACGACTTCTTATACTACTCGTCCTGTAATTAGCTCTGTTGAGCCAGCATCAAATCCAGAGGATTCTTCTTCAGATTCCCACATCCCTTTAAGTCAGAGAATGGGCAAGAAAAGAGCTCCTCCTGCTCTATTTGATGACACTATTTCTGTTGCTGAGGCCAAGAAAAGCAATACTGATGTCCCAAAGGGGACCAAGAAGGTGGATGCTTCACCTTCCACATCAGCCGAGAAGCCTCCAGTGGCTCCGAGCAAGAAAGCTGCTCCAGCTAATGTAATCACTATTTCTCTGACCAAGAGCTATTCCTTGGTTGAAACTGCTGAAGTCCCTTTGATGAGATTAAGGAAATCGTCCTCAGTCAATTTGGCTGAAACTGTCAATCTGGCTGAAACCATCTCCTATCTACCAGCTGGTGGTGTTAGTGTTCCAACCATCATTCCTCTGAGCTTTGCCATGAGCTCGGTAAAAACTTGGATCATACCCGAGGTCCAAGGAATCGATGAAAAGATTTCTAGGGATATGCTGACATCCCTAGCTACTCGTCACATTTCTTTAGTAAGTTTATCACACTCTGAATTTCCTTTCTTTCTTTGAATACTTGTATTTTTGTACTGACCTGTCATTTTTTCCATTGTTCAGCTAGTGAATTGTTTTAACAACATCGTGAAGAAAGATGAAGCAATTAAAGCTTCCAGCTCCTCGTCGGGGGTAGAGGATGCTCTGATAGGTTTATCCCAGTCTTTGAATGATTCTCGTCGAAAGTATGATGAGGACAAAGCTGACTGGGAAAAGAAGTTGTCTGTAGTTGAAGCTGAGAAGGTGAAGCTGGCTGAGATCTCCAAGAGTTTGGAGAATAAGGTGAAAAGTTTAGAGGTCGAGCATCAAAAGTATGACGACAAGCTCAAGAACTTTGGAGAGCTTGAAGATAAGATGAAAAAGGCAGAGGAAGAGTTATCCGTTCGGCGAGATGTCAAGCGCCAAAAAGAAGAATTGGATGCGAAGTTGAAGACTGCCGAGGATCTTCTATCTGAGAAGCTCTCCTCGGAGAAACTGAAAAGAAAGCTCGCAGTTAAAAAATCCTTCAGCGCTGGCTGGGATAAAGGATGGGACAAAGGGATTGCTGCGATGACGTCCCAAGTAAAGTACGGGAAGTTGAAATACTTCCGAGATGGCTGGGTAGCTGCCCTGCAGGAATTGAAGATCAAAGAGGACTCTGAGCTATTTCAGCTACACCTCCCTGGTCCTCCCCCACAAATTGAAGAAGAAGAAGAAGAAGATGAGGCTATCTCTGAAGAATCTTCGATGGCCATGGGTGATCAAGTCCCTACCTCTCAACCTTCTGCCAACGAGGACATTTCCTCCATGCCTCCTCCTCCTGAGAAAATTCCAACTCCTGCTGACCAAGCTGTTGTTACCACCGAGCAACCGAGCTCCTCGTCCCAACCTCCCGAGAAAGTCTTGGGAGACAAGGAAAAGGTGTGAAGTTGTTCGGTATCTTTTCTATCTTTAATTATCATTTGTAATCAAACAATGTAATCTTTTTATGATCTAATAAAATTCATCTTTGTTCTTCCCTATTGTTGATGATCTATTTTTGTTGACTGTTGTCTCCTCTTTATTAGTTTATGGCCAGGATGGAATTGCTATCTTCTCATGACACAAGTCTGCTTAAGCATTGTAATGAATACTTTAAAGCTGGCCATGATGAGTTGGACAAGTCTGAGATTCTAGACATCATTGGTCAAGATGCCTCAGACCAATCCATTGAAGCATATCAATACATAAAATGTCTTCTTGATCGAGCTGTAGCCAACAATGTGGCCTACTACGAAATGATAGAAGACCTGCAAGATAATATCACTGAACTTCATCAACAATACAAAGAGTCTTCAGCATTTTTGCATGAAGGCTACAATAAAAAGCTTCAACAAATCTCTGTTGAAAAGGGCTATTATAAAATGCTTGCTGGCTATGAGATGAGAGAGAGAGCACTGAAGACAGATGCTGAAGGGCATAGGCAAGTTACCGAGATACTGGAACAATAAAATAACAAGTTGCAAGAAGAGTTAGCTCAGCTGAGATCTGCTGCCTCTTCTTCAACTGCACTGGTGCCTGTTACTGATGAGGGGTTCTCATTCTTAGAAGTTGAGAATGCAAAATTGCGAGATGAACTGGAAACTCTGAGGGGAGTTGCTGCTGCAGGTCGGGGACGAGGAAGAGGATCTCGGGGGCGAGGAAGGGTTATTCGTCCTACCATCGACGAAGCTCGTACTCAAGCTGCATTAGAAAATCAAGCCTTCCAATTGATGGCCAAGAATGAAGCATTATCTGCAATGTCCAAGAAGATCCAAAGTCTTGAGGAGGAACTTGCTGCGACGAAGTCAGCATTGGATCATAAGGATATTTTTGCTCGAAGCTTCCACGAGCAATTGGATAGATTAGTTTTCCAGATCCATAAACAACCTCGTGAGTTCAGGATGGCGGGCTACAATGAAGCTCTTTGTCACTTGGATGCTCGTCTTGAAAATGCCAATAATGTAGGGTACAAACAGGGATGGTTGAATGCCTTAGGAATACTGAAATTGGACCAAGGTCATTATTTATGGAATTATCATGATCCTGGGCTTCTTGATCTACCAAATCCACCCTTCAAACTTGATATGAGTTGGATCCCTGCTAGAGCCATTCCTCGCTGCTTAATATCAAAGTACCTCGGTGATTACAGCCTTCACTCACAAGAAGATCTTTCTCGACCTGAGCATTTATTGGATACTCCCTCAATAATGAATGTTAGGATGCTAAAAGATCTTAACTTTATCAACTCTCCCCTTTGCTTAGAAGATCCTCCGGCTGGTGAGGAACCTGTTTCAAAAGCAGAGGGAAAAAGACCATTAGAATAGGATTTTTCAGTGTAATAATATATTTATACATTTGATGTATTCATCCTTGTACTTCATTTTCGATTTTAATGAAATACATAATACTTTGCCAATGTTGAATGCTTTTATCTTACAGTTGTAAAATATTTTTCATTTGTATTTCTGTTAAAAAGAGAGTAATACTCATTGTCGACTAGCTTGACTGCATATAATAACATGTAATTAACTTGTCGACCAACTGAGTGTCGACTAATTTGATTGCGTATCTGTTAAAAAGACAATAATGTTATGTAATCTGCCGACCAACTATGGTTTATTGTTGTCGACTAACTTACACTTATAATAATCATTTGGTTGACCCAAAATAAGATATTTGTTTCTCGACTGATTGATAGTCAAAAATTTTAACTTGGTAATATTTTGTAAAATATACCCGACCAATAAGGGTTGGATTCTTTTACTTTTCTACCAATATAACTTGATGAATTTTCCTTCTCGACCAACTTTGGAATTTTTAGAAAGTATATTTTTCTTCCAGAGTTGATCAGTGTTTGAACTTACTCTTCGTCGACCAACGTTGGTGATGATTCTGTTATATCCACTAGCCCTTTTACCAAAATAAATTGGTCTGAGCTAGTGTTAGCCTCCTAACCAAAGGAGTATGGTTTCCTAACCAACCGGAGTTGGCATTTTTAGGAATGTCATTCTAGCCTTTTTACCAACCGAAGTTGATCTGAGCTCGAATATGCCTCCTAACCAAAGGAGTAGGGTTTCCTAACCAACCGGAGTTGGAATTTTTAGGAATGTCATTCTCGCCTTTTTACCAACCGAAGTTGATCTGGGCTCGAATATGCCTCCTAAGCAAAGGAGTATGGTTTCCTAACCAACTGGAGTTGGCAGGAATGTAAGGTTTCCTAACCAACCGGAGTTGGTGGGAATGTAAGGTTTCCTAACCAACCGAAGTTGGCAGGAATGTAAGGTTTCCTAACCAATCGGAGTTGGCAGGAATGTAAAGTAGTATAGTGTGTAACACTAGTATTCCCCGAAAAACTGGCAATAAAAAGAGAGATGATGACAACATATCGTCGTTTTATTCATACTCATGAAACTGCTTTACATTTTACATCATTGATAGTATTTGCGCAGGTGTTCAGCATTCCATGCATTTTTAAACTCCTCTCCTTCTAGAGTTGCTATTCGGTAAGTTCCTGGTCGAACAACTTCTGTAACTCGGTATGGTCCATGCCAGTTTGCTTCCAACTTATTGTGCTTTTGAATGACCCTCTTTAACACATAATATCCTTCCTTTAAATCGCATTTCTTCACCTTCTTATTATAGTATAGAGCTGTGCGCTGTTGGTAAGCAGCATTTCTAAGGGATGCCTCTTCTCGAACCTCCTCGAGCATGTCCAAATCCAATCTTCTCATCAAGTCACTGATCGGGGAATTGAAGTTCAGCACTCTGTGTGAAGGGAGACCTAACTCGGATGGTATTACTGCTTCACTTCCAAAAGCTAGCATATATGGTGATTCTCCAGTTGCTGCTCGGGGAGTTGTTCGATAAGACCATAACACTGATTGTAGTTCATTAATCCAATTCGCTTTAGCCTCGCTAAGCCTCTTCTTCAATCCACTAAGCAGTGTCATGTTCGTTACTTCATTCTGTCCATTGCTTTGAGGATGTCCTGGTGCTGAATGGATCTTCAAAATGTTGGATTGATGACAATATGCAGCAAATTCCTCATTATCGAACTGGGTTCCATGGTCGGTAATGAATGTATGAGGAAGACCATACCTGCAAATGATATTTTTCCAAATAAACTGATATACCTTCTCGTAAGTCATGTCGATCAGAGGTTCAACTTCTACCCACTTAGTAAAATAATCCACTGCGACGACGAGGTATTTAAACCTTCCCCTGGTCGTTGGCAATGGTCCCACCAAATCTACCCCCCACATGGCAAATGTCCAAGGGGAAGTTATGGGAGTCAGCAATGCTTGTGGAGTTCGTCGGATTGAGGAAAAACGTTGGCACTTGTCACATCTCTTAGCATACGCAATGCAATCTGCTATCATCGTTGGCTAATAATATCCCTGTGTCATTACCCTTTGTAAAAGAGTACGATCTGCTACATGAGCTCCACATGATCCTTCATGGATCTCTTCAATCAGTTCTTTCACCTCGGAGGGATGTACGCATCTCTGCAATCCTGCCATGATTCCTCGTCTACACAACACTCCATTAATTAGAACATACCGAGCAGCTTTGAACTTTAATTTCTTGGCATCCAGCTTATCCTCCGGTAATTCTCCCTTCTCAATGTATGCCCTAATGGGATCCATCCAAGATGGTCCAACATCCAGGGTGATAACATTCGTCGTCAGGTCTTCCTCTATGCTCCGATTTTCCAGCACTTCAATTGATATCGTTCGTCGCATCTCGGTACGAGTAGCTGATGCTAGTCGGGCCAATGCGTCTGCTCGTGCATTCTCCATCCTCGGTATTCTGACTAACAGAATGGCAATAAATTATGCTACCAATCTCATCACCTTGGCATGGTATTTGACCATCAATTCTCCTTTTACCACATATGTTCCCATCATCTGATTCACAATTAATTGAGAATCGCTGAAAACTATCATTTGTTGTGCCTCAATAGTTTTCGCCAAATTAAGACCTGCTATCATGGCTTCATACTCAGCCTCATTGTTAGAAGCTTTGAACTGAAATCGCAGTGCATATTCCATGTCGACTTCGTCTGGGCTGCTCAGAATGATGCCTGCTCCACAACCTGCAGTGCAAGATGAGCCATCTACATACAATTTCCATATAGGCAACTCGTCGTCTAATTTCTGTTCTGACAGAGTTCCTCGATAAAATATTTCCTTCTTTTCACCATCCCCTGAGTTTTTGTCGATCATCGCTTCTCGCCCTTTTACCAACCATAGTTGGTCTGAGCTCGAATTTGACGATCTTACCGCATCCACTTGCCCTTCTACCAACCTAAGTTGGTCTGAGCTAGTGTCTGTTGTCCCTGTAACATCCACAGGTTGATTGTCGATTCGTTTTGGCTCCTCGGGGGTATCAGGATAAGTGAATTCTGCTATGAAATCTGCTATTGCCTGCCCTTTAAGTGATGACCTGGGTTCATAAATTATATCATATTCGCCCAGCTCTATAGCCCAGAACATCAATCTTCCTGAATTTTTCGGCTTATGTAGGGCTTGTCTTAATGGCATGTCGGTGTACACGATTATGATGTGGGCCTGGAAGTATGGCCTCATCCTTCTGCTTGCTTCAATTAATGCCAATGCCAATTTTTTTAACTTTGGATACCTGATCTCTGCAACTCGAAAGGCCTTACTCGTGTAATAAATTGGCTTTTGAACTCCATTCTCCATTCTAATCAGTGCCGAACTGACTGCATTCTCTGATACTGCCAAGTATAAGTACAATTTTTCTCCTGTAATCGGCCTGGATAACAATGGAGGTGCTCCCAAATACTTCTTAAAGTCTTGAAAGGCTTTCTCACATTCATCATTCCACTCGAAAGTTTTTCGAAGTGTTTTAAAGAATGGGAGACATCTATCAGTTGCTCGAGACACGAACCAGTTGAGCGATATAACTCGTCCTGTAAGACTCTGCACTTCTTTCTTCGTTATTGGAGATCGTAGCCCCAAAAGAGCTTTGATCTTTTATGGATTTGCTTCAATGCCTCGCTGGTTGACGATGTATCCGAGAAATATTCCTTCTCGTACTCCAAATATGCACTTCGTCGGGTTCAGCTTCATTTGGTATTTATCCAATTGATCAAAGGTTTGACCTAAATCAACTAGATGATCGGTAGCTTTCTTGCTTTTTGTCAGCATGTCGTCTACATAGACTTCCATGTTGCCACTGATTTGTTCGGTAAAAACCTTGTTCATCAGTCGCTGGTATGTCGCACCTGCATTTTTCAAACCAAAAGGCATAACATTATAACAATAAGTTCCCCGAGGGGTAATAAAAGAAGTACTTTCCCTGTTTTCAGGTTTCATTTTGATCTGATTGTAGCCGGAATAAGCATCCATGAAGCTGAGTAGCTCATGCCCCGAGGTAGCATCCACCAGTTGGTCAATTCTGGGCAATGGAAAACGATCCTTCGAGCATGCCTTGTTGAGATCAGTGAAATCAACACACATTCTCCATTTATTATTTTTCTTCTTTACCATCACCACATTTGCTAACCAGCCTGGATATTTCACATCTTCAATGAATCGAGATTTCTAGAGCTTCTCGACCTCCTCTTGTATAGCTTGATTCTTCTCGGAACTACACACTCTTCTTCTCTGCTTTACAGGCTTGATCTCCTTATTCACATTGAGCTCGTGGCAGAAGAAATTTGGATCTATTCCAGGCATATCTTCATGACTCCATGCAAAAGTTGTCTTTCTACTTCTCAGGAAAGTTATCAATTCCTGTTTTATTAAGGCATCTAATGACGAACTGTAAGGACATTTTTGTCCATTATCAATTTGTATGTCGTACGCCGTTACACCGTTGAAGAAACTAAAGATCGCATCTACATCAACGGATCCGAATATCAAAGCGTCTTCAACATCATAGCCTCTGCGAGAATGAACTTGGTAAAATTTTGTTTTTACGTTCCTTAAAGTTCATATTTAGTATTGGGAAATTTTTATAAAATGCTTTTTATAAAAATAAGAAGTAAGTTTTTTTTAAGCAAAATGAGGCTTTTAAAAGGATTTTATTTTTCTGGGAAAATCGGACCGATCCGGCCCCATACCGGACCGATCCGCTTGCTCGAAGTCCAGTAGACCCCGGATCCATAGCGAACCGATGAAGATAAATATCCGAACCGATCCGTTGTCAACCGGACCGATCCGGTTGCAATTAAAAGAACCGATCCGGTCTACCGGACCGATCCGCCCTCAATCCGGACCGGTCCGCCTGGGATAATTACGAGCAGTCCCAGTTTTTGAAAACTCTTTCCTTGGTTTTCTTATTTAAATCCAACTTCGGGGAGTTATTTTTTAAGACTTTTTAACACGATTTTCAGAGTCCTAAATACTCTAAGTCTTCATCTTTTTGAGTCCCAAAACATCTTTTTGATTCACACAAAAATTCCCAATTACTTTTGTGAATCTTTTAGAACCCTAGAACACAAGCTTTGCTATTGTTCAACCCTTGTGGAGAAGCCGTTCTCTTCCTCATTGCAGCCCTACTGGACAGGGATAGTTCCAGCCGCCAACCCTACTGGAAAGGGATATTCCAGCCGCGACTACAGAATCCGATACCCGAGGGTAATTCTTAGTCAAAAATCTTGTATTTCAGTGTAATCCGATTGTAAGCCGTTTCTCTTACAAATTATAGTGATATACAAGTGGTTTTGCCCCTGTGGGGGATTTTTCCTTAAACTTTGTGTGTTGAATAATTCTTGCATGATTTCATATTGTTTCAATCACACCTAGTTGCATGTTTAGGGTTACTTTGGGTTAAAAGGAATTTAATTAAAATTGGTTTTTATTTGAGAAGTCGCAATATTTCCGCTGCTGCTGCACTCTCAAATTGGTATCAGAGCGGGTTACGCTAATTTATCGCGTGATCCTGATTTTTTGAGGATTTATTTTTTTTGATACAATTTGACTTCTCACGTCGTCAAATTGGTATCAGAGCCTGTTGCACTAAGTTATTGTGATTTGATTCTGATTTTGCACAAAAATGGCTTTTGATGGTTTTGATGATCTTCGATGTCAAATTTTTGAAAAAATTAATTGGAAAATTCACACGAACTCTTGTTTTAAATCTTCTGTTGAAAACAAATCTGAGAGATGTCCTTGTTGTGAGGGTGTTGGTCACACGTTACATGAGTGTACCACAAATTTAAAGAAGAAATTGAATAAACCGATTTCTCATGTTTCTACCCTTAGTGATTGTGATTCGGAAGAAGAAGTTTTTTGTGCTTCTAGGCGAGAGTTTCCCATCCGTGTGATTAGTGATGATAGTGAAAGTGATGGGAGTGTGGATGAAAGTGAGGAGGAAAGTGTAGATGAGCATGACTTGCAAACTGCTTTCAATGAACTTTATGCTGAAACTTTGAAAACAAAAAAAGAAAATTTGAAATTGAAAGCTCAGTTGAAAGAGTGTGCCATAAAAAATAATGATTTTTTAGTTGAAGAACTTAGGGCTCATGTGAAAATTTTGAAAGAGAAGCTTGAGTACGTCGAGGGTGAGAGAGATAGTCTTAGAGGGTTGATGGAGACTATGAAAAAGGAGCTTTTAGAGTTTGAGGATTCTAAACTAGTACTTGAATCTAGGATAGGTGAACTTCAGGTGAAATTGAAAGATTCAAGTAAAGTGAAATTTGATTTGGAGTCTAGGTCTGAAAAACTTGATAAGATTTTAGGCACAGTCGAGATCAAAACTGATAGGGGTGGGATTGGTCTTGAAAAATATGTTGCACCCATTCCCACACGTGTGAGAGAGCCTCCTAGGATTGTTAAGAAAGAGGCACCTAAGTTTGTTAAAAAGGCGCCCCATAGGAACATCGTGAGAGAACCTCCTAGGATCATTAGGAGAGACCCACCTAGGCAAATTCGGAGAGAGCAACCGATAAATTTGAGGAGAGGGCCACCTTTAGGTAACACACACCGCCCGATTTACACTTGCACACATTGCGGTAGGCAAGGTCATCTTAGGCGATTTTGTTACAAGCTTTTAAATAGACCCAGGAAGGTTAATGAAAGAATAAATTGGATTCCCAAAACCCCCACACTTCGTTACACATCAATTTGGGTTAGAAAATCGGATTTAGAGGCTTATGGTTTATTTGTCCACGATTCCCGTTTGCTTGCACGTGATTCACCCCATGTGAAATCTTTTGGTTGATTGTGATTGCATGTTTGTCATACACTAGTTGTAGGTTCATGATATATTTTTACTAGTGTGATGACTTGTACTTTTTGTATAAATTCTTGTTTTTGATTTTTTTTTGAAAAATCCAAAAAGATTTTTGTTTTTTTGTTTACACCGTTTATGGATGAACACTTTGGATGACCGAGTCACAACATCATTCCATTATTTTCATGTGACTATTTGATAGTGTTTTGAGACAATAGGTCAATTCATCCTTGTGCTTTATAATGTTTGGAGTCATTAAGATGTAATTAAGTGTTACTTCCTACATGTTTGACTCATGTTTCCTTTAATGCACACATGCACGGATTTGTTTGATTATTGTGCTTGTCTTATCACATGTTGGTTGGGTGTTTTCACTTCAATTCTGTCATTAAAATGAACCAAGCGCGATAATTTTTTATAAGGAAATTGTGCATATAAGAACCGTTTTGTGAGTTTGTGTGCTTTGTTTGAAAACGGGGAAGGGCTGCGAAAGGTTCATTTTGCCTTTGCGAATACTAAGCCACCGTTAAATTGGACCTAAAAAATGGAGGAATTTTATTATCCGAGGTCCAAAGAGGTTAAAAGAGCCCGGAAAAAATTGAAAGGCAATAAAAAGAATTTCATGCCAATTATGGGCCATTTAGGTTTTTGCACCAATTCTCCAAAGTTTGAGAATTTAGATTACCTCTAATAGAAAATATATATGAGGGAGTTTGGTTGGAGAATTAAAACGGGTTTGCACGTCCTTGAAATGCTTAAAATGCGCTAAATAGTTTTGGACGTTATTGGTGTGGAAATCACTTTGACTTTGATTTGTTGATTTGCATAAGACGATGTCATCTAAATTCAACAAATTTTTTACACCTAAGGATACTTTTGATGATCATTCGTTAGGAGTACACTTATGCATCGTGCACATATGATTGATTGAGTTGATTTACCTATCGAATGTGTTCACACCCTTTCATTCCATTTCCATGACTTGGTTGTTTGAGTCTAAATCCATGGTGTGATTTTTGTATTATATTTGTTCATATTGGTATCCAATCTTTGTATGAAAAATTTGAAAAATCAAAAATAGTTTGTATTTGTTTTGTACCGTGACACCCCGATTTTGCTTATTTGATTCATTCTTCTCATTTGTCTATTTGGGGACATCATAAAAAGGGGGAGAAAGAATTATCATATTATGGGGGAGTTTGAATTTTGGGAGTTTTTGAGATGTAGCTTATGTTTTTATCATATATTGGTATCCATGTTTATGTAGCTTATGTTTTTATCATATATTGGTATCCATGTTTATCTCATTTCAAACTCGATATGTCACGTGGTATTTGCTTTGTCTCATGTGTGTAGGTATAAAGATTGAAGATCAATACGTTGCACACCCTGATGAGAAAAGTTTTGAGATTTGATGATTGTTGAAGATTGAAGAACAAACGATGAAGATTTATACCTTTGTATCTTTCCATCTTTAGGGTTCATGGGAGGGTAGATTTGTATAGGTCATAAAGTTGATAATTCGGATATTTTTTATGTATGTACCGGCATAGACATAGGGGGAGATTTGTAAGGACATTTTTTTCCATTATCAATTTGTATGTCGTACGCCGTTACACCGTTGAAGAAACTAAAGATCGCATCTACATCAACGGATCCGAATATCAAAGCGTCTTCAACATCATAGCCTCTGCGAGAATGAACTTGGTAAAATTTTGTTTTTACGTTCCTTAAAGTTCATATTTAGTATTGGGAAATTTTTATAAAATGCTTTTTATAAAAATAAGAAGTAAGTTTTTTTTAAGCAAAATGAGGCTTTTAAAAGGATTTTATTTTTCTGGGAAAATCGGACCGATCCGGCCCCATACCGGACCGATCCGCTTGCTCGAAGTCCAGTAGACCCCGGATCCATAGCGAACCGATGAAGATAAATATCCGAACCGATCCGTTGTCAACCGGACCGATCCGGTTGCAATTAAAAGAACCGATCCGGTCTACCGGACCGATCCGCCCTCAATCCGGACCGGTCCGCCTGGGATAATTACGAGCAGTCCCAGTTTTTGAAAACTCTTTCCTTGGTTTTCTTATTTAAATCCAACTTCGGGGAGTTATTTTTTAAGACTTTTTAACACGATTTTCAGAGTCCTAAATACTCTAAGTCTTCATCTTTTTGAGTCCCAAAACATCTTTTTGATTCACACAAAAATTCCCAATTACTTTTGTGAATCTTTTAGAACCCTAGAACACAAGCTTTGCTATTGTTCAACCCTTGTGGAGAAGACGTTCTCTTCTTCATTGCAGCCCTACTGGACAGGGATAGTTCCAGCCGCCAACCCTACTGGAAAGGGATATTCCAGCCGCGACTACAGAATCCGATACCCGAGGGTAATTCTTAGTCAAAAATCTTGTATTTCAGTGTAATCCGATTGTAAGCCGTTTCTCTTACAAATTATAGTGATATACAAGTGGTTTTGCCCCTGTGGGGGATTTTTCCTTAAACTTTGTGTGTTGAATAATTCTTGCATGATTTCATATTGTTTCAATCACACCTAGTTGCATGTTTAGGGTTACTTTGGGTTAAAAGGAATTTAATTAAAATTGGTTTTTATTTGAGAAGTCGCAATATTTCCGCTGCTGCTGCACTCTCACGAACCTATTTGAGTTGTTCGCTCAGGGTGCTCGTCGTCAAGAATAACATTCTCTGTAGCTTCCACCACATGTCCTTTTATAAGTTGGGATTCATCTCTGGAATCCAACGTTTCAATTTCTGTATCTTCATCCACTTGATAGGTAGTAGTTTTTCTCTTTGATTCTTCAAGCTCTTCTTGCTCGGCAGACGAATAGTAACATTCCCGAGCTACTTTTTGATCACCTTTCACAACCCCTACCCCAAAATTTGTTGGAAATTGTAAACACTGATGTACTGTAGATGGAACTGCTTCGAACTTCTTCAAACCAACTCTTCCCATGATGATATTGTAAGCTGACTGAACATTTTTATCCATCACGAAGAAGCGTATTTTTTCTGTCCGACAAGCAGGCCACGTACCAATGAGTATGCCCAACTTGATCTTCCCAAGTGGAAAAACTTTCTCACCAGCAAAACCTAGAAGAGGTCTGTGATAAGGCTCCAGTTGAGATAACTTCAGATTTAAGCTATCAAAACACAAATAATACATGATATCTTCCGATCTACCATTATCTACTAGAACTCTTGATATCATCACTTCCTTCGTTCTCATTTTGATCACCAAAGGGTCATCATGGGGGTATAAAACTCGTGCGAGGTCGTTTTTTGAAAAACCAATAACTAGTTTCTCTTTGTTTACCTTCCTCGGACGATCTTCCTCAGCCAAATTTATCCTTTGTATGTATGAGCAAGCTTGAGCCTCACCGAGGTAAGATTTTCTTTCTGCAGTAAGGTCTCCTCCTCCTGCGTCTCCACCTGTAATTACATTACAATCAAATATTCCAAAACCTATGGAAAATACCTCACGTTCTGGTTGTCTTGGCCTTTTGGGAAGATCGGGATCATCCTCGGTATCCTCTTCATGATCTCTTTTTCTATTCTCCTCTGCACGACGAGGAGATCTGGACCTTTCTCTTGCTCGGTCTTCATTTCCTCTTTCATTCCTCCGATCAACATATTTTGACAATTTTCCTCGTCTAATGAGTGTTTCAATCTCATTTTGGAGAGCTATGCAATTTTTAGTCATATGGCCATGATCTTTATGAAATTCGCAATATTTATCTCTATTTCTTTTGTCAGGTTCCGCCTTCATCTTCTTTGGCCATTTCAACTCCTCTTTGTTCTTGATTTCTTTCAAAACATGGTTGATATCCATCTTCAAAGGAGTGTAGTTATCAAACTTCTTCATGATATCCCATTTCGATTTATCATTTCTGGAATGCTTGTCACCACCATTGGACTTATGCTCTTTCTTCTTAGACTTGTCGACTTCCACCTTGGATTCGTTATCCACATTCTTCTTTGCAGCCATAGCCTCCTCGGCATTCATGATTTTAGCTGCTTTTGCCATCAACTCCGACATGGTTGTAGGTGGATCTTTGGCCAAAGTATAATACAACTTGTTGGGTAACAACCCACTCATCAAGGTGGTGATCGCTGTCTTTTCTTCATAGTCTATCACTTCCAGCTTCTCGTTATTGAAACGAGTTATGTAATCTCTAGTACTTTCACCAGGTTTTTGTCTAACGCTCAACAAATGCGCTACACGTTTTACTGGCTTCGCTCCAAAATAGAAATTGCCAATAAACAACTCGGCTAATTGATAGAAAGTTGAAATCTTACCCCGAGGAAGATTGTTGTACCATATCTGGGCAGATCCAGTAAGAGTTCCCGAGAAAGCTCTGCATCTCATTTCGCCGAGGACAGCATAAATATCAGCAACAGCTTGATACTGCTCTATATGCAGAACTGGATCTGTCTTTCCATCATACTTGGGGGTCACTACAGGTGCTTTGAATTTTGACGGGGTTGGGAAATCTACAATGGCTTGAACAAAAGGTGTCCCTTGAACAAACGCTCGTTGTAGGGGACTTTGCCTTAGCCATTTCTCCCAATCTATCCTCCAATCGTTGAATGGAACCCTTCCATGCTTCATTTCCTTCCTCGGGCCTATTGGTTCGTGCAATTGACCGAGCTGAGGTGGCCTCCTGAGATCTATCCTGACAACGAGTTGGTCGTGACTGTGCTGATCCTTCCCTTAGATCTGATGGTTATCGAAGACTCCTTCATGTGGCTCTGGGTGGACTTTTATTCCTCCTGGGGCCTAATCGACTGAATGGGGATATCCTACTCAGTCTTTCCAAAGCGCTAGGCCTTTCTGGAGAAAGAGTAACACGTTGCTCAGTGATTGTATCCCTTATAGATGAAGTTCGCCCAGGTTGATAAGAAGAATCATCAGACTCCTCATTACGACGTGAATCAGTACGCCTGGATCGTGATGAAAGCAAATAGGTTTGCCTCTGACCACTTCTCTGTCCTGACTGCGCGGGTGCACCACCATGAAGGGTTTGAATGAGTTGCCGAATTGTTTCTTGCATGGTGTTTTGCCCTTGAGCCAGATTCATCATGATTCCAGCCAGATCTGGGGTAGTTGATGGTGCAGAGGGATTTGGAGGGTTTCCAACGTTTCCAGCATTCCGGTTGCTAGATTCTGGATTGTCAGCCATTGATGATGAATGAATTTTAGTGAAAACGATAGTAACAATCGCTTCCCACAGACGGCGCCAATCTGTTGATGTAAAAAATTAGATAGCTTCTAATTATTTAATCACAGATAAATATAAATGAGACAAAGAATTTTTAAAGTGGTTCAGCCTTATAAGAATGGCCTACGTCCACTGTTTTGTATTGCCCAATATCTAGAATCTCTAGATATATGTTTCTATCCAGAAATTCCGATCCCCTTTAAATGAGGATGATACAATGTATTTATAACCCTTAGGCTGTACATGTGAAAGGGTAGATAATTAATGCCCTTTAAGAATATACATCTGTACGATGAGCATTTAATGACTAGTTGAACTGTTGATTATCTGGCAATTAATGCTTCTGGCCGAGATGCAGCTCGGACCTCCTTAGATGATCGACGTATAGGAGTTCCTCGGAGCATTGGAGTTCCTCAGACTGTATGACTTGGTCAAGGATATGAACTTCCTCGTCGCTGATGTACCATGTATACTGACATGTGTCTCCTCGTGATTCGTCAATGTCAACATATTAATTTTGGTATCAACAACGGTCATTCCTTCGAATGTTTTTACTCTAGAAGTTTAAGTAATCCTGTTTGTAATACTCCTTTATACCAAAACTTAACTACTCCGTAAAACCTATGTTCTGCCTAGACAACTAGACAAAAACTCTAACTATAGAAAGAGAAAGACCAGACCTAAAAGATCATTTACAAGAAGAATTCATAGGCACTTTTCTAAACAAAATGCTCATATTCTTCATAAAACTCAAATGCATGCGCAAAACATTTTTCAATAAAAATCTAATGCTCGCAAATTTTATCAAACGAGAACAAATATGCGCAAAATAAAAAAAGAGCTATTTGGATTAGAAAAGATGAGCTATTTCCCCATATAAAGTGTAACATTGTGATTAATGCTTTAAAAACTGAACACACCTCTTCTGGTTGGTATTTAGACTCTGGGTGTTCAAAACATACGACTGGTGACGATACAAAACTTTTAAATAAAACCATCTTTGCTGGAGGAAAAGTTATTTTTGGTGATGGTGTATCATCTCAAATCATTGGTAAAGGAACACTCCAAGAAGAAGGATTGCCTGTGCTTGAAAATGTTCTTCTAGTAAAAGGTCATAAGGCTAATCTACTCAGTATCTCGTAATTTTGTGACTCAATTCATACTGTCACCTTTTCAAAGAAGAATTGTAAGATTTTAAATGAAAAAGGTGAGTCCATAATTATAGGATTCAGGACTCCTGACAATTGTTATACTGTCATGAACTGTACTAAAATCTGTAACATTGCTAGAATGGATGACAATTAAATATGGCATAATATGATGGGTCACATAAATTATGATAGCCTAAGTAGATTGTATAGTTAGAGGAATTCCAAAGATCAAACCTATTTCTAACATTGTTTGTGGATCATGTCAGGAAGGAAAAATTGTTAAGGAACCTCATAAGAAAGTTAAAGATATCCTTACCTTTAAACCCTTAGAGCCTATCCATATGGACCTAATGGGTCCTTCTCGTACTATTAGTCTATGTGGACACAATTACATTATAGTTATGGTAGATGACTTCACCAGGTTTGCTTGGGTGGCCTTCTTAAAACAAAAGTCAGACACTTTCATAAGCCTTTTTAAAAATCTTACTTCGTATTGAAAATGAGAAGGACACTCAAGTAAATAGAATTCGTAGTGATAGAGGAGGAGAATTCATAGATACAAGTATTGTAGAGTATTATGACTATAATGGTTACAAACATGAGTTTAGTGCTCCTAAGACTCCTTAACAAAATGGAATTATTGAGCGAAAGAATTGTATCCTTCAAGAGATGGCACATGTTATGATTCATACCAGGTGGTTACCTAAATATTTTTGGGTAGAATCTATTCGTACTGCGTGTCATATTATTAATAGGGTCTATCTTAGGAAGAATTCTAAACAAACTCCTTATGAACTATGGTATGGGAAGAAGCCCAATCTTAAATATCTTAGAACTTTTGGTAGTACTTGTTGCATCTGTAAAGACAGAGAACACTTATCCAAATTTGAGACTCATGGAGATAAAGCTATCTTCCTAGGATATTCTCCCGACAGTAGAGCATACCGTGTCTATAATCTTCGCACAAAAACTTTAATGGAATCCATAAACATTATTGTAAGTGACACTACTGTTGAAAGTAAGACTGGAGAACCATTTAGTGTGGAAGAGTCTGAAATTGTTTTAGAAAATGAATCTTCAGAAATAGATGATTTTTTACCAATTGAGACACTTGAAGTACCTAACTAGGTTTCTAAAGATCATCCCATAGATAACGTTGTTGGTAACCCTTGTGAGCTTGTACGTACAAGATCTCAATTAAGAAGCATTGCTCATTATGCATGTTTTGTTTCCCTTATGGAACCAAAGACTCTAAATGAGGCATTGAATGACCCACAATGGATTTATACTATGCAGGAAGAACTTCTTCAATTTGTCATTCATGATGTTTGGTATCTTGTACCTAGGCCTGATCATAAAAAGGTTATTGGCACACGTTGGCTATTTAAAAATAAATCTGATGAAAGTGGGATAATCATTAGAAACAAAGCCAGATTAGTGGCTCAAGGTTATTCTCAAATTGAAGGAATAGATTTTAATGAGACATTTGCTCCAGTTACTCGTCTAGAATCTGTTCGTCTTCTCTTTGCAATATCCTGTTACCTGCACTTTAAGCTTTACCAAATGGATGTAAAATCAGCCTTTCTTAATGGAATCTTGATTGAAGAGACCTATGTTGAACAACCCAAAGGGTTTATTGACCCTCAGTATCCTAACCATATGTATCATCTTAAAAAGGCATTGTATGGTATGAGACAAGCACCAAGAGCTTAGTATGAGCGTCTTTCCAACTTTATCTTAGATAAAGGTTTTAAGAGAGGTGAAAATGATCGAACTCTATTTGTCAAACATTTTGACAAAGATATCATTATAGCTCAAGTATATGTTGACTTTATCATTTTTGGATAAACTTCCCCTTATAAAGTTAAATCATTTTCTGAAATCATGCACAAAGAATTTCAAATGTCTTTTATGGGGGAGTTGCAATTTTTCCTGGGTCTTTAAGTCGAACAAAATTCATAAGGTTTATTTGTTTCGCAATCAAAATATGCTTTAGAGATTGTTAAAAAATTCGTTCTTGAAAGTTCCAAAGAAGCTAGAACTCCCATGAGTACTACGGTCAAATTATCTAAAGATGAGAGTGGAAAATCCGTAGATCCTACTCTATATCGTAGTATGATAGGAAGCTTACTATACCTTACAGCCTCACATCCTGATATTATGTACACCGTGTGCGTCTGTGCCCGTTATCAAAATAATCCTAAAGAGAGCCACTTGGTATGTGTAAAAAGAATTATTAAATACATAAAAGGCACTCTAAATTTGGGACTTTGGTACACCAATGACACTTCGAGTACTATAATAGGATACACTGATGCTGAATGGGTAGGGTTTTCTGATGATAGTAAGAGAACATCAAGAGCGTGTTACTATATCGGTAACAATTTTGTAGGATGGAGTAGTAAGAAACAATATTGCACTTCATTATCTACAGCTGAATCTGAATACATAGTTGTTGGTAGCTGTTGTGCCCAATTACTTTGGCTTAAGCAAATGCTAAATGATTATGGCATTCAAGAAAACCAACTGCATCTCTATTGTGATAATCAAAGCGTGATCAATATCTGTAAAAATTCTGTTTAACACTCCCGAACAAAACATATAAAAATTAGACATCATTTTATACGCGAATTAGTTGAAACTAAGAAATTAGAAATTAATTATCTTCCTACTAATTTGCATCTCGTAGATATGTTTACAAAACCTTTGGATTACAATATATTTCATTCTTTGCGAGAATCAATAGGAATGGTTTGTGATGAATAAACTTGTGTGACTTAAGTATTTTTCCCCTTTATCCATTTGAGACAAAATGGGGGAGAAATTTGAGTCTTATGAGTTCATTTTTTCTTATACATATTTCTAAAAAGCTTGATCTTAGTTTTATTTGTAGGAATCTGTACCGTTGTCTACAACATATGTTATTAGGGTTATTGGTTTGTAATTAGTTGAGTTATGTAATTTTCTTTTTCTAGGATATGGGTAGATAGAATTTTTTATAGGAATAGGTTTTTCTTATTATTTCGTATCCCTACGAGTCCTAGATGACTCAAAGAATATTTTGTCTCATATTTCCAAAGGGGGATATTGAAGCACCTTATACTTTTGACTTACTTGAGTCTACATTGTATAAGTGCTCATCTAGTTTGGAAATTGTGACAAAATTTGAGTCCCATCCCCTAGATACAAAAGAACCTCAGATTCTACACATAATTCCTCTTTGTTTTCTTAAAGGTAAATTCTCAACTCCACACACACTAGGATTGCATACATCCATATTTATTGCATTAATTTCTTGTGTGAGTTAATTCCCTTTTACAATAAGTTTTTCATAATTTTTGGGATTTTTTAAAAAAAAAATAAATGATTTTTTTCATAATAAAAGTTGGGTTTTAAAACATTTGGGGTTATTTTGTAATTATTGGTTTTATCTTATCTTGCTGAATGTTTGGTTAGGTAGAATCCGAAAGCGCCTGAGACTTGAGGGTGTGTGTGTAATTATTTTATAACACGCGTTTTTGTTTAATCTGAGCCTTACACCTGTCATCGTTACAACGGTCTTATTTGTGTTCGTTGGTAGACTCAAATCCTATACTCAATCTCAGCCCTTGGATCTTTATTATCAACGGTCTTCATGCGTTTTATCCCAATCCATGTGAACCCCTTTAGACCAATCAACGTATGTTTTTTCCACCGCTGATGATAAACTGTTGGATGATGGTCAATTGCCCAAGACAAAATCCCAGCTATTAGATTTAAGTTGTTGTTCTCGCTCCTTCCTTACCTACTATAAAAGGAGGTTAAGAGACTTTTGCCAGTTCGTCTAACTGAGAGAGAAAGAAGAGAGAGAAAATAGAGAGAGAAAACCCTAAATCGTTCAAACCTTAATCTCGTTTCAAACCCTAAATTCTTTTTTCCAAAATCAGTTTTCAACCAAAACCAAACCTGAGTGTTTGAGAATTATTTTGGAAATGGTTTGATACTTGTTCGTGGGTTAAATCCTCTATGTTTGAGATCTTGTAACCAACTTGGACATTTCAAGTTTGACCTCTATTTGTTTTTTATAGAAACAGTAGATCTTACTGTTCTATGTCATATATCTCTTAGATCTGCATTTTTATGTTTCTCATCTTGAGAAATCATATTTGTTGATTATTTTTTTTTTCTGTAAATGATTTTCACAACTCAAGAATCAACAAATTTCTTTTATGTTTCTAGTTCTTATGAAACAACACTTATGATATAGTTAGAATCGTAATTGGGGGTTTTTAATTTCAAAAACATTTTCAAAACACTCTGAAATTGATTAAGAACTTGAACCGTCTTTCGAGAAAGGTAACCTTGGATTTGGGGTTAATTAGAAAGATCAAAGAGTCTTTTGTTTCTAAAGAAGACAGAAACTGAAAACCTAATTCATTTAGATCTTTCTGTAATTTGATAGGACTTATTTGTATAAATAAGTGTGCGTGTGTGCATGCATGTGTTAGAACACTGTCACAAACACTTGACACACTACAACTCAAGAAGTGTTGGCTATAAGATCTTAAAACATGAAGAGTCAACGTAAAGCTTGAACAAAGTGTTGAGAAGTTAACAAGATGGGAAATCCACATCTGCATCACAACTGTGGAGAAGTTAGAATCAACCAGTGGGTACATATTCTAAACTTTTATAGGTCTGTTTTGTTTGCATGTGCGTTAATTAGCTTGTAACTTGTATATTTTTTTTTAGTGGATTTTTGGTTTGTGACTTAGAAGCCACCGTGGATGTTTCCTCAGTTGGGTAAGGTTTTACCACATTAAAAACTGTGTATACTTAATCTTTCTACATCTCCTCATCTCATTCTTGTTGGTGTGCTGATTTAAACTGTTTTTCAAAACTTTTATATAATCTTGAACATATCTCGTACATATTTTTATTAAACACATCTTATGATTAATCTGCTTGATTTAAAGAAAAGAGTTTCCACAACAAACAGTTCGGAGTTACTTAGATAGTTTAATCTTGAATTAAATGATTTAAGTGACAGCTGTTCACAATCACCATACTCTGAAAAATAAAACCTAAAAATGATTTAAAATTGAGGTAATATGAGATTTCACTAACTCGAATAAACAATTATATTAAGGATAGGATTTTCACACTGCATTACTAATAATACTTGCATAAACGATCTGCATTCCAAGGAGTTTTGAATTCCTCTCCTTCCAATATTTTCAGTCGATCAGTTCCTAGTCGGATAACCGCCGAGATATGGTATGGGCCATGCTAATTACACTCTAACTTTTTTTTTTGGATTACATTCTTAAGTATCAGGTCTCCTTACTTCAGGTTGGTCGGCTTGACCCTTCGATTATAAAACCTTGAAGTCCTTTATTGATAGGCAGCCATCCGAATAGCAGTGTTTCTATGACTTCTTCTATCATGTACAAATCTAGTCATTTCATAAGGTCACTCTTGGGGGATCAAAGTTCAAGACCTTGTGAGATGAAAGACCTATTTCCACTAGAACTACGACCTCAGTGCGAAAATCTAGCATGTAAGGAGTTTCACCTGTTGCTATTTTAGGAGTGGTTCTGTATGCCAAAAGGACTCTATGTAGCTCATTAATCCAATTGCCTCTAGCCTCATCCAGTATTTTCTTTAACCCATCTAGCACGATTTTGTTGGTGGTCTTTATTTAGTCGTTGCATTGCGGATGACCAGGTACTGAATGAAGTTTCTTAATGCCTTACCAAAGATAATACTCTTCAAATTATTCATTTTCAAATTGAGTGCCATGGTCGGCGATGAAAGCATAAGGCATGCCATATCTGCAAATGATCTTCTTCCATATGAATTGGAATACTCTTTAGTAAGGCATGTCAACCAGGGACTCAGCTTCTATTGGTAAGATAATCAACAGCTATAACTAGGTACTTAAACCTCCCTTTCGTGGTCGGCAATGGTCCGATCAAGTCAATTCCCCATATAGGGAAGGGATATGGATAATTGATTGGTGAGATCTTTTATGAATGGTAAGAAAAATTCTTGGCATTTATCATACTTCTTGGTGAAATCCACATAATTTACTTCTATTGTCGACTAATAATAACCTTGCATTGATATCCGTTGTCTTAGAGACCTCCCAGTTGTGTGTGCTCCACAGGAGCCTTCATGCATTTCTTTGATCAAATCATTAGCTTCATTTGGATGAACACATCGAATTAATGTAATAGTGTATCCTCTCATGTATAGAATACCTTTATCTAGTGCATAATTTGTTGCCTTGTACCTCATATTCCTGACTTCCTTTTGTTCAGATGGAAGTGTTCCATGCTCGATGTATTATCGAATTGGCTCCATCTAGGAAGGACCTAACTCCATATATATGACACTAATTTCTATCCCATCAATGCTTTTGTGAGCAAGAATATCCACTGGGATTATTCATCCGAACTCTATCGGATTTGCTGAAGCAAGCCGAGCAAACGTGTCTGCTCGATTATTCTCAAGTCTGGGTATCCTCACTATTTTGACTAAAGTTATAAAAGAGATAAGTTCCATTAATTTTTGGAGGTATCTCATCATGATTTCTTCTTTTACACCATAAATATGTTGCATCTGATCAACAATAAATAGAGAATCAATATATACCAATACCTGGTTGGTAACAAGTTATAAAGATAATTTTAGACCTGCAATCAGTGCTTTATATTCAACTTCATTATTGAAAGCCTTTAATTTGAATCTTACAGCATATTCCACATTCAAGTTATCTGGAGTGTTTATGATAAGGCCTACTCCACTTCCTGTAGCATATGAGGATATATCTACAAATAACTACCAAGTTAGAATATCATTTGAGAATTCCTCTTCTACAAGTACTCCATACTTGAATATCTTCTTGCTTTGATGCAATTTGTCTTGAGTGGATAACGACTCAGTCTGGTTGGACACAATAGTTGTTTTCTTTCGAGCTAAGCTCTTTTATGTAGAAGTCAGGTTGGCAGGAAAATGTGGATTATATTTATCCTCTATATAGGTGAAGTCAGCAGTAAAGTCAGCTATTAGTTGTCTTTTTATTCTAACTCTAGGTTCATACAAAATTTCTTACTTTCCCAATTCTACTGTCTAAGACATTAATATTTTAAACTTTTTTAGTTTGTGCAACGCTTATCACATAGGCAAATCTGTGTAGACAATAATAGTGTGGGCTTGGGTGTATAGTCTTATCCTCTTAGATGCTTCAATAATTGCCACGACTAACTTCTCCGGGTGTGGATATCTGATTTTACCTCCTTAAAATGCTTTTTAATATATCGGACTCTGAACCCCATTATTAAGTCAGATCAAAATTAAACTAACAACGATTCAGAAACAACCCAGTATAAATAAAGTTTTTCTCCCAGAACTAGTCGAGAGAGGAGTGGGGGAGAACCCAAATAGTTTTTAATTTCGTGAAGGCCTTCTCACATTCTTCATTACACTTAAAGGTATTTCTAATCACCTTGAAGAATGGAAGACACTTTTCAGTTGCACGGGAAATAAAGCAGTTTAATGCAGCTACTCTTCATGTCAGTATATGAACTTCTTTCTTGTTGGTCAGGGACTGCATTTCAAGTAAAGATTTCATCTTGTCAGGGTTTGCTTCTATTCTCTCATAATTTATAATGTACCCCAATAACATACCTTCTTCTACTTCAAAGATTCATTTGGTTGGATTGAGCTTCATCTGGTGTTTCTCCAATTGATCAAAGATTTGAGCCAAGTCTGTTGTGTGATCAACATCATGTTTGCTCTTACTGAGCATATCATTTACGTAGACCTTTATATTTTTACTGATCTTCTCTTCAAAAACCTAATTTATCGGTCTCTGATAGGTAGCTCCAGCATTTTTCAACCCAAAATGCATGACATTGTAATAATATGTTCCTCGGTTGGCAATGAAGGAAGTGTTTTTCTTATCTTCGAGCTTCATCTTAATCTGGTTGTAACCTGAGTAGGCATCCATAAAGTTGCGCAGCTCATGACCTGCTGTGGCATCAACTAATTAATCAATCTTTGGCAAAGGAAAACGGTTTTTTATACATGCCTTGTTGAGATCAGTAAAATCCACACACATGCGCCACTTGTTATTTTTCTTCTTGAGCATTACTATATTAGCTAGCTGAGTAAGATACATGGCATCCTCAATGAATTGTGCTCGCTATAATTTCTCTACTTCCTCGTGGATTGATTTATTCTTTTCTAGATTGAAGACCCTTATCTTTTACTTGATCGACGTGGAACCAGGATAGATTTTGAGTTTATAGAACATGAAATTTGGATCAATTCCAGACATATCTTCATGGCTCCAAGCGAAAACCTTTTTACTTTCTCTAAGGGAAGTGATTAAATCCTATTTCAAATAAGGAGATAATTTAGAACCGGTCTGAGTGGATCTTTTTGGCTTCTCATCATCCAGTACCACAACTTCTATTTACTCCACAACTTATCCTTTTACCACCTTCTCTTCTTCCCGAGAATCTAGAATGTTAATGTGGAAAGTGTTTGTGCTCTTTATTTGTATCTCTTATTGGTCGGTATATTTTAATAACATTCCTTGGCATCTTTTTGATGACCACTTACTATGCCGACTCCATAGTTCATTGGAAACTTCATACATTGGTGCACTGTAAATGACACAACCTCTAACTGCTTAATTCCCACTCTTCCTAGGAAGATGTTGTAAGTCGATGGAACATTTTTATCTAACATAAAAGAAGCGAATTCTTTCTCTCCTCCTTACCGACCAAGTGCCGACTAATACTTGCAGCCTAATGGTCCCTAGTGGGTATACCTTTTCTCCTGTAAATCCGATGAGAGGTCTATGGTATGGTTATAACTTGTTTATCTTTAGCCCTATGCTGTCAAAGAAGTTGTAGAACATTACATCGGTTGAACTCCCACTGTCAACCAAGATCCTTGCAGTTTTTTCATGATGAACTCTGTATGTGATAACTAATGGATCATCATGATGATAGAGAACCCCACTTAGATCAATCTTATAAAACTCAATCAATATCCTATCTCTCTTAACTTTTCTTGACTGACTATCACTAGATTCAACCATATTAATTTGTCTGATGGTAGGGCAAGCTTTGACTTCATTCAAATAATCTTTCATATCTGCTATGACATCTCCTCCTTCAACATCGCCACCTTAAAAAACTGGCATCCAAAGGATATCATGTTGACTTTAACTTTTAGTTCATTAGGCTTCTTAGGCAAGTTTGGATCTTCTTCAAAATCATAATTTTGGCTCTCTTGTTATCATCCCTTGTTCGGGCTAGAGATTTTGACCTCTTTCAATCATTTCTGTTGTCATTTTGATTAACAAATTTGCTCAACTTTCCTGCCAAATAAGATTTTCTATCTAATTCTTTAGTGCAATGCTAATGTTGGTATTATGACCATTATCCCTATGGAATTCATAATACTTGGACTTATCCCTTTTGTTAGTAGGAGTATTTAGCATGCCAAGCCAATATAAGTCTCCGTTTCCCTTAATTTCTTCTAAGATATGGTGAACACCTTTGTTGAACAGGGTATATTCATCATACTTCCTTAATCGATCCATCTTTTCATGTTTCTGATCCTTTTTTGAAGAACTTGAATTTATTTTTTTAACCTTCACCTTTGGTCTTAGGAGCTTCCTTGGCTGCCATGGCTTCCTCGGTATTCATAATTTTCCCAACTTTAGCCATTAGTTCCATCATGGTTTAAGGTGGATTTTTTGCTAAAGCATAGTAAAGATTTTTTTTCAGATAACCCACTCATAAGTGCTTCTATATCTCTCTTTTCCTCATAGTTTACCACCTCTAGCTTTTCATTATTAAAACTAGTGATATATTCTCCAATGCTTTTTCGGGGCTTTTGTCGCACAGTAAAGAGGTGAGTGACACTCTTGATCGGTTTATCCCCAAAACAAAAGTTATCAATGAACATTTCAGCTAACTGGTGAAAACTAGAGATCTTACCTTTGGGGAGATTATTATACCAACTCTGAGTTGGCCTAATAATAGAACTAGATAAAGATCTACATATCATCTCGTTGGGCACTGAGTCGATGGCGACAACAACTTGATATTGCTATATATGCAACATTGGATAATTTTTTCCATCATACTTGGGATTAACCACCAGTGTCTTGAATTTGGAAGGTGTGGGATATTCCTCAATTACTTGGATGAAAGGTGACCCTTTGATGAAACTCCACTGCAATGGATGCTTTATTTTGACCATTTCTCCTAGCTAATCTTCCAACCATTGCATGGATTCCTTCCACGAATGCACTTCTAGTTTAGACTTGGTCGAGGTAGATTTAGCACCCTTACTGTGCTTATGTGTTGAACTCTCCTCCTGAGAGGCCTGCTTGGCATGCACATAGCCCCTCATACTGGTCCTAAATCTTATGGAACCTTCCCTATACTCATAACGATGATCATGCTCCCTATGACTTTTGGTTACTCGAGGGCCTAGGCGATCAAAGGTAGACTCCCTGTTGAGACTCTCCAAGACACTTGATCTTTATTTGAAAAATGATATGCCATCATAATAATCAGTTGCGCGGAATGAAGAAGTTGCACCAGGATGATAGGACCTATCGTGAGAAAAACGATAATGATAACTTCTTATATTCCTAACTGGTGGTGGTGGTGTCATGTACCTTTTAGAATTAAAGGATTTAGATTACATGGTGCGGGCCAATTGCTTGATAGTTTCTTGCATGGCTTCTTGACCTTTAGCAAGGGTGAGAAGAATGTGTTATAAATTTGTCGAACTAGGAGGAGCAGATGGATTGACTATGTTGCCTTCATTTCCATCTCTATTCTCAAAGTCAATAATTTCTTTAGAAATAAAGAAATAAAGCTAATGGTAGAGGACAATGACATACAAACATTCCCATAGACAATGCCAATCTGTTGATGTATAAAAATGGACTTACTCCACTGTTATAATCACGGATAAAAATAATAGAAATAACTCAAACCACACAAATAAGAGGTAAAGACTTTAGAGTGGTTCAGATGTAAAATAGCCTACATTCATTGTTGTTATTTAGTAGCGTTTATAATAGATCAGTATGTTGTATATATCAGTGATTCGAGTTTTCCCTTGAGCTAAGGGATTGGTTTTTATTTATAGGGGTGAAAAACCTTAAAGATGGAGCGACTTTATATTGCCAGGCATTTACATCTATGTACAATAAGTAAAACTCTTGGAATTGAATGTTGGTCGGCATCTTTTCGAGTAACTATTGATGTTCCTATTGGTTGGCCTTCTAAAGTTGGTTGGCATTTTAGCTAACTAAGTGTATATGTGGTCGATAAATTAGGATGGTTGGCCACGTTGGATGACAGGTGTGCATTCATTTTTGGTCCACGTGTTTAAATTTTTTACATACAACAGTCGTATTGGATTTTCTCTAATAAAATTTGTTAAATGTGTCAAGAAATTCAATTTATTAATAATTTTTCATCTATATGCACATGCAAGCTAATATGATTCTTATCTTACTCTTGTTGCGTTTAAATGTGACTTGATTTTTTTTAATTTTCATAATATTTGTAGAAAATTTTGATTTGACAAATCTCAAATGATTTTACATTCTAGTTTATGTGATCTTGTATGGTTTTCATTATTGTTTGGTATTTGTTGTTTGATCTTATGTTTTAATGTATATATTAGCATTTTTTTTTGTTTGCACTAATAATCTTTCTTTAATCCTTAGTGTTTCATCATGTTGTATGGTGCATGAGATCCTTTTTGGTTGTTTTTGATTGAGTTGAGGTTAGTTTGTGCAAGAAAGCTATTTTTTGTTATTTACGTTTAAGGGGGGAAAATTCTTTTCATGGGAGTGAAAAGGTTGGTGTGTACCTTGCATTGTGGGTAATTTGTTGAATTTTTGTGTGAAATTTCGAGTTCGAGTGATGTTTTGTGGGTTGTTCGTTTACACAACTCCATAATAACCCATTCGCATGGTTGTTGAAATGTTAAAAGTTGGGGGCACACTGCCTCGTTTTGTTTGCACGACCAAAATGGTCTCGTGCATACGCCATCGTTTGCAAGATTGAAAATTTCATTGTGCACGCGGTTTACCTATTTTTTTGCTTCATGATTTAGTTCCCAAGTTTTTACTACATGAACCATTATTGTTTATTCTCAATATATGTTCTGGTTTCACATGTTATTTCCCTCTCTTATTTTTTTTTACATATATGCTTTATCTTATTACGTGCGAAAAGGGGGGAGACGATTTTTGCTACTTTGGGAGAAAATTCAAGTTGTTTTCTTTGTGATGGGGGAGATGTTTTCATATAAAGGGAGATGAGATATTTGTTCATACTTTCTTACTTCTCATATCTTGATCTTATTTGTTAAGGGGAGATGCATTGTTGAATTCTTATATGTTTTGATTGGCTTATTGTATGACTGTTTGACACATGCTTTATTTGTGATCTATAGAGGGATTTTGTTGTTTTAATATATTTTTGATTGAGAGGGGTATTTATTGGATTATGATTCATTTATCATATGTCCTTATCTCATCATTCATATTTGTTGATTTTTTTAGAAAGATTCCTGAGCAGGGGGTGTTTCTTCATTTGCATGTCCTTCATAATTATTTCTTGTTGAGATTTTTACAGGATTTCTCTGATTGTTTGAAACTCTAAGAGATTACATTGGATTATTGGATCGATCTTACGAAAATATATATTGTGACAAGACTCTTTCATTATATGGTTAATTTGGAGTGAGTCTTTCTTATCGTAATTAAGGAATTTTAGGTTTTAGAGGTTTTGCCAAGGAATAGTCATAGAGTAAATTGAAAATATAACCTTTTGAATAATATATCAGTTGGCTATCACCTAACTCAAAACATTTGAGTCATGTACAATCTCGATCCTTAAAGATTGATAGACTAGATGAGTGGGAGTTCTTTTATCCTTTACCTATGGATATTTCATTTTGAAGACATGAAGACTTGAAGCCATTTATTGCTCAGTTTGAAGATCGTCCTTTTACGGATTCAATGAAATTTTTGGCTATTGCACACACTCACAATTTTTAAAATTTAGAGTTTTCTTTTATAAAACTGTTTTTGAAATATTCCTTTTTAAATGTTGTATTTTTTAGGAAAATGTTCAATTTTATTTTCCTAGGAGGTCCTTACTAATGCTTTTATAGTGTTTTTACATGTGAGTCACTCAAACGATGGGGTTTTTAGTTGTTCGCATGGTTTTATGATGAACTATGCGAACGATTGTGTTTGGCCACATGGGCATGGCCCTGGATCATTTTTTATCTTGGGACTAACTGCCCAAGATCGGGCGCATGCAGAGGTGGAATTTTAAATTTTTCAATAAATAGACTTGTTTGCCTATAATTCTATACAAATCTTTCCCCTCATTTCAAAAAACAAGTTTTGAAGCGCTTTACTTTCTCTCTCTAATTCAAATTTGAAAAATCCATTTGAGAGTATATAAGATATTTATATCTACATTAAGATCTTACACATGATGATTTAAGAGGCTTTTATCTACACTTACCCTGATTTAAATTTGAATTCCCACTCAACCACCTGATCTGTACTCCGAAATTGAAAATAGGGTGTTCTAGATATTAAGAGATGGAGCATGGAGTTACCTGTTCGAGAGTTGGAGTTCACTCAGATTTATAATCAATACATGGGAGAGTCGCATTATTCATAGGCAAATTATTATGAGTGCACTTGACCGATTTTCCTTCTTATATTATGTAAAATATACTATTCAAATTTCATGAGATGTTAGTTCACACAGAGATTTTTACCCATAAGTTGGGGTTTTTCCTCGTATACCCGATCTTATGGGTTATTTGTGTGATTTCTTATAATTTCGTATCGTCCGTTTGTGTTTGGATGTTAACAATTCAACTAGATCACATTGAGCATTTGAAAATGGCTTAGATCTAGGTTTAAATTGAAATTGGAAGTTAAAACTGGATTTTTTGGGTAATAACTTATCCCCCCCCCCCCCCATGTAGGTTATTTTAAAGCATTACATACTTGCGTTTTCAATCCAATTTTAAATTTTGAATGAAAAGACATAACCCAGATTGTGTTCTTTGACCTTTAGAATTTGGAAAAACCCTTCGAATTATAAAACTGAATTAGACATAAATGTATAGGTATTTTAAGTCATGTGAATGGAAATAAATATCGACGTAGGGTTAATGAAAAATAAAAAGAGATTTACTAATAATTAGTTTTGTTTATTAAATACGTACTCAAATAGGTTTTCTGATTTTTTTGCTCCTACAATTCCATGAAAAATATTTTTGCTCTAATAAGTCCTATTTGAAAACCAATAGTAAATATTTACTATAAATATAAATAAGGCGTATTGATGAAAAATTATTTTAATGGAAAAATATCTTTTTGTAAACATACTTATTCTTCAAGCTCCAAACGTTAAAGAGTGAACCCACAATAGCCAACGTGATCATGAAAATTTTTTATACTATGTTGTTAAAATATCCACAAAGGCGATATTGTTTCTCCATCCATGGAAATCCCATGATCATCACCCATTCACATCACCCCATGAATCCCAATCATAACCTTGATATTCAAATGACCTTTTGTACTATTTTTTCTTTCTTATTGTTTTTTAACCTAACCCCCATATCATAATGTCTTGTTTGACTTAACCCCAACTTTCTTAATCTCTTTGATATAACCCTAAATTTTTAACATCGTCACAATTTTGTTAAACACTTGTATATTAAAATTAGACTTAACCCCTTAAATAATTTTTTCACCAAAATAACCTGATATTTGAACTTTTAAAACATTTTCTCTCATTATATTCTTCTCCAAATCCAAACGCTTAATTATAAAACCCACACTAACCCCATCGTATTCTTCAATAACACCATTCCCAACCACCTCCCTCTCCTTATCGGTGGTGGAAGCAACCCCTCCCCACCCACCACCCTCATCCCAGCATCCCCACATATTCTCTCT
Source organism: Sambucus nigra (assembly GCA_949130495.1). NCBI lineage: Eukaryota > Viridiplantae > Streptophyta > Magnoliopsida > Dipsacales > Adoxaceae > Sambucus > Sambucus nigra. The sequence goes on from OX422208.1 coordinate 119,358,145, forward strand.
CTCTCTCTGTGTGTGTGTGTGTTTGTGTGTGTCTCTCTAAGGCTAGGATGGTCAGGGGCTTGGGGATGTTGATGAAGAAATATATTTTTATGTGGCGATAAACCAATGTACATGCAAAAAGACTTTATTTATTCAATTTAGATTTGGATTTTAGAATTAAAGATTTGGATGACAAATTAGGGTTTGAATTTGGGGAAGAAGATGAAGTAGTAAATAGTTTTTTCAAAGTGAAAATAAAAAGGTATTTTGGCCAAAAAATTATTTAGGGGGCTAATTCTAATTTGAAAATTTGAGTTTATTAATGTGACAAAGTTAAAAATTCGACGATTGTGTCAAAGAGATTAATAACATTGGAGTTAAGTAAAATAAGGTATTAAGAAGTGGAGGATAAGTCTAAATCCCTTTTTCTTTTGAAAAGAAAAACTAAGGAATCCTTATTTTTGCAGTAGTTATTTTTTTCACCCTCAAAGTTTGGGGTGAATCTCCTTTTGGTTCTTATTATTATAATTTTATCAAACTAACACTTCACGTTTGGAATTATTTCAGTGTTCTTTAAAATTTACGTATTATGTTATTGTATATAAATTATTTAATTTTTGTATATTTTGTAAAGTACTTATACTTTTATAAAATAAATTCAATAATAATAATAATAATAATAATAAATTAAGTACTTTTAGTACTTGTAATAATCTTGCTTATGGCTATAGGACATTCATATTTTAAACTACAATCTTAGTCCCTATTTTTCATATAATGAAAATTTTCAAATTATGTTTTCAAATTTAGCACTTTTTTGTATTAGAGTGTTATTTTCTTAGAATTAATTATTTTTATTATTTCCTTAATTAATCTTTAGTAAACAAAGTTATTGAGATTAAATTTTAGGCTGTATTGATCATATTCTAATGCCCCAATGATAATTAGTAGATTATTTTTTGCAATTTTTTCTTCATATTCGTGTATATTCAAATATGCAAATGAACAAATGAATATGCAAATACATTTATCTGCTAACAATTGGTAGTGGGAGGGGGGGGGGAGGGATTATCCGGACTGTAAGGCCCTAAAACACGATTAGAAAGGTTAATTACATGATTAGGTATAAGTTATGAGTTATAAGTTATAAATTGGTTATGTGTATTAAACATATTAATTATCATGTTTAGGGAATGCATACTCATGTGATATGTGTGTTGTTTACATTAGATGCGAATCGAGCTTATGATTGGGGATAACATGTTTAAGGCATGTAATTAGTTATGTGGTTAAATGCATCATGAAAATATGTTTTTAAATGAATCATTATGTTTATAAAATTAAACTAGAGTGTTGGTGCGAAAGTGGCGATGTTTGGTCGCCAAATGTGAAGTTATGAAATTTTGAGTAAATTATTACTCTTCTGTTCGAGCACAAAATAGGTTTACTAGTTTTATGATTTTTAGAAAACACAAAATATGAAAGTTTTAGATGTTTATCTACTCATAGAAACAAAGTGGGAGTAAATCGGGTCCCGTGATAGTGAGTTATGGTGATTTTACTAAGGTGGGACAAATGCGTCATTAATGGGATTGCCTAATTCGACCTTTCGTTCAACCAATCACGCGTTACCCCTACCCCTACTGCTATTGGATCACTTTAAAATGTGTCTATGATCTTCAAACATATGTATAGAATCTTCCTCATAATAAATAACAAGCTTGGAAAGATTTGCCTAAGGAGAGAGAAAGTAAGAAAAAAATCTTCAGAAAATTTCTATAAATCGAGGAATTCTCGTAAGGTAATAATATCTTTATTAAAGTTGGTAACATGAATGAGATTCACACTTTGTATTTTTTTTTTATTATTTTGATAAGTATTTTAATGATACCCATATTGCCTAACTTTATTAAAATAAGGATGGGTTAAGAACATAAGTTAGAACTGGAGCTAGGATCGTAAATGCATACTTTAAAGTCCTAGATTTACAACATTTCTTTCGCAAAGCATTTTGATTTAGAAAATTCATGATTGTGATGTATATATCTTCTAAAACATGTTTATTATATGTTCCATGAATTATATCCAAGGTGGAGGTTACATATTCTTTAAAATGTTAAGTTATGCCTTAATGTTCTATTTTGACCTAGTTATACATATTTCAATCAAGTAATTCCAGCGGGAGATGTTAGAAAACGTATATGAGTATGACATACTCGAAAATCAGAATAAAATGACTTCTGGTTTGTCTTGGGGACCATTTTGAAGTTGATGTTTCATTGTTGTTTTTCGGTACAACACAACATGAGATATGTTGCAGAAAAATAGGCATAACTTTGTCAAAAGAATTTGTAGTTTAATTCTGTAAATTCTGTTAGAACCCTAATTGATATGGTGCTATAGAAATGTTAATATTCATATTTAATTCCTTTTTTGTTATTTCTGATTGACCAGCTGATGTGATGTGTTATGAAGTTTAATGTTATTTGGTGTATTCCAATACTAATGACGTCGAACTAATAGGTAGGGAAACGACTAATACTACCATACAAAGGAAGTATATTTTGGTGTTGATTTTATTACCTACTTCAAGGTGAGTGACCTTCCCTATGAAATATAAACGCTTATATTTTCATGTGGAAATGTGTAGTTGAATACATGTGTTAGAATGCTTATGGAGTGATGTGGTATTTATGAAACATATGCATATGATTAAAAATGTTATGGAATGTGGCGGGTTCTTTATCTAATGTTAAGGACTGTGGTGGATCCTACGGTATGTGGAGGTCCTACTAATCCAAGTTAAAGGCTTGTGTACTCGGGCCTAACAAAGGGATGTGGTGGTCCCCAATAACTGTGGTGGGTTAATTGGACTGTGGCGGGTCCAGGCTTGCGAGAGTTTCACAATTCTTGTTGCGTTATAGCATTGGAACAAAATAAAAATGATTATTCAAATTTGTTATATGTGTTGTATATGGTCATTCACTAAGCCTTTATATCTTACACTCCTATAATGTTTTGTTTCATGTATGCTTATCATTGGAGTTCACTGCCAAGTTAGGATCTTAAAACGGGGGAGTGACGAATATCAAATATGGGTTGAATATCAACAAGGTTTTGTGTACATGTTAAACAAAGGAACTTGTATATGTAAAGGTGTTTAGTACTTGTAAGTTATATGTACATGTAGTTCTGTTTTCATTTAAACATGCCTTTGAAAAGAAAAAAGAATCCCATGCTATTTTTCGAGAGATTTAAAATAAAGTATTGTTTAAAGGAATTATCTCTAAACAAAAGGATGATTTTAACCAAATTAAGTCGGGGCACGACAACTTGGTATCAGACCGTGGTTATTAGGTTCTGGACAGGGTGTGAGGATTTAGATTGGCAGTAGACACAAGAAAGTGATTTTGTTATGCTTCTGGATTTTGACTAACAATGTTAATATTAACCTGTTGCTATTGTATTTTGTTTAAGTGAATTATATTGCAGTGAGTGATGGATTCACACGAGACGCATTATGGAGAAGAGGGTGAGTCATCTTATGTTCCTAATAGTCAGCAAGGACGTAGATATATTCAAGTGGAGGAACCGAAGGTGCAACAACAACCTATTGATGATGTGGGAAGAATATTACGTGATGTGGCACAATTTATGGAAGAAGAAAGAGGTGGAGAACATGGTGGGGATAGGGACAAATTGTATAAGAGGTTCATGAAGTTAAATCCTCCAGCATTTACTGGGACTACTGATCCGTTAGTGGCAGAGGGGTGGATTAGAAAGATGGAAACTATATTCAAGGTGATGGAAGTGCGAGATGAACAAAAGGTTTTGTTATCAACCTTTAGGTTAGAGGATGATGCAAAGTTATGGTGGAATACAACAGAAAGGTTACTTACTACAATGGGGGGAGTGGTGCCAATAAATCCTCCGAAAATTACATGGGAGAGGTTTGTGAAGGTGTTCTTTGAAAAATATTTCCCAAGGCTTTATAGGAAAGAGAAAGAGGAAGAATTTCTCACTTTGAAACAGGGGAAACGAACACTGGCAGAGTATGAAGCTTTATTTATATCCTTATCTAGATTTGCACCTGACTTGGTGAGGATGGAAGAAAGTAAATGTGATAGGGTTCAAACCGGTATAAGTGTAGATATAAAAAGAATGGTTGTTAATATGAAGATCATAGATTAAGTGGACTTGGTGGATAGGGCCATGGTGTCAAAAAAGTCAATGAAAGAAATGCAAGCTGAACACTCAAAGAAAGATAGACATGATGGTATAAGATCATATGTATGGGATACGTGAACATTAACTCAGAGTGTAGCAAAAGGAGTACCTAAGGGCCAAGAATTTAAAAATAATAGAAGTGCACGTGGAAGATTTCAAGCTCGAGGTGGAAGGACTGGGATGAATCGATCAAAAAATGCATCTGTGTTGGTACCGAGGGCCATATTTTGCTATATATGTGGTGGTCAAGGGCACATGTCTCGGGAGTGTACAATAGATGAGACGACACCTTTATGTTTCCATTGTAATCAACTAGGGAAATTATGAAAGAATTTTCCAATGATGGGAGCTACAACATCTATTGGGAGTGCGACAGTAGGAGGTAGGAGTTCTACACAGAATGTACGCAGGGGAGGTAGAGGAGGTATATCGCAAAGTCAAGGCCAAGGAAGAGAGTTTGCACTGACGCCACAAGATGCACAAGCTATGCCTAACGTAGTGACAAGTACAGTTCCTATTGGTGATAAAGAAGCTTATGTGTTGATAGATCCTGTTTCTACACATTCTTTTTTGTCTTTGCTTTATCTGTTGCATATTAATAAACCATTATCATCATTAGATTCTGGTTTAGCTATTGTTACTCCAGTGGGGAGAGGGCATATAGGGAGTGTATGATGCCAGTGGGTGAAAAAGAATTACTAGTTGACTTGTTACCTCTCGATATGCGTGACTTTAATGTGACATAGGGTATGGATTAGTTGGCCTCATTTCATGTATATTTAGATTGTTTTAGAAAGGAGGTAGTGTTTTGGTTATCGGGTGAACTTGAATTTAAATTTGTTGGGGAACGAAATGTCACTCGAACATGTTTGATATCTACTACAAAATCTTATGAATTATTAAGGAAAGGGTGTCAGAGTTATCTTGCCCATGGGGTGGACACACGATAGGAGGATGGAAAACTATCAGATCTACCAGTAGTTAATGAATTTGGAGATGTCTTCCCAGAAGAACTCCCAGGGTTAGCACCAGACCATGAGGTAGAATTTGCGATTGAGTTGGTTCCAAGCACCGCACCGATGTCTATTGCACCATATCGTATGGCACCTGCAGAATTAAAAGATCTAAAGATAAAGTTACAAGATTGTTAGATTGTGGTTTTATAAGGCCTAGTGTATCACCGTGGGGAGCCCCAATATTGTTTATGAAGAAGAAAGGTGGAACCATGAGACTGTGCATCGATTATCGTCAATTGAATAAGGTAACTATCCATAACAAATACCCATTACCCCGCATTGATGACTTATTCAATCAGTTGCAAGGAGCCAAAGTGTTTTCCAAGATCGATCTCAGATCCGGATATCATCAATTGAAAGTAAGAGATTGTGACATTTCTAAAACTAATTTTCGTTCCAGGTATGGACATTATGAATTTTTTCTCATGCCATTTGGGTTAACAAATGCACTGACTGTATTCATGGATTTGATGACCCGTATATTTCACCCATATGTGGATTCTTTTGTTATTGTCTTCATGGAGGATATTTTGATATATTCTTGTAGTAGGGATGAGCATGAACACCACCTGCATATTATTTTACAGACCTTACGAGAGAAGCAGTTGTATGCTAAATTTTCTAAATGTGAGTTTTGGCTACACAGGGTAGTATTTTTGGGGCATGTTATTTATGTTGATGGTCTTTATGTTATTCCCAAGAAGGTAGAAGCCGTAATGAATTGGGAAAGACCAATTAGTGTGACAGAGGTACGTAGTTTTTTAGGATTGGCGGGCTATTACAGGAGGTTTATACCGGAGTTTTCTTCTATTGCATTACCATTGACTAAGATTACCAGAAAGGAGAACAAGTTTGTATGGAGTGGTGATTGTGACAAAAGCTTTGAAAATTTAAAGGGTAAGTTGACATCAGCTCTTGTATTGACTATACCAGCGGCTACAGAAGGTTTAGTTATTTATAGTGATGCCTCGTATCAAGGACTCGATTATGTGTTAATACAACACGGAAAGGTAATTATTTTTTCTTCTTGACAATTAAAGATACATGAACGCAACTACCTTACACACGATCTTGAGTTAGCTGCAGTAGTTTTTGCATTAAAGATTTGGAGACATTTCTTATATGGTGTTAGTTGTGAAATTTTTACTGACCATCAAAGCTTAAAATACTTGTTTACTAAAAAAGACTTGAACTTGAGGCAAAGAAGGTGGATGAAACTTATAAAAGATTACGATTGCACGATACATCACTATCCAGGTAAAGCTAATGTTGTTGCTGATGCTTTGAGTAGAAAATCTCTAGGCATAATATCTTGTATTTATTGTGCTGAGAGAGTTATCTTTAATAGGGGTGGAATTAACTTTGAATGAGTCTTACGGAATAGTAGCACATTTAAATGTTAGAACCAAATTGATAGACTGGATAAAACAAGCACAGGCAGGAGATACAAAATTGGAGAAAGTTAGAGATAATATGAAAAAGGATAAAGCAAATGAATTTTTTATTCGTGATGATGACATTCTTATGTACGAAAACCGTTTGTGTGTACCTAATGTTCCCGATTTAAGAAGAACAATTTTATAGGAAGCCCACTGTTCTTTATATTCAATGCATCCAAGGAGCACGAAATTGTATAGAGATTTGAAATAATGTTATTGGTGGCCGAGAATGAAACACGACATTGCAGATTTTGTTGCTAGATGTCTAGTTTGCCAACAGGTGAAGGTGGAGCATCAGAAGCCAAGTGGTTTACTACAACCCTTACCTATTCCTGAGTGGAAATGGGAGCATGTTACTATATATTTTGTTATAGTTTTACCAAAATTATCATGAGGGTTTGATTCTATTTGGTGGTCGTTGATAGGTTGACTAAGTCTGCACATTTTCTTCCTGTTAAAACTACTTACTCCATGGATAGATATGCCAAATTATATGTGGATGAGATTATTATATTGCACGGTGCACCTATTTTTATTATTTCTGATCTAGATTTTAAGTTTACTTATCACTTTTGGCCTAGTTTACAACAAGATTTGGGTACTAAATTTAAATTTAGTACATCTTTTCATCCTCAGACTGATGGGCAGTCAGAAAGAATGATCCAGACACTCGAAGACATGTTACGAATTTGTGTATTGGAGTTCAAGGGAAGTTAGGATGAACACTTGCCACTAATAGAGTTCGCTTATAATAATAGCTATCATTAGAGTATTGAGATGGCTCCTTATGAAGCTTTATATGGGAGAAAATGCAGAATTCCAGTGTGTTGGATTGAAGTAGGAGAACGAAAACTACTTGGGCCATAAATTGTACAACAGACTACTGAAAAGATAAATCTTATCCATAATCACTTGAAAGTGGCACAAAGTAGACAGAAAAGTTATGCAGATAACCGAAGGAAAGAATTAAAATTTGAGGAAGGTGATCGAGTATTCCTACGTGTTTCTCCTTGGAGAGGGGTTATGATATTCGGGAAGAAGGGAAAGTTAAGTCCCAAGTACATTGGCCCTTTTGAGATAGTGAAATGGGTTGGAGCTGTAGCTTATAAATTGGCGTTACCACCAGAATTATCCCGGATACACGATGTTTTTCATATATCCATGTTACGTAAGTATGTGCTCGATCCTTCACATGTGTTTATGTCACAACCGATAGAGCTTCAAGATGACTTAACCTACGTGGAGGAACCAATTGCTATTGTAGATCGAAAGGAGAAAGTGTTACGTAGTAAAACCATTTCACTAGTTAAGGTGATGGGGAGAATTCAGAATGTTGAGTATTCCACCTGGGAAGGGGAGGATAACATGAAGAATCAATATCCTCATTTGTTTGGTAAGTTTCTTATACGTTAAATTTCGAGGACAAAATTTTTATAAGAGGGGTAGAATTGTAAGGCCCTAAAACACGATTAGTAAGGTTAATCACATGATTAGGTATAAGTTATGAGTTATAAGTTATAAATTGGTTTTGTGTATTAAAATTTTTAATTATCATGTTTAGGGAATGCATAGTCATGTGATATGTTTGTTGTTTACATTAGATGCTAATTGAGCTTATGATTGGGGATAACATGTTTAGGGCATGTGATTAGTTATGTGGTTAAATTCATCATGAAAATATGTTTCTAAATTCATCATTATGTTTATAAAAGTAAATTAGAGTGTTGGTGCGAAAGTGGCGATGTTTGGTCGCCAAATGTGAAGTTAAGAAATTTTGAGTAAATTATTACTCTTCTATTCGAGCCCAAATTAAGTGTACTAGTTTTATGATTTTGGGAAAACACAAGATATGAAAGTTGTAGATGATTAAGTTATCTATTCATAGACACAAAGTGGGAGAAAATCGGGTCCCGTGATAGTGAGTTATGGTGACTTTACTAAGGTGGGACAAATGCGTCATTAATGGGATTGCCTAATTCGACCTTTCGTTCAACCAATCACGCGTTACCCCTACCCCTACTACTATTGGACCACTTTAAAATGTGTTTATGATCTTCAAACATATGTATAGAATCTTCCTCATAATAAATAACAAGATTGGAAAGATTTACCTAAGGAGAGAGAAAGTAAGAAAAAAATCTTCAGAAAATTTCTATAAATCGAGGAATTCTCGTAAGGTAATAATATCTTTATTAAAGTTGGTAACATGAATGAGATTCACACTTTGTATTTTTTTTATGATTTTGATAAGTATTTTAATGATACCCATATTGCCTAACTTTATTAAAATAAGGATGGGTTAAGAACATAAGTTAGAACTGGAGCTAGGATCGTAAATGCATACTTTAAAGTCCTAGATTTACAACATTTTTTTCGTAAAGCATTTTGATTTAGAAAATTCATGCTTATGATGTATATATCTGCTAAAACATGTTTATTATATGTTTCCATGAATTATACACAAGGTGGAGGTTATGTATGCTTAAAAATGTTAAGTTATGCCTTAATGTTCTATTTTGACCTAGTTATGAAAAAAATGGCATAAATCATGAAATAATTATTAAAATCAAGCAATTCCAGTGGAAGATGTTATAAAACATATATGAGTATGACATAATCGAAAATCAGAATAAAATGCCTTCTAGTTTGTCTTGCGGGCCATTTTGAAGTTCATGTTTCATTGTTATTTTTCGGTAGAACACAACATGAGATATGTTGTAGAAAAATGGGCATAACTTTGTCAAAAGAGTTTGTAATTTAATTTTGTAAATTGTGTTAGAACCCTAATTGATATGGTGTTATAGAAATGTTAATTTTCATATTTAATTTCTTTTCAGTTATTTCTGATTGACCAGCTGATGTCATGTGTTATGAAGTTTAATGTTATTTGGTGTATTCCAATACTAATGACGTCGAATTGATATGAACGAAAACGGATAATACTAACATACAAAGAAAGTATATTTTGGTGTTGATTTTATTACCTAATTCAAGGTGAGTGACCTTCCCTATGAAATATAAAAGCTTATATTTTAATACAGAAATGTGTAGTTGAATACATGTGTTAGAATGCTTATGGAGTGATGTGGTATTTATGAAACATATGCATATGATTAAAAATGTTAAGAAATGTTATTTAATGTTATGTACTATGACGGGTCCTTCTAATGTTTAGGACTGTGGTGGGTCTTATGGGATGTGGCGGTCCTGTTCATCCAACTTAAAGGTTTGTGTACTTAGGCCTAATAAAGGGATGTGGTGGTCCCCAATAACTGTGATGGGTTAATTGGACTGTGGCGGGTCCAGGCTCGTGAGAGTTTCACAATTCCTATTGGGTTATAGCATTAGAACAAAATAAAAATGGTTATTCAAATTTGTTATATGTGCGGTATATGGTCATTCATTAAGCCTTTATGACTTACACTCCTATAATGTTTTGTTTCAGGTATGCTTATCATTGGAGTTCACTACCAAGTTAGGATCTTAAAATAGGGGAGTGACGAATATCAAATATGGGTTGAATATCAACAAGGTTTTGTGTACATGTTAAACAAAGGAACTTGTATATGTAAAGTTGTTTAGTACTTGTAAGTTATATGTACATGTAGTTATGTTTTCATCTAAACATGCCTTTAAAAAGAAAAAAGAATCCCATGCTATTTTTCGAGAGAATTAAAATAAAGTATTGTTTAAAGCAATTTATCTCTAAATAAAAGGATGATTTTAACCTAATTAAGTTGGGGCCTGACACGGACTATTAAAAAAGATCAGAGAAATTTAAACCTATCCAGCAGCTCAAATAAAGGTTCACAACTTGAAGATAAGAACAAAGAGGAGTATGATCGGTGAGTATCTCAGGATAGGATCTATTCAATCATACCGTGAATTCATCTAATAGTCTTAGAGTCCTGCATAACTCATCTTCTTTTTGTTCTCTACAAATTTAACCCTCATAAAATATCTCAAATTTTTTGTACATTATTTAATTGTGAAAATTAATTATGTGTGCTTGTTGTGATGCCACTATATATATTCTCATGTGTTATTTTATTCATATTTGAAGTTAGATTTATTATATGATAAATCATTAATTAAAATATTTTGAAAGTGGCTTAGTATTAAGGGAGACTATGTAACAATCAAGGATTTGGTATCAAGTGTTTCATTATTTGGATTATCCCCTCAGTGTTGGGTTCCATTGATCGTGAAGTATTTCTTACGATAACGGTTCACGCTAAATTAATAAGTAATTAAATAGTTGATATTTTGACTCGTACCAGTTAATTTATTAAATTAATGAGTTATTTAATTAATTAGCTTTTAGCATATTTTGGGTTGGTAATTGGGACGTGTAGAATGCCCGTATTTGACTTAAAAAGTGGGTTTTAGTCCTATTGGGTTAGTATATGGCTTGGGCAGCATTTTTTGGTCATTGGAGGTGTTTTTGGGCTCTTCTGGTTGAGGTACACATATGGCCTTAACCTAATTTTGAGATTAAGGGGTTAGAGGATTATTAGGGTTCTCATTATTCACATTTTACACTTTCGAGAGGCACCCTAAGGATATATAAAAGATGCACCAAGAGGAGAAGAGGAATTAGGGGATTTTTGGGATTGTTTTCGCAGCCAATCCATAAGACAAGTTTGTATCGTTTAAGAATTTAATTGTAATTGTGTTGTGGTAGTAGTAGTCCATTGTATTCTAAACTAGCTTGAATATAATCTAATTTTGATATTAGATTAGTTAAATTTGTAACTAACTAATTATGCTAATAACCATGTTAATTTCAAATTTTGATATTAATAGATTTCTTCATGAATTCGAGTTGGAATCATTATAGAATTGTTAGGAATTGATTTTATACTGCTAATCTGTCAAAAGCCCCATGTTAATTGAATAAATTAAATTAAAAATTAATCAAGTCGTCTATATTCTATAAAACTAGGGTTCTCGATTTGAATATTAGACATACCACTTAAATCATACTATAATCGTAAATAATTGTTAGATATAGGTTTGGATTGTTGTTTGGACAATTATATCTGAATGGGGTCGGAGTTTAAATATAATTTAGGATCTTGGAGTTACTTTAATCGAGGTTGTGGATGGGGGTTTAAATACCTTAATGAGGAATAAGGTACGACCTACAAGTCCAGTCGATCTATCGTCCCCTAGCCACTGAAGGATCAGCCCCGAGCATGGCCTGAGGTTGGGCCGAAGGCTTGTTTGGTTTGATTATGGAGGGCACACTATTAGTTTAGTATGTCCTTTCGCTTCCTTATACATATAAAAGTATAGGAATATTATGTTTAGAGGATTCAAATATGGTTTTTGGACAATTTAGTATTTTAGCCTCGCTTTGGTTTGTAGTGGTTAATTTGGTTATTAGTCATTGGCTTACAAATTCGAGAGTACAATGGATTGTTCTATGTGCTTTTGGAGGCTTAGAGAACTAGGGTAGATGGTCGGGTTTGATAAGGTGATTATGAGATATTTGTAGGATATATATCCTATGGGGAGTCTAGGATTAAGTCATGAACCCTAGGATGGGGTAGTTATTATATTAAGAGTATTTCTTGTATAGATTAAGTGTGAGACAATATATAGACTTTGAGAATCTTTGGAGATAGGGATAATTTTGTATAGAATCAATTAGGGGTAACGCGTATATGGCCTTTTAATAATAGTGATATTATGTCTGACTCGATAGCGTTGGATCTATATGTATTTTTTTGCTTCAACCCGTTAGTGAAGGGTTATATTTCCTTGCATGCTTAATGTGAAATGCATACTATGTGTGAGTACTCATTGGTTACATACTAGAGGGGATATCCTTTATGGGGTGCATATGACGTCAACCACGCTAGTTTCTCGGTGATAGAGATGCGCTTTACCTTGGTCATTTTACCCCAAACATTACGTTCTAACATACCTGTGTTATCCCGTGGTGATAAAATAAGGGGATCCTTTCATATAACTTGGGTATGGGTCCATATGGTTGGTATGAAGGAGTAGTGATTATCCCTTGTTGATGATTTGGGGTATAGATGTGGGAAAACCTATAACTTTACCTAGTACACATGAGTGATCCCTGAAAGCGTTAAGGCCTTCAATTTATACAAGTGCGAGAGTATCCCATTGACCTCTACGTGTCGGGGACTGTACTTATGTGGATGATAAACATAAAGACTGTCTATCCTATGGTTTATGTTCTTCTATGTTATGATAATTGAGTTGATCATACTATATAATATCTTATATTAGAGATGTATATGATTTATACTAGATATCTATCGACTCAAGATCTATGCAGAAAATATACTAGATATATATGTACTATATAAGCGGCTTGAGACTATTTCAGACATATAGACTTAAGATGCGTGTTTACCATCGTACTTAGAGAGTGTTAGAGACACTTCAATTATTTAGAAAGATGCGATTAAAATGAGAGCATACCATAAGATAAAATGATTCTTAATAGGAGAGATTAATTTAAGAATGATAATGTAAAGAATAATGAACTTCGAATGAATATTAAACACATGGGCCATATATATGTTTAGGAGTATAATCGTATATCTACTTTAGGTTATTTGGGTTGTCTAACTTATATAACTTAAAATACATTTAATATGGGAAGGATATGTATTATTACTGTCCCAACTTTAGCTAAATTTTTATTGTTTGTAATTTTTTTATATACGTTGTTGTTACTTATGTTTTTACAGGCCTTAGGCCACCGTTGCTGCCATAGACTTAAGATGTTTGTTGGAGAAGTATCTCTAGTGATATCATGATTCATATTTCCTAGTGTGTAGGCATTGTGTAGTGTCACTCCTATACATCTTGTAGTTATTTATTTCAGTTCAAGCAGTGGATAGTATTTCAATTATTTTTTCTGGCTAAGAGATTGTATGTGATAAATTTGTATTCTAGAGTTGGATTATTATATTGGCAGTGATTAGTATTAGAGATGGTTTTTTGTTGCTCAGCACTTGTTATCTCTTATTATATTACTTGTTTAGTCTTATGTATTTTGTTATGCTAGTAATGTTACTAATGTTTTTTATTCCTATGAAATTTGTATTAGACATGATCAATTTATTTATGAATTTTACGAGATGTTATACCTCACCCCTGAGAAGGGGCATGTAATTATTATTATTATTATTATTATTATTGAGAACTTATTAATAAGAAGAGCAAAAGAGACACCCCGTGGATGTAGACACATTGTCAAACCACGTACACCTTATGTTGTGTAAATTTCATTTATCATTCATATATGTTCATTTGGGATTAATATTAATTGGATTAACCACTTACAATTGGCGACGTTTCTGAGAATTGAGTTTCCTTTTCCTATCCAATTAGATCCAACAAGCAATCATGTGTCACCCATACAGTGCACCTCCGTTGTTTAATGCCAATCATCAAAATGGGCCTCAAGCACCTAGGGTCAGGTCTGAGGTCCACCTAAATAGGAGTTATAAGAATATTTACCCATGTTATAATACCTAGGAAGAACATTATAAGAAAAGTAATGAACATCATAGATCTAGCAACTTATCAATGCTTATAAATAGAGACTCTGTCAGTAGAAGGAAGCCAAGCGACTCCAAGAAGAGGAAAACACGTGTTTGGAATGTCACCTTGAAAGAATGGAACAACAACTCCATGAGGACAAATGAAATTTCCATGCTCTAACCCCTAGCCCTCAAGAGAGTAAAACTCATAGTCGAGGAAGGAGTTCATTGCGCGATCAGGACAACTGCAGGAATGGGAGTCCACTGACACGATGAGATCAAAGTGGAGGTCATAATAAGTATGATATGTACAACCTCATTAAGAGAGATATGGATGATCATCCCTCTTATTGTGGGGTGAGTCCCACCAAGGAACTGTCCATAAGTGCCCTTATCAGGTAGATAAAGTCTCCATTATTTAGAGAAATTAAAGCATCAGAGCCACGTAAAAATTTTGCCACACCCATATTCAAGATCTATAATGGGAAGACTGACCCCATCGATCATGTTTTCTAATACCGATAGACAATGACAGTATGGAATAACATTGATGCCCTCATGTGGCGTATATTACCCTATAGCCTTGGAGGTATCGCACAAAAATGGTTCAAAAATTACCACACCACTCGATCAATAACTTCAAACGGTTTTCAGAGGCGTTTACTACTTGGATCATCAATAGTAGTGCCCACCCAAAGAGGATGGATTCACTTATCACTATGAGAAAGAAGCCCGAGAAAACCTTATGATAATATGCAAATCGATATTGGGAAACCTATAATGAAGTCGAAGATTGCTCTGAGAAGGTCACTATGGCCTCATTCAAAATTGTTATGTCGAACAACTCTATGTTGCACCAGTCCCTCACCAAAATTGAGGCAAACACTATTGACCATCTCATGTCGAGGATAGAAAAATATGCAAAGGTGGAAGATGTAGCCATTGGAACTCAGCATGGACATGGTTGTCCAAAGACAAACAATAACGGCAATATGGAGAATGTCCCCAAGAGGGGGGAAAGACACAACACGGTGGACCTAAGAACACTAACAAAGAAGACCCTATCAAGGCCTACCAAACGCTCAACACTGTTTTCAAGGAGCCCATCTAATATATCCCGAACGAGATAAAAGTTCAGCAATTTCTCAAGTGGCCGAGGAAGATGATGGGAGATCCATCTAAAAGGAACAGTGGCCTAAAATTCTCATATGATAAGGAGCATGGACACAAAACGAAGAACTGTAAGTACAAATTTCCACATCGAGTGAAAATGTATGTATTAGATATATTCCGTGTTTTGATAAAAATTGTTTATGTCATAGGTTAGGATTTGAGTTATTTTTCCTTCAATTCTATGATGTGTTATTGAAGACCTTGATGGCCGGGATAAAGCTACCTCGAGAAGACATTGAATTTAGAGCCGATTTTTGCCTTCAACATTTGAGGGATCTCAATGAGGTATGAATGCATATTTATGTTTAATCCCTGGATTTAGTTTTGGGTGTTATTTTTTAAAAATTTAAAAGTCATTCTAGTGACATTAGGCCCTTCATTCGAATGAGATTAAGTACCTTATTACAACGAGCTTCAACTGAACCATTTTTCTAGCTTCACTGGCTTCTCCTAAATTTTGGTTCAACAGAAAACATGTATGTCGTTCGAATGAGTTTTGGGACTTCGTTCGAATGAACTGGTGAATTTTTCAAAGTTGAGATTTTTATATAAAACAAATTATCTTGATCTTATTTTTAGAAAACCTCCTATAAATAGGAGTACGGATCAACCGTTTTCATTGACACTTTTTTCATGATTTTTGAGTTACCAAACTCTTCTAAAAAGCCTGTCATGTTTATATGATCTTTTATGGTCAAGTTTACTAAACCAAAACCCTAGTTTATATCTTTATTTGATATCCAAGAATAATATGTCCATATATCTATTTGAGATCCTATTTATGTTGCATCGAAGTGGTTTGCTCCATCTTTGAAGAGCATTTCCAGTGGTGGACGTCACGTTTGTGTTGTATGATAGCTAGATTGCTAGATGAGTGTGACACCCAGCTTATTAAAATAATGGGTGGCTAGCCATCTATTAAAATATAACACGAATTTCATTGGCTCATTCTTATCATCACCGTCGAAACCAATTAATTACTAACCACCTATTATTAAACTAAGCCGTGAATATTTATTAACGTGACACAATACTATATAATCAAACCATAATTTATTTAGACAATAACTAAAGTCCACATTCACACATTAAGTTTGAAATAGAAATCCATTACATGCAACTTAACCGAATAAACCATCGGTATGACATTCATACAATAATTCCTAATAATAATAAAAAATTTGATTGACATGGGCAATATGCCTGAATATGAAAAAGAATCTTGTCAAGAATATGATAATATAAATGGCTAAACAAAATCCTGTAACATTCCACAGCTCCGGTACCTGGAAGAATAATCATGTTTGACATCCATGTGGATGGACACAGATTAAGGTTTTGAAAATAAATTTTAACACGGTTCAGAGCCCAAATCCTTTTGAAGATTTTTTCAAGTAATTAAAATGCATAAATAAATATGCATTCATTTACTCATATTTAAATTGGTACCACACTCTTTCATGAGGCAATACTTACCTCTCATCTAAAGTGCGCACCTACCATATGCATTTTAATCACCTAGTTATGCTACCCACCTAACTAGTCCCACACACTCCTTAATCCTATACGCTACCCCATCACTGCATATTTATCGAATAAATTCCAATAATAATTATTATTCGTAATCTATTAATCAAAGTCATTAACTATCACCAGTTAATTCACCATTATCCATTTTCAATTAGTAATTATAATCCTCAATTATAATTTGATATTCATAACTTTCACTAGTTATTATCCTTTTTTTAACTTGTCAAGGCCGTATATATATATATATATATATATATATTATCACATCTTGCAAACATATGTATCACTCACACTATATGTATAACCCCCATACGTAATAACAATAATAATTTACCGAATGCAAGTTTCTATGACATAATCCAAGGACTACTCACATCATCCTGGCTATTGGATCAGGATCTCACACCGTACTGCGATAGAAAATAACGACATTGGAGGCAGTCATAGGTTCCTCGATAGTGATCCATAAACATACCCGTAATTATCTCACTTCGAACTTCAACCATATCGGGCACATGCGTGGAGACAATGACATGTGGATAATGTAACAACCCACCTAATAAGATACCGGGTAATCAATCATGTACCAAATTAAAACAGGAGTCTCATATGGTTTATTCTTAGCATCACCGTCAAAAACCAAATTAATTACCAATAACCTATTAGGCTGGCATCAAAATTTTATTTAACTAATCTTTTTAAATAAATTATTCAATTAAAATAATCACAACAGTTTATATATAGAACTGAAATGAAATAAAATACCCGAACACTCAGTTTAACATCATACAACCAAATCGAATAGCCGCACTAAAAGGCGGTCAAAAAATAAGTATATAAAATTGGGCTTGCGGCCTATCTAGATCACAAGAATGGAAGCGTCTTGAAGAAACCTGAATGCATCCACAGCAGCTGCAGCAACGTGTGACCCGAAGGAATCATCATCCAGGCGTCCCTGTTTCTGGACACCTATAATATATATATATATATATATATATATATATAGTAAGAGAGGAAAAATATAGAAACGGGTCAAAGCCCGAGTTGTGAAAATATTTTGCAAGTGCATAAATGCTCTATTTTTTAAAATATGTTTTACCTCATATTTAAATTGGTATCACACTCCCATGAGATACCCCTCACCTCTCTTCTAATAGTGCACACCTATCGCATATCTAATACCTAACCTAGTTAAGCTACCCTACCTAACTAATTCGTTTCACCAAAACTCTAACAATCCTAATTTACCCAAGTACTAAGGGCTAATCTTCTCTCCAGTCTCAACAGTGTGCCATGTTCATGCGTGGGGTGTCTCGCGAAGAGAAATTCAAACAAGGAACCCCCCGATACACTACTACTTGGCAGTATCGATCGTCGAGATCCATTAGGCCCTCAGTACATAGCATATATATATACCCATATAAATATATATAAACATTACATACTCATATTATTATACATATCACAATTTGAGTTCGGATAAAATCTCCCAGAATGAGAATAAATCCTTTTTCATTTATCTCTACTCTAGCTAGAGATTTATATATAATTTTGTTCTCATACACTGATGATATACTATACACACAAGTATAATAACCATCCCAACTATGAATTTTATGCTAGACTTTCCGATATTGTTAATTCATCTTTTAACTTGGGAGAGAAAATACCCGACAACCGAGTAGTAAGGAAAATTCTAAGGTCCCTACCCGATAGATTTATTCCAAAAGTGACTGTTTTAAATTCTTTACCAATTTTAGACTCTATGAAATTAGAAGAGCCCGTAGGTGATTTACAAACCTATGAACTAGACATGTTTCCCTCTAAAACTGAAAAGAAAATTGAAAAGGGCGTTTCATTAAAAGCCCGAAAAGAGGTCAAAAAAGTAGTAGAGAGCGAGAGTGATAGTGACTCGGAAGATATGGCCTTGCTTGATATGAAATTTTGAAAATTTCTTAAATTTAACAAAGGTAAATTTAAAAATGATTTTAAGAAATTTGAAACTTCTAAGCATGACAAAGCCGAAAAGATCCCTAAAATTTCTAAAGAAAATTTAAATAGGGACGAGTCAAATAGGTGTTTTGGTTGTGAGGGTTATGGACATAGGGATTTTGAGTGCCCCACTAAACTAAGGAAAGAGGGTAAGCGACCCATTTCATATAATGCGACCCTTAGTGATAGTGATTAGGAAGAGGGACCTGATTCCCCCACTAAGCCCAACTTTGTGGCTTTTATGGCTAGTCATATGAGTGATAGTGAGAACTCGTCGATTGATGAAACTTTAACACATGACACTTTCAAGGTCAAAGTTTTTTATTCCCTTATTTTTTATGATAGTGAGAGTGGAGAAGAAAGAGAGAGTGAAAATGAAGAAGAGGTTAATGTGAGTGAACTTCAAAATGGTTTTCAAGAACTTTATAAAGAATCTATTAAATTGAAAAGAGCTAATTTGAAGTTAGAAGCTAGTTTGAAAGAACGTGTCAAGGTCATTGATAATAGCATGTTGGTTGAAGACCTTAGGACACGAGAGAAAGCTCTTCTACAGAAACTTGAATATATAGAAAGCGAGAGAGATAGCCTTAGGGGTTTAATGGAATCCTTGAAAAAGGAGCTTCTTACTTTTGAAGAGCGAAATGTTTTATTAGAGTCTAACATTTTAGAATTGCAAAATAAATTAAAAGACTCTAGTAATGTCAAATTTTATTTGGAGTGTCATTCGAAAAAATTAGATAAAATATTAGGAACGGTTCAAATTAAAAATGACACTTGTGGTTTAGGCTTCAATACTTGTAATGAATTTAGTCATAAAGCCAAAACCAATGTTTTAGGAGAATCTACTAGGAAAGTCTTTAGAGATCACTCCTTAGGTAAATCTTTTCGGCATGTTTTTACTTGTACACATTGTGGTCGAAAAGGTCATCTTAGGAAATTTTTCTTTGATCTTAAATGTATTCCTAGAAAATCCCAAAGTAAAGCAACCAAGGTAGTTAAAATTCCTACACCACAAGATAGTCATTCTTCATTAATTTGGGTTAGGAAATCTGACTTAATTGCCTTGCAAAATGGGGCTTTTGATTCTCATTTACTTTCACATGCTTCCTCCCTTGATAAATCTAAAGGATGAATGTGTTAGTGTTTGCATATTTTAGCTTTTGTACTTCATGCTATATTCACATGGTAAATGTATGCTTGTTTAATCATTTTCTAGTGTATTCTCCATGCTTATCACATGCTAGAATTATGATTTTTGTTTATCTTTTGTATTATATTTTTTTATTTTTGGTTAAAAGTTTCAAAAACTCAAAAAGATTTTATTTTGTGTGTATTTTAGTTTGACACCATTTATATGGCATACACTTGTGTTTGAATCCCATCTTTTACGCTCTCATGTGGCTAGAACTTTTGGTTTAGATTGTCAATCCTTATTATGTTCTTTACCATGCTTACATGGAGTAGTTGGATTTTGTGTTGATTAAATGGATTCTATTTTTATATGCCTCTATTCACACATGCACGAGCTCTTTTGAAATTTTAACTTCATATGTATATTTGAGCTTTGTGAGGTGTTCTCTTACCAATCTTGTCATCTACATATTTGTAATCTAGGAGGACTAGTGCATGTCAAAATCCGTTGCACGTGAGATTTGTGTGAAAAATAAAAAATGATAAATATAAATGTGCACGGGGAAGGGCTCCGAAAGGATTTATTATCCTTTGCCAATAGTAATCAACCGTTTGTTTGGACCTAAAAGAAATACGTGGTCCAAAGGCCTAAAAACAGAAAATATGGCATTAAAAAGAAAAATAATTGTCAAGGCCTATGTTTGATTGATATAGTCATTCAAAATCAATATAAATGCTTATTGGGGGAGATTGGATGGTATATCAACGGTTTGCACAATGTCCATTTATCCTAGTTGCGTATCTCATGTCATGACTCTATTGGTTTGTAGAATCATCAATATGCTAGGCTTGTATGCATTGTGTATGTTTGTTCATTGAGTTCAATTTATATTATCACGTGAGGTTATATTCAAATGTGATGAAGTCTGCAATCAATTGAAAACTCCGTGAACATGTTTTAAGTGATTGGGTCTAAATTTAATCGTTACTAGTTCACACCCCAACAAATCCGTTTCCATATGACACATTTTTGCCATACGAGTGTGAAAGACTCCTATTATATTTTGTGTGTGTCATTTGTGTGTTT
Organism: Sambucus nigra; assembly: GCA_949130495.1. NCBI lineage: Eukaryota > Viridiplantae > Streptophyta > Magnoliopsida > Dipsacales > Adoxaceae > Sambucus > Sambucus nigra. Next base: position 119,379,248 of record OX422208.1, read on the forward strand.
ATATATGTGCACATGGGTCTCTTTGATATATATTATGTATACATATATTTTATATTTTTGTTTAGTCTTTGATTTGATTTCTAATCCATATATGCTTTAATTCATACTTGGTATCCATCTTATTGCATTCTTTGTTGATATCACATGCTTAATAATTTATATATCATATTGGTATAATTTTATTTCATCCTAGTTGGTATCCGATGTTATTGTTTGGATTAGTTGAATTTTTGTTGCCCATATGCTTTAACGTTCTCATCACTATATGCACAATTACATGTTTTAGCTTGTTATCCCATTCTTTTATCCCTTACTTAGTTTAGAGGGTGTATATGCTTTATTTAGGGGAGATAAGTTACTTTTTTGATTCTTTAGCCTTTGTCTATTCCTGAACAAAAAGGGGGAGAATGATAGGGGGAGAAATGGTATCTAATCCTATTATTAACGTATCTTAGTTTGGGGGGGATTTATCTTAGGGGAGACGTCTTTCTAAGTATGTCATTTGTTTGATAAAAGGGAGAATTAATTTAGGGGGATTAATTATTTAATTGCATTTAATATTTTGATATTCCATATGCGTTTGATAGTTTGCTTAAGTGTGCAGGAATACTTCAAAATGGCAACATTCAACATTGGCAAAGATATTGATCCTTGTGTTGTTTGAGTCAAGCATTGTATTTTTATTTTGGGTGGGACAGTGTTTTTGAGTCTAGTGAGCTTGACGGCCCTTTAGGATTTTTGTTTGGTTTTTAACCCGGAATAGCCAAAGGGGGAGATTTGTAAGGACACAAGTCTCCGATTGAGTCTTAATGTAGTGTTGGCTCAATTTTGAACAAAAATATTTAAGTCATAGGATATTGTTCAAGTATATCCTTCAAGCCTATGACAAGTGAAAGTTGAAGATGTTGCGGCATTACTTTTCAAGAGAACATCATTGCCGATTTTTGTGCCAAGTTTCACGTCATCAACATGTGGATTCCAATGTCTCCTAAAGGTATGAATGCATTAATATATATATATATATATATATATATATATATATATATATATATATATATATATATAGGATCTTGCAAATTTATTTTGGGTGTTAGTATTTTTATGTTATTTTTTTTGAATTCATAGTTCTAAAGATTTTGTTCTCGGACACCTTTCAGTAGAAAAATCATATCAAATCCAAAAAAAATCAGAACAACACGAAACTTGTGGCCACGCGTTCGTATCGAAATTATATTGAATCATGGCCTATAATCTCATTAGAAAATTCATTCGAACAACCTTGTTCGAACGAACTTCTAATGAGATTCAGAAATTGTTTATATTTTCTCGTTAGAAGTTTCGTTCGAACGAAATTCAAACTCGTTCGAACGGACTTCTAACGAAATTTCAGTTTCGAGCAGTTTTTTTATAACTTCCCACTTTGCCCACTAACTTTCACCACCTTTACATAGTGAAGGAAAGACATTTTCTAAGATAACTTTTTCACATTCTAAGAGTTTGTTGAGAGCAAAACTTTTAAGAAAAAGTTCCATATTTTGTGTTTGATTTTTATGGATTAAACTCATCAAAAAACACATACACACCCATTTGTTTAGTTTATTCCAAGTACCTATTGATATATCATTTCTTGGAGAGTTTTGGTACCTGGTTTTCTCTACACCAACAAGAAGAGAGTTTGGGTTCTTCTCTACCCCAAAATGGAGAAAAGTTTATTGCGGTGTTCTCACTCAAAGAAAGGCTTCACGTGTGGGTTGACGGTGACCATAGCCTCATCGGTGGAGTTCGAGACTGTGGAGGAGTCCACGGTTATTCACTAAGCGGAGGTTGAAGATCAAGGCGCGCGTCATGGCTTGGACGGACTCAAGTCAGTTTGTGTAAGTCCTCTTGTGTCGAGTCTTTGTAAAAACTACCATACTTAGTGAATTCGTGGCTAGGGCCGTCCGAGGTTTTTCCCATTTGGGTTTTCCTCGTACATCGACGCGTCGTGTGATATTGTTTAATTTTATCTTGCTTAAATCACGTAGATGCATGCTTGGGTAATTCATGATAAAATTTGATTTAATTATCACACTTATATTCTTTGGTGTTAAAATATATTTGGGTGAAATTGAAATTAATTCAATTCAAAGATAATTTATTTTGGTAAAATTTGGTTTGACCTAATTTGCAAAATGGACTATTCTTGTTAGGCAAATTTCTAGGACTTGAATTGAAATATTTGGTTTAAGTGAAAAATCATCTTGTGTGGATTTAATCTTATTTCACTTGGTTTAATTTTAATTTAAAATAGAAATTAAAATTTGGTGTTTGTTTGTTTTGTGAACCATCTTACGCTTCCGCATCAATTTCATAAAAAGGAAAAACTATTTCTTAAAATAATTAAAAAGGGGGCCCTCCGGGCGACTACAAACTTGAAATGCAACCTTTTATAAAATTAACCCACTAGTCTTCTTGTGGTTAACTCACAACTATCTCCTTATATCGACGCCAATAATCCTTCTGACCTTAAACTCTAGTAATCCTATGATCGATGTGATTTCCTACCCACGTGAAACTAGTACTATCCTAAGTATATCCCTAGTGCCCAAGGCCTCTCTCAACTTCAGACATGTGCTCGATTTCATGCGTGGGACGTCTCGCAAAGCGAAATTCAAACAAAGAACCCTACCGTTACACTACTTCCTCACATTGTCGATAATTAAGGTATAACTTCCTGAGGCATACTAGTAGGACGCCCTAAATCCTATCTCACTAACCTACTAACGTGCTTCTATCTCTATGTCCTTCCCTCTTGGTGAAAAGGAAAGTCTAACTAATCGGGGCGCCTATTCTCTACGAAAATTTTACGAACATCCTACCCAAAACACATTACCTCCAAAATTTGCCTTCTGTAGAAGGCCTAGACATAAGCCTTAAATAAATTTCTTTCACCTTGGATCCCCCATAAACTTGCGGTGAGAATTTTTTTTTAGTTCTTTTCCATAACACTTCCATCTCTATAAGCATACAACAATCATGACACAACTCTCAGTCCATAGTGTTTTCTCCACACTAGGTGACTTATCATCACAACCAACATCCATACATCCTATAATATCTCTCCACTCCCGACATCACTAAGGTTCATGCGTGGAGTGTCTCACAAGTGAAATCCAAACAAGGAACCCCTCCAATACACTATTACTTAACTTTGTCGATCGTGGAGGTCCGTTAACTTCAAATATGCAACCGGGATAATCTCATCCCCTTTTTCAACAAAATGTGGTCTGAACTCCTATCTCTATCTAGGAGCCACACCACCAAACGCTCATACTAACACTAAGTCCTTGCGTAAAAAATAACAAACTTAAACTCATAGCTTAACAAATAAATCCTGCATACCAAAAATCACATCTATAAGGTCTCCACACACTCAAATCGTGATAATGAAACATCTACTCACCGAAGTTCCATTTAAACGTAAAAATAAAAGCGAGCTCATTCTGTATTCAGATGAGATATCGCAACAACAACATGTTCCACTCTAGAACCGCAGAAACAATAGTCTTGCATTATTAGCATGCTATCGCTCCGATAATACAATAACACAACTCTTATAATGATAACATACACATATAGCACATACAAAATGAGTAGTATAAACCAGATAAAAATTCAAAATAGGATCCCACTATCGCGAAAGTACATATATGTATGGACTATATAATGTTACCAATATCGCCAATAAACTCGAATCACACACGAATCTAAGGCTAACAAAATGTTGTGACCCAAATCTAGTCACACAGAATATACCTCTTTCATCCAAGGTAAAGCTTATAACAATAACTTCGCCAGTCTCCCTAACTGCTCCGAATGGTTCCATGACCTAGCACACTTGTCTTAACCAAACCAATATTACTTTAACTCAATGCCTCATCCAGGCACCCCACTCTTGTCCTTTTTCTCCTATCTGGAAAGGATGAACTGTGTGGCTCAACACTCCACATCACCCTATTTCCATCTCTGGCCTTCCTGACCATGTAAAAGTTATAACTATTATCGGACTCTATAGCCTCGATCCTGACAATCACCTTCATAGTCCCCTCAACCTCTTCGTTAGAAGGAGACTCCATTTTCAGCTTCAACAAACCTATTTCAATGAATTCCCCGGGTGGATGTCCACCGATGGGGTTCCTGGAACATAAATTTTCCATAAGTGTTAGGAACACTTACTAGTGAGCCTATTTTTCATTGTACCTACCTTAATTAGGTACCAAGTTCACTTATTCCTATAATTCTTTATTCACTGTCGACCTCTGACTGATCCTTATGTGAATAATCCAGGACGGCATTCTTTTCATTCCTGAAAAACCAAAGAAACTAGCGGATGAAACCATATATAAGATCCCTCTGTGAGCAAAACATCCTGCTCCCCCATATATTGTGACCATCATTTTCACCATTTCAGCATTTCTCCCACGAGTGAAAAAATTTCCTCAAATTTTCACATCTGGGTATTTCCCATAACCCGCTCTAAGCCAAAGCTCCCAAGCCTTCTAATTCCGCTAAATCACATTACGCTTACTCCGTATGACTTAACTTTAGGGTATGGTCCTTATCGAAGACCTTTCGAACCTTTTTCCAACTCAACTTCACCGGGTAGTTCAACTTTAGCACCACTCTCTACTACAGTTGTACTTAAACGAATATAACTACTATACTTTAGTAGTCGTTGCAACAATCCTTAGCAAAATTCCCCAAGGAGAGTGACCTCTACTGTGGCCCTAGTTTCCGACTTCAACTAACTACCCCAGCTAAGCCCCGCCTCCTGCTGCCCTCATTACGGGCTTCCTTAGTCTCCCTTCCTCGATCAGCACACGAACCTCGAACGTTCGCTCAAAATATTTACTATAATCTTATATAATGGCAGTAGAACAAAATCTCACAAGAGGAATCAACAATCCTAATCATAAGGCTCTATATAAAATCGAGAGCAACGTTGAAAGCGTAGTACATTCGCACAGATTCCTAAGGACATTAGAACCTGATGATCTGATACCATCTGTAACAACCCGCCTAATAAGATACTGGGCGATCAATCATGTACCAAATTAAAATAGGAGTCTCATATGGTTTATTCTTAGCATCACTGGCGAAAACCAACTTTATCACTAATAACCTATTAGTCTGGCGTCAAAATTTTATTTAACTAATCTTTTTAAACAAATTATTCAATTAAAATAATCACAACAGTTTCTATATAGAACTGAAATGAAATAAAATAAATGAACACTCGGTTTAACATCATACAACCAAATTGAATAGCCACACTAAAAGGCAGTAAAAGAATAAGTAAATATAATTGGGTTTGAGGCCCTAATGATACTACAATGCTTCATATCTAGATCATAAGGATGGAAGCATCTAGAAGAAACCTGCATGCATCCATAGCTGCTGCAGCAACGTCTGACCCGAAGGAATCAGCATCCAGGCATCCCTATGTCCACACACACACACACACACACACACACACACACACACACACACACATATATATATATATATATATATATATATATATAGAGAGAGAGAGAGAGAGAGAGAAAGAGAGGAAAAATATAGAAACGGGTCAGAGCCCGAGTTGTGAAAATATTTTGCAAATTCATTCCGCGTAAATAGAGTGTTGATGACTATGGGGCAAAAAGACCCAAGAAGTGTGCCTGTTGTGAATAGTGCAAGAGCCGTGACTTTTGGCATACCGGAGAAAGAAAAGGAGTATAAAGTACCACTTAATCTGAGATATTATTAGTGGGAATTGGTCTTAGGTGATACATAGTGAGATCGTCTTCGGATGCAACGCTCATAGATAGAAGAAGGTTAGATCGAGATGATCAACCAGAATTTAGTAACAAGCCTACGTTGCCAGTGATGAAATGGGTAGGTAGACTAATAAAATTCATGATGGGCTGCCAACACTGTGACTAGGTCAATAATTCCTCTGAGTGTATGGAATAGATTGACTGAGATGAAGTAATTGTTATTCTTTCTTTGAAAAGAAGGATTGCACCGGTGCAAGGTGCCTCCCAATATTGTTGTGTAACAGAATGAGATCTTGCAATGCCACCTCTGATAGGGATTATTAGGAAGCGATGTGGATGAAGTTTTGTTTTGGACATATTATTTCACCTATAGTCTGATGGTTAGACGATATGTGATTTATTATATTGGCTAATGCGAGTAGTGCATGTGGTGCCTTCGTTGGGTAATTGAGGGGAAAAATTATCATGGGTAGAGTTATGTCTGATAACATGTACAGATTTATCAGGCACAAGGTACCTTTTAAGGCTTTATGTGGAAAGCCTTATCGTTCACCCTCAGGTTGATTAGAGGTGAGGAGATAACTAGATTTTTGGATTCATCGAGATTTGGAGTCCATTGGCTAATAGTGGAGTGAACCAAAAACTATTTCAGGGGACTTTTGAATGTCGTAAGAGTTATGTTAATGTGAACCGAAGTTCTATAGACTAACATGAGGGGTCAAAGGTAATCGTGATTCCTCCCATGAAGGGAGTTTTGAGTTATGGTAAATAAGGGGACTTGGTATTTAAGGTTGTGCGGCCGTTTCTTAATATGGAGACGATAGAGTCAGTATCTAGATCACAAGACTGATGGAGCATATCAGTACGTAGTGAATTGAGGAACCTTGTTGATAAACTTGGGCTAGAGTGATTAAGCCTTTTGATAGGTGGGTACCACTAGCAGGTGTATAGTGGAGTGACCCTTATGTTATTATGATTTGAAATTGGGTACTAGAGGATGTCGTGATGTTAAAGATCCTAAGTTTTCGTATCGATCTTATCCTAATTTCGAGGATGAAATTCATTTGTAAGGGGGAAAGTATGTAATACCCCATATTTCTGTGTATTTTTATTTAATTATTTTGAAGAATTAATTAGGCAAAATATGTTTTTAATTAAATTACGCGAGTGAAGTAATTTAATACGATTAGATAATAATTATGAATATTAAATATTAATCGAGGGATAGATACTGATTAATATTTCATTATGATATTTACTGAGTGTGAATAGTAAATAATTGATAAATTTGGTTATACGGCATAGCGAGTGATATGTGCGTATTTTATTTTATCTCACCGGGAGTCGCGTGAAGACTATTTTGAGGTGAGAAATGAGAAATATATTTTAAGTGGTTTAGATGATAATTTAGAGGTCATGAATGATTCCGGATGGGTCGAAATAGTCGGAAGAGGGTACCCGGGGGTATAGTTTGGATCCCGAGTCAATTTTGGACCAAACCAGCACCTATTAAGGGCGTTTCGGTCATTTTTCAAAAAGAGGTTAAGGGACCTACGAAATTTAGAGCTATATATCTGATATTTAGAGAATAGGTGTTAGGGATCATAACAGAAAAAAGTTAGAGAGGTCATTAGAGAGAAGAGAGAGAACCTACTTTCAACGCTTAAAGAGGGGTTTTGAAGATAGTGAAGAAATATTGTATCTCATGGTGATTGGAAAGGAAGGTTTGAGAAGGAGTCAATCAATCATCAACCAAGAACCATGAAATCAGGTCAATCAAACAAAGGCAAGTGTTTATTGAAAATTAAATTGATGTTATGATACCAATGTGTAGGGTTTTCATGAATAGGTTAATTTTATTGAAAAATCTTGAATGAAAAGTATGAATTGATTTCATGTTTGGGTAGAATTGCATGTAGTTTGTATTTAATTCTGAAGAGGATGAAAAATAAGAAGAATTATGATTATTGCTACGGATCTAAATCTCGTTTCAAGATTGAATGAAAGAGAAAAATGCAAAACTGGAATTGTGAAAGAGTTTTGAGGATTGATTTATTCTTGATTGATTCCGGTAAATTCTTAATGTGTTTTAAATATTAGAAATCATCCTAAGATATGTAGAAAAGAGTTGGTATTGTTGATTTCGATTTTGGCAAATGGATGGTGGAAGAAATTGGTGAAAAACGCAATTGATAACAGAGAGAATGCAGTTGCAAAAAAAAGGACCGGTCCGGTCCTGGGAAGCGAATCGATCAGGTACTCTGAAATTTCTAAAAAATTTCCTTTTTTCTTGTATTCCTAAATGGACGTGGTGGGGGAATACTTATGCACTTGTGAAAATAATATTGGGAGATATATTAATTTATAGTAGGCCTACGAGGGGAGTACGACTTCGTCTTAGAGAGAGAATTAAGACGGGAATGGGATTGGTTATAGTAATTCATAATTAAGGGGTAATTAGGACCCTAAAGTTGTATGAACACTCCTATATATATGGTAGTGTGATAAATCGTTAAGTAAATAGTATGACGAGTATTCAACAGATATATACAACATACTAACATATATTATCGGGTTGTATGAATACCTATTGGTGCATATTACTACTTAGGTTGTATGAATACCTAAAGTATACTATATATAGGTATTGGTGATCGAGGTATGATTCCGAGCCAAGAGATATAAATCATTATTGGTAATCGAGGTAGGATTCCGAACCAATAACCCGTAAAATGTGCTACAGGGAGGTGATTTTATAGTATGTGTTTATACTATATATTTTGTGCAAAATATATATACATAAAGTGTGCTTAATTCTTTATTAGGGTCGATGATTATCCGGACCAATACATGGAAGCTCGATTTGGGGTCGATGATTATCCGAACCAAATCAAAGATAAATGATATTAGGGTCGAGGAGTATGCAGACCAATATACACATGCATAACATTTACCTTGGGGTCGAGGGATATCCGGACTAATGTACCTGATGGGATGATTGGGGTCGATGATTATCCGTACCAATATCCTTATAGTATATATTGTGTGTGAAATATATACTTCATAATATTCTACTTATGTGCTAGAGTAGACATGTAGATGATATATATATATATATATATATATATATATATATATATATATATATATATATATATATATATATATATATATATATATATACATCTAAATGATAAATTAAGTAGAGAGAAACTTAATTTTATGATTTAAAATAGATTGGGAATTTCTATAATAAATTAAGTAGTGAAACTAAATTTTAGAAGTTGAATGGTAACTTTGAAATGACTTATGAATTAAGTAGTGATACTTAATTATGGAAGTTGAATGATGATTAGATGTGAAATGCTATATGAATTAAGTAGTGAGACTTAATTATGATTATTAAACATAATATATGTGAATGTTATATGAAAACTGAATAACATGTGAGAAATGTTAATAATGAAGCGTGTTGTATGGGCGGTACGGGAGAGTAGACTTGATAAAATCGGTTATATAGTTTAGTCAAGATGTATTGGGTATGATATCCATGTTGGGTAAGTATAAGATCGTTAGGAGTGCACATTAGATGAAAGGTGAGCAAACTCAAGGGAGTGTGTGTGAACTTAACATCTGTAATCAGTAACCGATTTTAATTGCGATAAATTACTTGTTAAATATTTTCAAATGTTTTGAGTACTAACTCTTGCTATAAAAATATTTTCAAAACTTTTTAGGTGTCCAGCCACAGGGACGCCCTACTTGGTGGTTTTATTCTAGGGACTCGTAGCTATAGCACTGTGGATGCTGATAGGACTTTGAGTAGATGATTCATTCATTCACATCTAGCATAGGATCTCACTCTTCTATATCATGTTTGGACATGTGGTCCATTGTCGGTATTGTGGTTTCAGTTTTGTTTCAAGTTTACCTTGCAGTTTAAACTTGGTTTATTACTTGGTTTTTATTATTTTTGCCGATGGCTTATTCGGTATGACTTTGTTTCATTTATAAATCATGTTGGTTTGGACTCTAGTATATGTGAATGTCGTTTAGTTTTCGAACTATTTAGTTGTTCTTTTTAATTGGAAGATAAAATTTGGCACCGGTTTAATTAACTATTAGGTGGTTAATAATTAATTTGGTTTTTCGACAGTGATGCTATGAATGAAGCATATGAGAAACCTTTTTTAACTTGATAAAGGCCTGATCACCCGATATATAACTAGGAGGGGTGTCACATATAGTAAAACATTTTTGCCCAAAGTTCTTAGTAGAATATGTTAAAAGAACACATTTTATATAAAAATAAATTTTTCAAGGAGGCGTTCTCGTTCGAACGAAAATCTTATTTCGTTCGATTGACTTTCCAACAACCTTCCAATCATAATGGTCTTGTTAAATAGGGACCCTTTTATTAGATGCTTGTTGGAAGTCTGTTATAAAAAAAATTACTATTTCGTTCCAATTAAATCAATCCCCATTTGAACAAGAACCAAGTCTCATTCTAACGAGATAACAATCTCGTTCTAACGAAATTAAAATTTAAAAAAATATTTTCCAAATTGAATTATAAAATATGCCTCAAGTAAAAAACAAACATACCAGAATAATTTGATCTTGTAAAATTAAAACCAAAAGTTCATATACCTCCATAAAATATTCATGATGATTCAACCGTCTTGTCTTATCTTTATAGCCTAGTGGCACACTCGTGAGCTTTATGTCCTTTGCCCTCACATTCAAAACATCTCACTTCGTTTTTTCTCACAAACATTCTTGCCCTCATTCCCATTTTCATTTTTCTTAACATTCTTGTTTTCTTTGGAAGAATTTTCTTTGTTAAATTTGAGATTTTTTTGTAATTTTTCGATAATTTTGGTAATTTTTATTTTTCGGTAATTTTGGTAATTTTTCGGTAATTTCGATAATTTTTATTTTTCTTAACATTCGCAAAAAGGGCTAAATCATCAATCTAAAAATCAAACTCAGTGTTCGAGTCACAAACCTTTTCCTTTTTCTTTTTGGACTGGGCTTTCAAAGAAATTCATATTTCCTTTTTCTTAACTGTTTTGGGAAACATATTGATTTTGTAAGTTTGAAGCTCTTGTTCGAGTTCTTAAAGTTTCTCAAAAGTCACCCAACGAATTAAGGACAGTGACCTTAGGGATAAAACATGATGGAAAGGGTCTTAAAATCTTTTTCGCGACTCCTGTATTATGAATTCTCTCACTTAAATTAATCGTAGAGTTAATGATATCGGACAATCGTGCATAAAACTCATTAAAGGTTTCAATCTTTAGCATAATAATGGTCTCAAACTGTGTGGTGAGATTTTGAAGCTTGGGATATTTCACGGCATTGGTACCCTCATAAGTGAGTTGAAGGGTATCCCAAGATTCCTTAGATGTGGTGCACGTCATGATGCCACAAAATTCATCAGGGTTGACAGCTCCAGAAATGGCACTCAAATCGGGAGAGTTAAAATTTCTTCATTTAAATTCATCATCCATCCAAGAGGTGATGAGTTTAGAACCTATGACATTGCCATTGGTCACAGTGTGTGGAGTACACCCTCTTTCACAAATAAGACAAACCCTCTCGTCAATAGATTTTAAATCAAACCTCATTCTAGATTTCTAATATGCATAATTAGACCTATGGAAAATAGGTAGCCTATCATAGAAATTATCCATATAAACTCAATTTAAGGATCAAACAATAAATTTGTGTAATCGGTTTTTATACAAATTTGAAAGAATTGGTATGTATAAAAATTCGTGAAAAGGATCACTCAATAATTTAATGCAACCCGCTCTGAGACCACTTTGTAAAAGCAAGGTTTCGAATGAATAGTCCATATATTAGGTTATGCACATAAAGATATAATTTTTAATCAAATTTTATCTTGATTAATATATAGATCTGAATACAAGATAATGTCCAAAGTAAATTATGCCAAAATATACAATCAAACAAACTAAACAGAGCAGAAGAGTAATTGAGGAAAAATCCCTTTCGGGCAAAACCTAAATTTCAAAACTATAAAGACTTTGACAAACTCAATGACTTACAGACTACTTAGATATCCGTTAAGTGTAATATACAGGTATTCAAATCTTCTACATAATGTGATGCAGTCTAGTAATACCCATAAGAACCTGCTCTTCCCTCGGTATTCACTCATCAGCCTCAGGATATCATAATCCTTTCTTCTTCAGCCATAGAGTCGCAACTCCATAAAGTTCAACTGTAGAGAACACTCTATAAGACCCAGCCGTAGAAAAACCTCTACAAGTGTTCGATGTTATTTATGGAAATTGGGTTCGAAAAAACTCAATAAATCTCACTAAGGGATGTATGATTTGGAAAACACAAAAATGAAAAATCTTGGTGCAATTTTAGAAAAAATATTTTTGCCCAAAGCTCTGAATAAAATAAGTTAAAAGAATCCCTTTTTATAGGAAAACCTTTTTTTCGAGTTGACGATCTCGTTCGAACGAAAATAGGACTTCATTTGAATGAAAATAAGGTTTCATTGCAACGAGGTCCAATCTCGTTCGAACGAAAAACTTATTTCCTTCGATCAACTTTCCAAAGACCTTATAACAAAAGTGATTTTGTTAAACAAGGACCCTTCGGTTAGATGCTCGGTAGAATTTCGTTTTAACGAAATCAATCTCATTCGAATGAGAACCAAGTCTTGTTTTATTGAGAGAACCATCTCATTATGAAATTGAAATTAATTGTTTTCAAAATTGAATTATGAAAAATGCCTCGAGTAAAAAACATACATCCCAGAATAATTTGATTGAGTAAAACTGAAACCAAAAGTTCATATTTCTGTATAAAATGTTTATGATGATTCCAATGGCTTGAATATCTAACCTGAAGCTCAGTCACTAACACATCTTCAAACAATAGTGGGGGCGATGTGGATGTAGTATTTAGTTTGTCACTTCAGTTTATAAAGTGATACGCCAAAATAACTACACTATAAGAAATTATAAAATCTTTCTCTTACAATTAACTTCACGTGGACCCAACTTATTTGCCGAACAAGCTTGGAAAAAGAAAAGGATATGGAAGAGGCAATAGGGAAATTTCTAGCGGCATGGTCCATTAAAGAAATTCAGTTTCCTAAATGGCTATCGAACCCAATAGTAGTGAAAAAACATAATGGGAAGTGGGGAGTGTGCATAGACTTCACCAACCTCAACAAATCTTATCGTAAAGACATATTTTCTTTTCTAAAGATCGACCAATTGGTCGACGCCATAGCCAGTCATGAACGGATGAGTTTTTTGGATGCATACAAAGGGTACCACCAAATCCTTTTATTTAGACCCTATTAAGATAAGACCTCTTCATCACCACTCTCGTCCCATACTATTACAAAGTTATGACATTCTTTCTCAAGAATGCAGGAGCTACGTATCAACAATTGGTCACCAAAATATTTAAGGAACAATTAGGAGACACCATGTATGTGTACATAAACGACATGCATGTCCAAAAAAGCATAAATCCAACCACCTGCAGGACCTAGAAATACTTTTGAGATCCTCGTATACTGCATGATAAAGCTTAATGCAACCAAATGATCCTTTGAAGTCTAATCTAGGAAGTTCCTTGGGCATTTAGTTATCAAAGGGGGGATTAACGCTAATCTGATCATGATAATGAACAATGTTTAGATAACAAAGATGCTTCGTGATATTCAAAAGTTAACTAGAATGCTGGCATCTCTCAATCCATTCATCTTCAAATCGTTCAAGAAAAGCTGACAATTTTTTTAACTGTTGAAAAAGGAAAAAGGAAAAAGGAAAAAGGACTAATAAGGAATGAAGGACGCTCTAATGCCATTGATAAAATCAAATCATACCTAAAGTAACCTCCCCTTATTTCAATCCTTAGACTAGGGAAGTCAGTTTGCCTACATCTCATAGTACCGATCACATAGTCAATCCAGACTTGATTTTCAAGAAATAGGGGTGCCAAGCTCCTATTTTTTATGTTAGTAAGATACTCTTTGACAAAGAGAAATGCTACCTTCCACTTCGTAAATTGGCATGCTCAGTCATTTCTTCTAAAAAATTAAAGCATTATTTTGAATTTCACTCAGTCATAGTCATCAACTTTTTCTCCCTAAAAGAAGTCCTTAGGAAAGTTGACCAATCTAGACAGATGCCCAAATGGTCGGTGGAACTTGGAAAGTTCGATATGCACTATTTACCAAGGACTGTGATAAAATTAAAAATGCTAGAAGACTTCATTGTTGACTTTACAGGATCTGGAGGACCCAATGCTAAGGACTTCACCGATCATCCAATCAACTAAGAGTTTGACCAATTCAAAAAGTGGACTTTATATAGACGCTGCCAAATGACAATGATCGAACAAGGGTTCATCTTCGAAGCATCCAATAATAAAGCTGAATAAAAATCCCTCATCGTCAGGTTGCGCAAAGCCTTATCTTTAAGCGTGAACCACCTTGACATATATTTCCACTCAAGGTTGGTAGGTAACTAAGTGTCAAGAGATTAACTTGATAAAGATAAGTGATATTAGTATATCCGCGGGTCACCCAAGACTTAGTTGTTAAGTTTGAAACGGTCCATATTCAAAAATTCCCCCGAGGGAAAAATAGTCAGCCGATGCTCTAGTCACTTAGGGGGTCATCAGTAGACTTCAGACTCAAAAGATTAATCAAAGTGGAACTCCTCGCCCAGCCCAGAATTGTGAAACCAAAGGTCATCGAATAAGTCCTCGCCATTAAAAAAGCTCCTAGCTGGATGGATCCGATCACAACTTATTTACAAAAAGATGTCTTACCAACCGATAGTAAATAAGCTTAGGTCAGAACAAAAGCTGTCCATTTTCAATTGTTGCCTGAAGGCAAAGTAAATAGGAGGTCTTTCACGAGTCCCTTCCTTCAATTTGTGCAACCAAATGATGTCGACCGTGTCCTATATTAGCTTCATGATGGTATTTTTGGAATCCATGCAGGGGCATATCTTTAGCTTTTAGAGTGATTAAGGAAGGATATTAGTGGTCATACATGAAGAAAGATGCAGTCTTATATGTCAAAAAATGTGCGAAGTGTTAAAAGTTCTCACCCATGCTCGACCATCGAACTGGTGACTTAAAATCATTGATTGCTCCATGATTGTTCGTTCAGTGGGGTTTGGAGATCGCGGGCCCTTTACCCATGTCACCAGGAAACCATAAATATCTCCTAGTCAGGATAAACTATTTTAAAAAGTGGATTGAAGCAGAGACATTGGCAAACATCAGAGATATTGATATGATCATATTCATCTGGAGGAACATTGTGATTCGTTTTGGCGTGCCAAGAATAATTATCATAGATAATGGAATGTAATTTGAAAATGGGATATTCCAAAACTTTTTTCAGTAAGCACCACTTCAGCCAGGGGTGATCGCACCCATGAGTTTTCCCAAAATCTGTAGTGACTTTTATAAAAAAAATAAAAAAATAAACCTATTTATATGTTTTTAAAAGTATGTGGGCAATTACTTAAAAAATTAAATTGTTAAAACCTTAAAAAAAGAAGCTAACATAATTTATAGAAAACGTCTGCCTCTTTTTATCTCATTCTCTCCACTCCTCGCGTTCGTCCTAATCTCCCTCTCCTCATCATTTCCCCACTCCCCTATCCTATTCTCTCTCCATATCCCTCCCATGTCCTCATAATAGTAGTAACACATGGGCCCGTCTTAGCAGGAAGGATCACCTGGCTAGCTCGATAGCAGAAGTCCAACAACTTACACATTCCGGCCCACACATTTAGTATGTTATTTTTTCAGTATATTAGTTAATTTTGTTCATTATGTTAGTTAATTATTTTCTTCAGCATGTTAGTTAACTTTACTTAGTTTAGTGTTCTAAAATTTTAGTTTTAATTAGTTGTTAGTATTTTGAATTGTTTTGAGTATGTTGCTCAAATATATGTTAATTGTTGATGAAATTTTCTTTTTTTCCCCAAAATTTGTTGATGTTGCTGAAACTTGTATGAAATAGGTTCTTATTACTAAAATTTTAATTTGTCCCCAAAATTTGTTGTTTCTAAAATTTGCATGAAACTACAATTGTAATTGGTTGTTAAAAAATGGTGGTTTATTTTGTAGGGGTAAAAAATTAGTGAATATTAATTAAAAGTTTTGGGGGGGTTTAAAATTGAAAAACAAGTAAAATTAACCCAAAAAAATTCGCCTCGGGGGCACCTACCCCCAAACCCTCGACATTTGTAAAACTTTCCCGGACCCATAGATAAAAAAATCCTGGGTCCTCCACTGAGTTATACTAAGTGCCCTACCTTCAAAGCAATGGCCAGGACAAGGCTTCCAACAAGACTGTGCTTGACATCATTAAGAAGATATTGGAAAAGTCAAAAGGTGCTTGGGTGGATGAACTTCCCCATGTCCTTTGGGAATATCATACCACGCTAAGAAGATCGCTTGGGAAAACACCCTTTGTTTTAGCCCATGTAATGGAAGACATTATCCCTCTGCTGGAAGCTGGCTTACTAACCATGAAGACTACAATTACCAACCAAGGCCTAGATGGGGAAATTATAAGGACTTAGGTCAACCTAACCAATGAACATAGGTAACAAGCCTTAATCAAGTTAGTTTGCTACCAAAAATAGTTGACTAAGAAATATAACATATAAGTCAAACCAAGAAGGTTCCAGGTAGGATATTACATCCTAAAAAAAGTTCTTAGCAGCACCAAAAGACCTTTAGATGGAAACTTAGGTTCTAACTGGGAAGGATCATTCAAATTCATTATAGATAATTTACAAGGAGCCTACCATTTGGAAACAATAGGGGCAGGGAGATCCCGAGGACCTAAAATAAGGCAAATCTTAGGAAGTTTCATTTCTAATAAGTTTATTTCTCAAAACATTTATTTCATAGCTTTATTTCAAGTTTTGAATCTCCATTTCCTGGAATACTTTAATTTTAATTAATACAAGTAAAGTAATTATTATTCCATCATTCCTCCAAATAACATACCAGTTCTTTTTACTATTAGTATGTACGGTCAAAGTTTGGTTATCAACATAAATTCCTTAGTATGATTACACTTAATTAAAACCTCAAGTTACATTTTTTTCATCATAAAATACACGAAAGCATTAAGAGATGTGTTGGCAGGCAAAAGACCTAAGGGGGATCCCTAGGTACTAACCGTCCCGACTTTGCTTAGGTAAAAACTTTAAACGAGTGTATGGCTCTACAACAAGTGCATTTTCACCAGAGTTTGGTCTAGGCCTAAGGTTGTGTGAAGGCACAATCTAAAAGTTAAGAAAGTTATAAAAAAATTCTCGGCATAAGATATGGAAAAATGCAAAGTGTGAAGTTAAATAAGAATTCTACAAAGCAATCTTTTACAAAAATCTTATACACTAGAAGAATTACAAAATACAGCGTAGACACAAAGTGTCCATCCCCAACGAGTTATCATCTTGGAAATTACAACTCTTTATCTATCATCGGGATTCATCTTAAACTCGTCGTCACTGTCAAGTGTCAACAAGTAATCATTCTCAAATAGAAGAGGAGCAATGTCAAGAGTTATTCAACTTTCATCACTTCCAAATGGAGGATGACTATAAGCAGGGAACTCCACTTGGTACCTATACCAAAGCTTGGAATCTTTGGGGACCTTTATAATAGCTAGGGCATTTAGCCAACCATGCCTATATACCACTCAATTATCTGTATCCATCTTAAGAGGGCATCCACCCATCCTTCATCATAACCAATAACCCAAACTACTCGATGATCCCTCCTTAAGAGGTATTTTAACTCTATTATGACGTAACCAAGGCCCAAATTAATCGTACGATCTATTTTTAAGCCCTCCACATCTTTAACAAGACTCTCCCTTGGAGAAATACTCTTGTTTTGTAATACCTCCACGACATCTCCGATATCCCTAACATCACACTACAAACTAGTGGACATACGAGATTATTCATCAAAATCACTTGTCATTTTTATAGATCTTGTAGAATATAGCTAAACGCACCATAAACTTGACTACTGGCATCCCGATTAAGTATTAGATCCAAGTCATGAGTCTGTAAAAAAGGTGGGACCCCTACAATCCTATTTCCAAGCTACAAGAATCAAAAGAAAATCATTCAAGCGTAAGAAAAAGTAGATTTCAAACAACAAAGATTTTTCATTAAATCAAAAGGAGTGGAATAATCCCTTACAAACACTCAAAAACACAAGAATACAAGGATTTGGGGGGAACTAAACTAATCCCAACTAACTTTGACCTTATTCTCCCTTCACATTCTCTTGGGGTTTTAAGTCTTATCCTTGATCGACATCCACCACCTGTTGTTCAACCACAGCCTCTGCCTAGCCACTACATGAGGCCTTCTTTCCTTTTTCCTCCATTGGTGTAGAACCTGGGTTATGTTCCCCAAATAGCTCAAATTCTGAAGGGACATTGGTCTTGACAAAGGTCGCATCTCACCGTTTTTTTAAATTAGACTTTCAAATGAAAATAATTATTTTGTGCTAGGCGAAGGCTTCCACATACCCATGATCAAAGGCCTCATCTTTGTACGCTCCCATGACATGAGGATGATCATTATTAGCCTTTTTCAGTGCATCATGTTTTATCCTCAACTAATCAAGATATGTCCTCAACTTATCAACCTCCAAGCTGGTGGAATTCTTCTCGTCCTCATACGCACTTTTGGAAGAGACCAAATACTCTTTAGACTTGTTCAGTTCCTTCATCAACTAATTTTTAGCCTTGACCTGATTGGTACCCCTATTAATCATGGAAACAAATTCTTCCATAAACTGCAAAGATAAACCACAAGTTAACTCAATTACCAAAATAGGGAAAAAATCAAATCAACGGGTGTTAAACTTAACAAAAAAAATTCTTATATGACATGAGAAGAAAAATGATATGAGGTCAGCATGTCGACTTGCTCTCAGCTCAGTTCCATCTTGGCCCTTCTAAGTAGACCAAGGGGGCAACGATGGGTTCTTGTTCATCAACATGATTCGGATGCCCTTCCCCATGTTATGGGCATCCACCCTCTTAGTGGTAATATCAATAGAAGAAGAGGGAACGATTTTATCCTTATTCTCCTCCTCCTTATCCTACTCAATAGAATTAACCAAAATAAGGATCTCAGAAGGACCTATGACCTACCTCCTTTAATGACCATTGCCTTTGGAGAGGTGGGGAGGTTGGAGTCATCCGCAAGAATGAGGTTTCTCTTTCTTGGATCCATATCATCCTTGTGATTCATTGGGATGGTATTCACATTCACGGGCTCAAAAAAGGACTTGGTGGAGGCTCTGGAAAACCCCTCACTTATTTAAGGAACTAGTATTTTAGGGATGGAATCCACAGGCCTAGTTGTAAAGTTGAATGTGGATTTTTTATACGCAAATAGTAAGGATGCTGACCAAGGATGTTGTCCACCTGGAACCAAGGGCCTCCTTAGCTTCCAAACTTTAATAAGCTATTCACTATTAAAATAATAGGTATCTTTCTTATTTGATCCAACTGAACAAATAAAATGAGAAATCAAATGTTAGTGTATATTTCAACCAATTATCAACCAATAAGAGCATAATTTGAAGAAAAATTATGGTAAACCTATTCCCCATCCTTACTAGGGCATAAAAACCCTTTATACAATTCATCACCGACAGGAATTGGTGGATGTTGCCAATTTTTGGCAATATCCCTAACCCTAATACCCCTTAATATAATTATGAATATTGATACCTAAAATTCTATCAACTTTTCTTTCCTTCAAATAAAAATGTTGTTAGTCGCCTTTAACCATAGATAGTAGTACCTGAGTTTTGGAATCCCTATTTGGGTTCCATATAATTCGTTCATTCTATGAATGCCATTTATGACCCTCCATGTGTTTAGATAACATTGGGAAGGAATAACATGGAAAAATTTTAAAAATTCTAAGAAGGGTTTATTAGGGGAATATTTATACCCCCCCCCCCCTAGCCATTGATATAGTGTGAATCCAGTGACCGTTTTCAACGTTATAACAATCGGTAAGAATATCAGTACATTTTATAGTTACCCAGTTGAGAATGGAATACTTATTCATAAATTCCCCCAATGGTATGCCATTCACGATATAAACTATTTTTTTCTCAAGAATAGAGAAAAAAACAACAAAATTGAAGAAATTTATAGAAGTATCACAAGAAAAATTGAAAACACAAAAGAGAAAAAAACTTACAAGTGAAGTTTGTTACAAGAACTTCCGGTGCTTTGAATAGTTGAGGTGATGGAGTAAAATAAGGGGTGGATGTTTTTGATAACTTGGTTCAAATTTTGAGCCCAAGGTCATTAACTGACAAGAAAAAGATCCCTTCAGGACACCATCTCTTCCTCCCCTATAAATGTAACCATTACCCTAGGGAAATGGGGCGTGTAATTTTTTTTATTAGAGAAAAGAGAATAATAAGAAAAGTCAAACACCCCATGGACATAGGACGCTCCCAAACCGCATAAACTCTTGTGTGATGAGATTGGTTTTATTCTTTTTTACATTAATTATTTAGGATTATTTATTATGGGATAATTTCGCATGCGGTTATATTATATTATTATGATCAACGAATTCTTAATCATTATTGTGGCTAGTAGATCCCATATACATACTCTAAAAATTCAAAATTGAAAGTTTTGATTATTTAAAGTAAGGAACCTAATGTCCCATGAACATTAATGTTAAACTTTTGTAAATCAAAACGAATTATAAGTTCAATAATATTATGTGTAGAGCTTTTATTTTTCACAAACAAACGAGAGGACTCAAAGTTAATAAATTTATTTTTTATGAACCCAACGATTCATATTCACATGATATTAAAAACCTTGTACTTATATAAGTTTATAAACATTATGCCATTAAAAGAAAATGAAGTTTTGAATTTCTATCTTTGGAACCTAACTTCCATATCACTTGATTAAGAACCAAAAGTTTTAATAAAAAATTGAATCTAGAGTTCTAATTAAGATATTAGACTTTCAAATATATTTATGATCAAATTATTTATATCTCTAAATGAATGACCCAAAACAAAGGGGCTCATATAAGGTCAAGGATAAAGTATTCACAATACATAATCCTATAATCTAACTTTATATTAGAAAATTAAAGCTCTTATTTATGAGGTAGAAGTCTTTAAATTTTGATCGGGACTTAAAGTTTTGATCCATAAATTAAGAACTTAAAGTTGTTGTTTTTAATTAGTCAATTGTACATATAATAATCTCCTTTAGTGATATCAATGATATAGTTAAAGTTTCTTTTAATGATTATGTCATGATGTGTGTATGTAATCCGTATGATGGTCGAGAGTCATCAACACGCTTGAAGCATGATTTTTATTCATTACGTTAATTCAACTTGAGCTTAGAAATTTCTCTCAATAATGTTCATTTTTTTTCACAAAAATATGATATAACTTCATCAATAATTCTCATCACGTTATTAACCCATGAGATAATATTCTCTTTATTAAAAATACTTTCATAAATTCAAAGTTTTGGTAAGTAGGATAATTATGCTTATATATTTACTTACCCAAAAGTGATTTAGGAGTTTGTTTCTAATAGCATATATGTGTGTATATCTCCTTGTAACTTTTTTTTCTTAGAGCATGTGGCTTAAGATTTTGTTTATCTTATTGGTTTCCAACCATATGGTCCATTTTGACCATAATTCTTCCTTGTCTTGTAAATTGAATTAACCTCACTTCTATGCTTTAGCCTTTTTGTGTCCTTGATGTCTTTCCTTCGTACATTCCATAATAGGGGGGGGGGGGGGGTATGTGAGAAATGTTCCTAATTTAGGTGGGGAATATATGATCACATGGTATTTGGGATAAAATATACGTCTTTCCACTATTTGCTTATATCTTTTATGGTGGTACTAGCTTTTTCATATGTTTTTTCTTTGTACATTGGTATGTTAATGAGTTTTCTAGTGTGTATTGTAAAATATGATTTAATCGCTTCTTGGAAAGTTGAAAAGTGAAATCATCTGGGTTCATGATAGGTAATACATCATCCTTTGGACTTTATCTTGGCTAGTCATGGTTGATAGGTTCATTTCATTTACTTGTAATCTTGCTTTGTGTTTTTTTTTCACGAAATAGACAAAGGGGAAGATTGTACGAGTATAGTATACACATGTTCCCTCTCTTAGTTGGATTTTATTATTTTCTTTCCAAATAACATTTCTTTGTCTATCCAAGATGTCTTTATTGTACCATACATCTTCTTCAATTTTTAAGATCTTAAAGCCAACCCTTTAGTCTTCATCATCACCCGACCATAATTAGGATGAAGGTAAAATGACCTAGAGTACGTAGAATTTTATTGGTTATGAAATTAAATTAAAAAACTACTTTTAACAACATAAAGTGTATTTTTGTTTTCAATTGCAAAAAATGTTGTAGTAATTTTTCTATATAGAAATCTACTTTGAAAATATACATTTGTGTGAACCTAGAACACTCCCTATAGAGAAGCATTACTTCAATGGTCATGAATGAGTTAAGTTAGCCTTGGAATATCCCTGCTTCTGGACATGTCCTTATCTTCACAGAAGGTTCGCTACAATGACGCTTTCCATCACTTCGGCGAAGTGTTTTCACTAGTCGTGCCCATAGCCAATTTAAAAAAAAATCCTGATCTTATCCTTGACCTTGTGTTGTCGAGGATTCACACCATCTTCACTTTTGCAAATAGACCATATTTCATAATATTTTTGAATCAAAGATCTTTTTATGGGATATTTTTAACAAACACCTTTTCAAATGATGGGACATAATGGATCTCTCTCTCTCCTCTCTCTCACTCTCTCACTACATAGCGGGGGGCACAAGTTGATATGACCTATCTTGATTTGGGGTTTTTAAATCATTAGATTTATTTTCAAAACTATTTATCCCCCATTTTCTCTTCTTCTAAACTATTTTAAGAGATAAAAATATCAAGGGAGAAGGTAGTGCTTTTATTTCTTCATTTTTGACAACTTAAGAACCCTTTTAGGAAAAATATCCAAGTTCTTCCTTGTTCATCTTTGTTATCTCCTAAATATCATAAGATTAAGGGTGGTAAATGAATGGATACGAAGCAAATACCATGATATCCATATCTATATCCTCTATCCGGATGCACTATGCATATGCATATTCGTATCCGTATCCACCCGAATAGTAAAAACAACTATCCATATTCGTATCCTCTCGGATTCCCCGCATTCAAATAATATTCGTATATGTTTACATTCTTATTCATTGCAATTGACTTACCTCTTTTAAAATGTAGTATCCATACTACTGTAATAAAAAATATAAAACCTTAACTGTTTAGAATCAATAATTTAGAATCAACAAATAGATCTACCATTTCGTAATCAACAACTTGGAAATTAAAACCAACAATTTATCCCTATAGGTGTTGTGTGCTTCTGTGTATTACTGTGTGCATCTGTGTGTGTTGTTGTGTGTGTGTATGTGTTGTATGTGCATGAGCGTGTGTGGTGTGTGTGGGGGGGGGGGGAGGGGGGGGGAAGAGCTTACCAAGTTACCAGTAGAGGGAAGGTTTTGGAGAAAAAGGCGTGCACCAAAAATTACGGAGAATGGAATAACGGGTAAAATGAAAGAGAAAGGTTTTAGGTCAAATGTTTTGTTCGAGTTTATTTAGCCCCCCTTTTTTTTTCTTTTCTAATGTTTTTTTTTCTATTTTTCTTTTCAACCCACTCATCATCTTTTGATTTTTTTTAAAGTATTATCTCTTCATTTTTTGAAAATGAGTGAAAAGTGATGATTAACATTTTTATATTATCTATATTATACGGAGTAAAAGTTTTTTTTACTGTTCCATAAGATGATAACGTACTTAGGGGCTATGATTAAACCAACAATGCAAGAATCCAAGGACTTCGATTATTTTGTTGCATTTTCCTCTTTTGACCTTTATTATTGTGTTTCCCCTTCTTTTCACTCACTATGAAAATGTTCCCCGTCTTTTACTTTAATTCAAAAAAAGGTTAAATACGTAATACACACAAAACCAAATGGTACAATTCATTCATCTTCATTTTCCTCTCTCTATCTCTCCCTCTCCAGTTAGTGAGGTCACAACCTCACTTCTTTTGATTTTCTCTCTCGCGCTCTCGCAACATCAAGATAAGGTAAATCTCTAAGCTAATTATATTTCTTCTACCTTCATCTTAATTTGTTTTAGTTCAAGGTTCGTTTGTTTGGTTTAGTGGTATCCCTACACTCAGTTTCGTTTTTATTTTGTTATCTCCATCACGGAGAAAACCTAAATGCAGCTTATTCGGATAAATCATTTGGAGAAAGCTGTGATGCAATTTGATCATTTGGAGAGAATTGTGATTCGAGTTAGTTGGGGAAGAAAGAGGTAGGACAACATGGTTCCCCCACCTTTAAGACCACATTTTGCACCCCTACTTAGACTTCTAGCATCAGGGCATCTTTAATCAGGGGGTTCTCATCATTAGTAATGCGGTTTTTAGAAAAAACATAAGAATGACTTTTAGGTACAGCCCCAGGCAGTGCTTGTTTTAATGTGGATGGGTCATTTGTACTTTGGGTCACCCCATCATCTATGTTAGTTATTCTTTGTTATACTTTTGTATAAATTTCAGCATCTTACTTGGTTTTGGCTGAACAACATTGTTGTAATGAATTTATAGTTTTGATTTTTTTGGTTGCTTACCAGGTGCTTGATAAAATTTCCAAGTGAGTTTTTATTCTATTGGTTGTCAAATAAAACGTTGCACATATTTTTTATTGATCCAATATTTTTTTTCGGGTTTCTACATCACGCTATGTTTATTAGAGAAAATGTACTCGACTGCTGAGATAAAAGAAGAGATAGAGAATTGAATGTTGAATGTTCTGGTGTCCAAGATGAGGGAATTGAAAAGGGAATGTTTTGCAACTTCCTAGACTTTTATTTCTTCTTAACTAAAATATCGCGTAAAGAGCTTTGATGGTGCGTTGTGTCATTGCATTGCATCATTTAACTGTTTTTACTTCTTATCATAAGGGTTGAAAATTTTTGGATGCCAAAACTATGGCAGCTCCCTCAGACATCATGTTTTTTAAAACTTTCTCACCTAAAGTTGTTTATAATTTTTATTTAATGTCATCTATATCATTTGATCTCAACTTAAACAGAGGATATGTATTCCATCTAGATCTATCCTTTTTTTTATATATATTTTCACATCTCGAATGAAAAGTTAAAGTATTTACTTATGTTTATGTATAATGGATTATGAGGTATAAAGCTGCTAGGCAAGACACCATAGTTCTGGTTGGAATAGAATATGGAAGTTCTCGAGAATGGCCTGCTAAGGGCCCAATGCTACGGGGATTAAAAGCAGTTATTGCCAAAAGTTTTGAGAGAATTCATCGCAGTAACCTAGTCGGAATGGGCATCATTCCACTATCTATCAAGATCGATGAGGATGCAATATTTATTTCAAATGGAAATAAACTTAGGTGTACTAAATTAAATATCATTCTCAGCATGTGACAGATATATGAGACATATAAAAAAAATCTCAAGATAATAATCAAATTGATCCGATTACTATAACCATTCATGCAATTATAAAATCCATTACCATGCTAATCTCGAAAGTAATTCCAACTCTAACTAAATATAAATCTCAATGAAATAATCCAACTACGAATAACTAACAAAAACCTTAAACAATTGTTGAACCGATTGGCCCATCAAATCCATAAATAAAATTCTCATAATAAAAGCGATGGAAAAAGAAATCAATCCTAACGACTAAGGCTTATAAAATAAATCTCCAACGGCATGTCCAAAAATATCTCCAATCACTCCAGCTACTCCAGTGCTATACTTGAAATGTTAGTCAACGCAATGGGTTAGATCCCACTGCATAAATACTATATACTCTCCCCAATTAGGTTCCATGAACCTAGCAGTAGGATTATACATGATAAACACTATAATAGATTATTTCAATTTAAGCGATATATAAATTAATAGGCGAGTAAAATAAAATGACACTATCTACCCACATAACTGGGTCACCCCACTATTCTAGTCCAATTATCCCACTATGATTTAAAAATTAGCTTTTATCCTTACTTAATTTGATTGTTAATTATTTTTATTCATGCGATATCATTATGGCCAGTCGATACCTTATCGAACGTGCACACACTCTTGGCATGCTTAAAGTTCTTCACATCACACCCATTCCCCCTTACTATAGCCACTGAACCCGAATTCTGTCAATTTTGCACATACTCGTGAGGTTCCATAAACGACACATAACTATAGCCAGTTGGGCCGTATTTTGTCAATTCCGCACATACTCGTGATGCCAACACACAACTGAGTCGCTATATCCAATCAACCCGTATTCTATCAGTCCTGCACATACTTGCTCTGCAAATTTATTTTTAATACCAGTTTATTATCTTAGGTATTAATTCTCAATTTCTCAAATTATCATTATTTTAGCCTCACCCTATTATAGAGCACAAATCCTCAAACCTACCCCGTGTCGTCTTCAAAACACAAGTATGTCCTACCCAATTATATAGGATGAATATCTACTATTAATTTCCTGATAATCTTGCGCCTAGACTATCAAATCAACGGAACGACACAAAAATCAGCCCCACCCCGACACATCTCATCTGTAAAAATCTACACTAACTAGTCTCGTACCTAGAAAGTTTTACCCACAACTAAGACATACACACTAGTCCTATACATAGCAAGTACTCCTAATATTCAGGTGAGAGTATAACTACCCAAAATCCCGTCATCCCAGAGGTGGCAAATATAATTAAGTCTATAATGCGAATAAGACATTTTTTGCAACAATTCTACCAATTTCTCATAACATTACAAATAAATCTAATTTCATTCGTTCAATCAATTTTTGTAATTAAACAACTTATTTTATTCAACTAATATAATTCCAAATCATGCAAATTTATGGTACACCTAACAAGAATTTCCTTTTTATCCCCTTACATAATTTTATGTGATTTCACAATCCCTTTCAAATTTAATAAGGCTACTACGATTTTCTACATGCAAATCTACACCCACATCAACAAAAATCCAATCTCTAACCTAAGCACAAAAGGGTCATAAGTCTTAATTCATATTAAAAAATTTCACAAAAACAGTCCCAATATATATCTCACTTTCCCTAATTAAGGTTGCTATTTTAAGAAAATCATCTAAATTAAGGTTTAGGCGATATTTAAAATGCATAATACTAAAGAGAAAGAATATAAGTATTTATAGAAAAGTTGATTGAAAATTCTAATTGAATAATTGCATTCCTCTCAAAAAATTGATAAAGACTCGTTCTTGAACAAAATTGAGAAAACATGGTTTGAGTCTTAAAAAATTGGGTTGAATCTTCATTTAATTTAGGGCTTGGGTTTGTACATGAGAGGTGGTAAAGATGTGGAAGACTTCTGGTTTAAAAGTTGGTGAAAAAGTATTTAGAAAAGTCTAACCCATAGTTATTTTTATATTAAAAAGATTAAGGGTTTTAATCAACTCAAACTCTAACAAAATCTAACAAACTGCCGACACTAACCAGGGCGAATCGATTCACCCTCCAAGCCAAATCGATTCAGACCTGTTCAGCTCACCAGTTCCCCCCAAAATGTATATATATATATATATATATATATATATATATATATATATATATATATATATATAAACCCGATTTCACCCCCAATTTCAATTCCGATTAAAATCCTATTCTCCATAAATAAAATCCAACATATTAAATTGCTAAAAATAATTAAAATCAAAAATTTTATTTTTTCGAATTTCGAATTAAATTAAATTATTATTAGTTCAAAATTATGGGGTGTTACATTTATCGTACTTGTTCTCTATTTCTCACACAAAAATAGAAGATACTTTCTCTCATACCTTTCATGGTATATGTTTCTTTCCTACTATGTTTTATATCCAATATGGTGTTTATATGTTCTTAACTCACCTATATTTTAATCTGTCACTGTATGTTTATGGATTTTTTTTCCGGAACTTTGTAAATGATAAATATGACTTCTTAATCGCATTTTTTGAAATGTGAATAATGCTCCCCAAGGTGTTGGCTCGATTTTACTTCGGTTCTACTTGGAGTTGAAGTTTGTGTTTTTATATATAGTTTTCGTTCGTTTACCATTTTGTGACCCAGTATTTGAGTCGTATATAAAATCCAGTTTTCAAATATATGATAATTCTTTTTTGCTTATGATAGTGTCAGAAATTTGAGGATCATTAAATTTGTACATATATTATTTGCGAGTGTTTTTTCTTCTCGTCATAAATATCCACCTTCTTAGGGTTTTTATAACAAGTTTATAAATGAGTTTACTATTTAGTTCGAAAATTTTATTATTAGTTTTCACCGTCATTTTTGTTACAAGAATCGTGATGTGCATGTACATTGGGAGATTCAATAAGGTACACAAGGTACCCCATTTTTCATATTCGATCTCCAGTTAGACCATCTTTACGATGGACAAATTAACATTGATGAGTTGTGTGAATAGTAACGTGTTAATGGTGTATGCAACTACTTTTCTGGAAGATTTACATTTTGGTATCTAACTTAAATTTTAACTTGTTTATTATATGTTTGTTATGCGTGGGTAATAGTTTTGATCATCTATAAGCACAATCATTTGGGCCGATGGTAGTATCAAGATACTTTTTTATCTTAATAACACTAAAAAATTTATATATTTTATTTGTTTTGGATTCCTATTCTATGGTATTTTTTATATTTGGAAGAAATTCAATAATAATCTAATTAATTACATTTTTTGGCTATTGGGTGTTGGGAAAAAATTCAATAACAATCTGATTAATTACATTTTTTATAGAGTTTTAAAACTAGGGTCTTGATACTAAATTTGGGGTTTTAATTTTCGTTGTTATATCACTTTCTATCATGCTTTAGATTAACTCTGTGCACGTTATTCATTTTAGCAGTTTGTTGTGTACTATTACTGCTTGGAGAGTAATATCTTGATATGTCACAAATTTACTATTTCATCACGGCTCTTTGTAGTCCTATTTTTGGATATTAAATTGGTTTGGTTTTTTTGTAGAAGCTTTGTTGCGGTACGAAAATAGGTAATGGATGTTGAAGCTTTGGAAAAGAATGTCATGTTGGTTGAAGTAATTGAGTCATGTCATATTGGGAATTAATTTATGTTCATTATAAAGTCCAAATCTGACCAACTTCTGTTTTTTTTCTACTGTGTGGGCAATCATAACTAATGTTCATGATAATCGAGAATGTCATGTTTTTTTTATTTCTCGATATGTATGACTTTTCTTACACTTGAATTTATGCATTTTATATTTATGCACATTGTATTTAATTATATCGTGGGGAATCACAATATTCAATCTCTTCAACGTCAATAAAATCAAGTTGTACTCTTCTCTTTCCTGAAGCACTTTTGCCTCAAATATGGTATTAATAGATCCGTACAAGCTCAGTTTCTTTGGTGCTTTCAGGGCGAACGTTGTGTAGCTGAGTCCGTGTCCAATTCCGTATACTAAATCTCCGGTATAAAATTTAAAATACACTCCCAAAGACTTTACACCCATTTTGCACAATCACCTCCTCTTTTTATATATATTCACAACGCCTATTTAAAACTTCTTTTACTGTTCGAAATTGCAGTGATAATTTTGGCTTGCATAATTTGGATCATCTCCCTCTCAAATTCTTATTTTATATTAATGGTCCGTTTGGCAATTCAATTCTAAGGTTTGGAATTGGAATTCGAAAGCTAATTTCAATTCCGTGGAATTAAAATTAGTCTTCGAATTCTATTTTCATAGCTTGAAATTGAGTTGACATACGGACCCTAAAAGGCTTTCCATGTTTTTTCTCAAACTATAAAGTTTGTGCGGGGAAAATTATGACTACAACTGACGATGAAGCACTATATATGTCATATGTAAACCAATCCCATCTATTAATTGACAATATGACCTTGGACTACCATGAACAATTGTTGCTACAGCGAGCATGTGGGCTCTGTTATCAATTACCCAAGTGTACTCCTCATACATAGTTGAACGCGGAGGGGGTGGAGATTCCGAACCTGGCCTTATGTTGTTATAATTGACCTTTTCTTCTTAACAGTAGGGTGCAATAGACAATCCACGTTTATAGACAAAATTCAACACCACACGTGTGTAAAAACACAAGCGTGGAGAACAATACAAGCAGCTTATTTTATATTCTGGAAGTACACAAGGGGTCATTTTGATCAGACTTAGTTCTCACCTTATCGTCTCAGTCGGATGGTTCTGTTAGTTGAGTTGATTTGTCTATTTTTTGGTTGTTATATCTCAAACTTTGAAATATTTCTACAAATCAGACACATTTACGTGGACTTATTCTCATAAGAGCACCGAAAAGACAACTTCACATTGTAGTATTCTTACATCAAGTGGGTTTTAGTTTGTCTCATAATACAATATGTATATTTTATAGTTAAATTTATACGTTGCAAGCATACTCTTATATTAGTATTGCATAATTATGAGATGAGTAAGACAACATTGAAGTGTTATCTGCTGAGATTCTTAATACATCTACAATGTTACAGTGTGGATTTGTTCCAACGTTAAGAAAAATTTACAGTGTGGCTTACTTTATTTAATGTTTGCATAGGGTTATGATATTGCCCTAACAATCATTTTGTTAGAAAAGCAATATTGTATATTGTATCAGTTCAAAGTTTTCGCCGTGCCATCGGCACGGGCATTTCACTAGTTTATATATATTTTACCTTACAATAATAAACATTATAAATAATAATTATATATAAATAATATTAATAAATTATTATTAATCACAATACGGATATAAATATCCGCAAATATGGATATTCCGTTTCGGATACGAATTATCCGTGTAAGATGCACATACTATCCGTATCCGTTTTACCGGATATTTAATAGACTATCCATATCCGTACCCATATATTTTTTTTCGGATAAATATCCACAAAATTCGGACTCAGTTAGGGGACGGATTCGGATTTTTGAATATCCGTTTACACCCCTAGATAAGACACATAGAAGTCTCATAGGAGGTCATTGTTCAAGTCAATCAGCCCAACTTCCACACATGAGAGTATATTCTTATGCATGGTGGGTACTGAGTTAGCCTCAGTAGAGTTCAATATGGGATGGATTATGTAAAGGAGGGTTCTCATTGTTTCTCTTTCTCGCTCTCTTCATTTCAGTTAATTTTATAACTGGTTTATCGCATAACTGTTTGATAATTAGTAAATTGGTCACATATACTTGAAATCGGCGTAGTGCCAATTTCCAGCATCAACAATTTTGCATCGTATGTGGGAACTAAGGTTGTCCATGGGCAAGGTTGGACTAGGTTCGGGCTCGATGACATCTCATAATAGCACTTTATACAAATGACCAAGTTTGGTAACCCAGCTTGCTTTTTAAAACCATTTCCGAAAGATCTAGCATTATAATTTTTTTTTTTTGTAAAATGATAAAAATATATTAAAAATGAATGAAACAAAGCCTTTACAAAACATAAAGTCTAAACTTATAAAATTTAAAACTTTAACAAACACTAAATATTAAAAACTTTTATTATATTTCAATGTAGTAAAAGATTACATTATGGTACAATTTGAATAAACTATTGCAAGAATACGAAATATTTTATTTTTATGAGAAATATGTTAAGAATATAAAAAATATATATTATCGTAGAAATATACAGGTTGGGTCGGGCTTGGGATTGGTTATATAGGAAAATCCCAAGACCGACTCGATCTTTAGTCAAGCTATTTTTTTAATCCAACCCAATCCTTCGGGAATATATACATAGCCCAAGCCCTAAAATTTTTGGGTTGGGATAGGTGGGCTTCATGACCTGTTAGCATGCCTAGTGGGAACCGATATACACATGTTGGTTTTACCTAATTTTTGTTTTTAAACCTGATGGATACCCTATTTTTAAGTAACAAAGGCAAGAAGTATTCTTTTAAAAATCAAGCTATGGAGAACCGACTTCGATTAGAAATAGGCTCTGATGAGTGGAGGACATCTGGGAAAAACATCCGCTTTCAAAAAATCAAAAGCCGAAAGCTACACCATCAAAGCACCATGACTTAGGCGGCATTTGTTTTTTCATGTGAATATGAAATTTGAAGATTGAATCTGAAATCTGAAAATTTTATTTATTTTTATGTCTGAATGTATCTCCGAATGAATGTATTTAGATTGATTCAGACTTTAGATTTTGAACTCTACCTATTAATCATTAAGATCCAAATATAGCCTTTAATCTTTAAATCATTTAAAAAGGCACTTTTTGATACCTCTTAAGTCTGAATGGTTCAGATTCATACTTAAGAGGTAAAAACAAACAACACATTAGTGCTTTTGAAAGGATTAGCAGAACAAGTGCTTTTAATTATTTGGGTCTTGGCCTCTCGTGCGACACTCCGTTAAATTTATAAATAGATTGATTAGGTGTAATACAAAAATCAAGGAAATAAAAAAATATGTGGAAACATTCTCAGCATAATGAAATAAATAAAACTAAACCAGTAAATATAACGCGAGATAAAAATATTGAATAAGTAGACAAACTGTCTGATACCATCTAATTAGCGATACAAAATGAAAGTAATTCTAGAATATAAGATATATCTCAAAATATAATAATCATCTCTCACTATAAGTGCCATATGTACAATCTCCAACTCGGGATAAACTGTAAAGTAAATATAAATTGAACACAAGAAAGTACATGACCTACACTGCTTGACTTCCACATCCTAGAAATGATGAATAGAATGTCGTTAGAAATACTCATCTAGCGAATCAACCCAATTCTACGATAACAACAACCTAATACCTATAAAACTAGATTCAATAACAACGTAAACAATAAGTTTACAAATAATAAGAATTTAACTGAAGTTTAGGGCACAATAATAATAATAATAATAATAATAATAATAATAATAATAATAATAATAATAATAATAATAATAATAATAATAATAATAATAATAATAATAATAATACATCTTCCTCCTATTTTAAGTCGACTTTAAGTCATTTAAGCTACCTAACCCAAATAACCTAAAATAAACATGTGGTTTTACTCCTAAACCCATATGTGAACCATGCTATAAGATTTCATCTCTTAGTTAAATAATCTTTTCGTTCTTATTCGTAAATTAACTTATTATATTAAGAACAATTTATTTTACCATAATATCTTATCTTAAGTGCATTTCCCTAACTAATGGAAGTATCATTGACTGTCTTTAGGTATTGTTGATGTTTAGAAACGGATTGACTCCAATTTTATAATCACGGATAATAATAAGAGAAGTGACTCAAACCACACACACAAGAGACAAAGATTTTAGAGTGGTTCAGCTGTAATTAGCCTACATCCACTGTTATTGTTA
Source organism: Sambucus nigra (assembly GCA_949130495.1). Classification (NCBI taxonomy): domain Eukaryota; kingdom Viridiplantae; phylum Streptophyta; class Magnoliopsida; order Dipsacales; family Adoxaceae; genus Sambucus; species Sambucus nigra. The sequence goes on from OX422208.1 coordinate 119,412,667, forward strand.
TTTAATAGTGTGTACAATAGTTCAATATGGTGTGCATATGAGTAATTTGAGTTGTTCCTTAAGCTAAGGAATTAGTATGTATTTATAGGGGTACCTAACCCTAGTTATGGAGTGCCTTTATATTTTCAGGCATCTGCATCTTTGTACAACGAGTAAAACTCTTGGAATTCAGTGCTAGTTGGCATTCCCATCCGAGTAACTATTGTTATTCCCTTGGTTGGACTTGTGGAGTTCGTCGGCATTCTAGTCGACTAGGGGTCTATGAAGTCAATCAGGAAGGTAAGTTGGCCACGCTGGATGATAGGTGTATGTTCATCATTGGTCCACGTGGGAGTATAATTTTTACATACAACAAAATCCTCCAATACTTCATACTTGATGTTTGCGAGAAGGTATAGAGTATTTATCCCAGGAAGTTACTCAGCATACTATTTGAGTGTTTAGTCGGCATTCGACCTCCTCTACTTCTAAAATTTCCATTGGCATTGCTTGAGGATGGCATTTTTGTAAATAATCCAAAATTTAGCGAATCGCCAAAGGGCATATTGGTATTTTCCCGCCTTTTGAGATGTGCAGTCATCATAATGTAAATAGTTGGTACAGTCAATCATTATTTTTGCCTTTTTCGAGGTAAGCTACAAAAATGAAGCTTTTGTCGATTGTTATACCACCAATCTTTCAAACTTCGAATTTCTTATGTCTCCAAGCTTTCCTTCTGCCCCCATTTTCAACGTTCTTGCTTCTGCAATTATTTTCCTTGTAAGCCTTCTTCCCTCTTCTTTGATTTCTATCTCTATTTCAAAACGGTATACATTATTCGTAAGGACACAAATTTCCAATTGAGTCCATGTATTGTGTTGGCTCAATTCCGGACAAAAACATTTATTCATAGGATAGTATGTCATTGTAATACTCTCAAGCCTATGAAGTGTTTGTTGAAGACGTAGCGGCAAAGAATATAAAGCTTCATCAAAAATACCGGTTTGCGTGCCTCGTTTTCTACGTCATCAACTATAGTTCCATGCTCCCAAGGTATGAATGTAATTATATATATATAGGAGCTTGGAACAAAGTTTATTGGGTGTTAGGTTTAATAAAAACCATGTTTTACTTTCAGAACAATTTAATTAGAACTTTAAATTAAAGTATATAAAGTTTCTGGGCCAAAAATCGAATTTTAGAAAAATTTCTGGAAGTCGTTCGAAATGTCGTTCGAACGAGTTTTTCATTCTAACGAGGTTTCGTTCGAACGAGTTTGCCAATGAGCCTAAACTGGTCAGTCGTTCGAAGTCTCGTTCGAACGAGAAAGTTCGTTCTAACGAGGTTTCCAACGAGATTCTAACGAGGTCCAAACTGGTCAGCCGTTAGAAGTCTCGTTCGAACGAGAGTTCGTTCGAACGAAATGTCGTTCAAACGAACTGCTAGGCGGGAACCGTTTTTAGGCAGTTTTTACCCCATTTTCCCACTTATTTCTTAACTGATTTTTTCAGACTTAATTAAGGACGGGAAACACATTTTCTACTTTAACTTTTCCAACTTAGTTTATCTCTTAGAGAGAGTTTGAGAGCAAAAAGTGTTTAGGAAAATGTTCATGTTTTTTAGTGTAGTTTTCTAAGAAAAATCCTCACACTCTAGTTTACACCCAATTGTTGTTTATCCAAGTTTCTATATACATATCTTTACTTGGAGTTTGGCACCGGGTTTGCTTCTACATCCCATCACAAAGAAGAAGACGCTTTGTTGCAATATTACTCACTTGGAGAAAGGCTTCAAGCTTGGGTGACGGTGACCATATAAAGTCCCATCGGTGGATTTCGAGACCGCGGTGGAGTTCCGAGGTTGTCCGCTAGGAAGAGGTGTTTACAAGAAGGAGCATCAAGGCTTGAGAGGGTTCGAGTTGAGGAAGTAAGTCTTTTGTCATGTAATTGTAAAATCCATATCTAGTGAACTTGTGGCTAGGGCCGTCCGAGGTTTTTTCCCGTCTTGGGTTTTTCCTCGTACATCGCGGCGTAGTGTGATATTGTTTATTTTATCTTGTACAAAAATCTAGAACGCATGCTTAGGTTAATTTCAAGATAAACTTTGGTTTATTTATCACACTCAATTTAATTTGGACTTTAATTAAATATTGGGTAAAATTTGTTTAATTCAAGTCACTTGCAATAATTTTGTTTTTGCCTAACTTGGAAATATGGGCAATCATAACTTAGGCAAATTCTAGGGCTTGAATTGAATTTAATCGGTTTAAGTGAAAATTAATTCTTTTGTTTGTTTGATTAATTCTCACTTTGTTTAAGTTAATTAAAATTTGATATTTAATTATTTTAGTTGAACCATCGCATTTTACGCTTCCGCATTCAAAGAGGAAATTACAAGTTTGATTTTAATTGAGAAAATTTTAAAATCGGGGATCCATAAATTCCATAAACATTAGCGTTTTTCAACAAATGGTATCAGAGCCAAAAACAATAAATTCTTTCGTTAAGATCCTTTAAAATTTTGGCTAAAATGGAATTTTCCGCATTTTCAAAATTTCCTATTTTTGATGGTTCAAACTACGCGTATTGGAAAGCGCGAATGAAATCGGCACTTAAATCTATCGATGAACGTGTTTGTATGTCTGTTATTAACGGGTGGTCCCCACCAACTCATTTAGTTGAAAATGAACGTGTTCCCAAACCTGTCGATAGATGGACTGAAAATGAGTTTAAACTTGTTAATTTCAATTCCCGAGGTTTAAATGCCTTGTTTAGCGCTGTCACACCGGATGAATTTTGACGCATTATGACGTGTGAGACCACTAAAGAAGCTTGGGATATTTTACAATTAACTCATGAAGGAACGAGTGTCGTTAAAGCTTCAAAACTCCAAAACCTCACCACTCAATTTGAAACTATCAAAATGAATGAAAAAGAGACTTTTGATGAATTTTATGATAGACTTTCTGATATTGTTAATTCATCTTTTAACTTGGGAGAGAAAAGACCTGACGACCATGTTGTAAAGAAAATTTTAAGGTCCCTACCCGATAGATTTATTCCAAAGGTGACCGTTTTAAATTCTTTACCCACTTTAGCCTCTACGAAATTAGAAGAGCTTGTAGGTGATTTACAAACCTATGAAATGGATATGTTTTCCTCTAAAACTGAAAATAAAATCGAAAAGGGCGTTGCTTTAAAAGCCCGAAAAGAGGTCAAACAAGTAGTAGAGAGGGAGAGTGATAGTGACTCAGATGACATGGCTTTATTTGCTCGTAAATTTAGAAAATTTCTTAAAATTAACAAAGATAAATATAAAATTGATTTTAAGAAATTTGAATCTTCTAAACATGATAAAAGCGAGAAGATTTCTAAAGCCGATAAGATCCCTAAACCTAGTAATGAAAACTTAGATAGGGACGAGTCTAACAAATGTTTTGGTTGTGAATGTTATGGCCATAGGGCTTATGAGTGCCCCACTAAACTAAGGAAAGAGGGTAAACGACCCATTTCATATAATGCGACCCTTAGTGATAGTGATACGGAAGAGAAGCCCGATACCCCCACTAAGAAAAATTTTGTGGCATTTATGGCTAGTCATGTGAGTGATAGTGAGATCTCATCGATTGATGAAACCTTAACACATGACACTTCCAAGGTCAAAGTTTTTGATTCTCTTATTTTTTATGATAGTGAGAGTGGAGAAGAAAGAGAGAGTGAAAATGAAGAAGAGGTTGATGTGAGTGAACTTCAAAATGCTTTTCATGAATTATATAAAGAATCTATTAATTTGAAAAGAACTAATTTGAAGTTAGAAGCTTGTTTAAGAAAGAGTGTCAAGGTCGTTGATGAAAGTGCCTTAATAGAAGACCTTAGGACACGTGAGAGGACTCTTCGAGAGAAGCTATAATATGTAGAAGGCGAGAGAGATAGCCTTAGGGGTTTAATGAAATCCTTGAAAAAGGAGCTTCTCACTTTTGAAGAGCGAAATGTTTTACTAGAATCTAACATTTTAGAATTGGAAAATAAATTAAAAGATTCTAGTAATGTCAAATTTGATTTGGAGTGTCGTTCGGAAAAACTTGATAAAATGTTAGGAACGGTCCAAATTAAAAATGACACTTTTGGTTTAGGCTTAAATACTAGTAATGAATTTACCCCTAAAGCCAAAACCAACATTTTAGGAGAATCTACTAGGAATGCATTTAAAGATCTCCTTAGTTAAATCTTTTCGACATGTTTTTACTTGTACACATTGTGGTCGAAAAGGTCATCTTAGGAAATTTTGTTTTGATCTTAAAAGAATTCCTAGAAAATCCCATAGTAAAGTAACCACTGTAGTTAAAGCTCCTACACCCCAAGATAGTCATTCTTCATTAATTTGGGTTAGGAAATCCGACTTGGTTTCCTTACAAAGTAGGGATTTTGATTCTCATTTACTTTCACATGCTTCCTCCCATGCTAAATCTAAAGGATGAATGTGTTAGTGTTTGCATACTTTAGCGTTTGTACTTTATGCTATATTCACATGCTAAATGTATGCTTGTTCAATTATTTTCTAGTCTATACTTCATGCTTATCACATACTAGAATTATGATTTTTGTTTATCTTTTGTATTATATTTCCTTCATTTTGTTTGCTTTAAATGAAAAATACAAAAAGATTTTTGTTTATCATTTGAATTTTATCTCTTGATAATTTGAGCTTAATGAAAGATTCAAATGATTTCTGTTTATCCTTTTGAGTATATATATTTATTTTTTGGTTAAAAATGTTAAAAACTCAATAAGATTTTATTTTGTGTGTATTTTGGCTTGACACACTTTAAGTGGCATATACTTGTGTTTGAATCCCTCCTTTAACGCTCCCACGTGGCTAGAACTTTTGGTTTAGATTGTCAATCCTTATTATGTTCTTTACCATATTTTATGGAGTAGTTAGATTTTGTATTGATTAAATGGATTCTATTTTCATATGCCTCTATTCACACATGCACGAGCTCTTTTGAAATTTTAACTTCATATGTATATTTGAGCGATGTGAGGTGTTCTCCTACCAATCTTGTCATCTACATATTTGTGACTTAGGAGGACTAGTGCATGTCAAAATCCGTTGCATGTGAGATTTGTGCGAAAAACGAAAACATGATAAATATAAATGTGCACGGGGAAGGGCTCCGAAAGGACTAAGTGATCCTTTGCGAATAGTAAGCCACCGTTTTGAATGGACCTAAAAGAAATAAGTGGTCCAAGGCCTAAAAACAGAAAATATGGCATCAAAAATAAAATAAATTGCCAAGGCCTTTGTTTGATTGATATATTCATTCAAATTTAATATAAATGCATATTGAGGGAGATTGGATGGTATATCAACGGTTTGCACAATCTCCGTTTATCCTAGTTGCGTATTTCATGTCATGACTCTATTGGTTTGTAGAATCATCAATATGCTAGGCTTATATGTATTGTGTATATTTGTTCATTGAGTTCAATCTATATTGTCACATGAGGTTATATTTTAATGTGATGAAGTTTGCAATCAAATGAGAACTCCGTGAACGTTTATTAAGTGTTTGGGTCTAAATTTAATTGTTGCAAGTTCACACCCCTACACTTCCGTTTCCATATGACACATTTTTACCATACGAGGGTGCAAACTTATTATATTTTGTGTCATGTGTGTGTTTATATCTATATATATATGCAAGTGCTCTATTGGTATAATTTTAGTATATATATATATATGATATTTGTTAGTCTTTGCCTTGCTTTATAGTCCATCCAAGCTTATACTTCATTATTTGGTATCTATCTTGGATTAGTTATGCTTTCATTGCTCATGTGCTTTAATGACTTAACACTTTAAGCTTCAACATGCTTTTATGGTTTGATTCTTTAACCTTTGTCTATTCCTGAACAAAAAGGGCGAGATCGTATCTTAGTTTGGTGGAGATTTATCTTAAGGGGAAATTTATCTTAGGGGGAGGCGTCTTTCTAAGTAAATGTCATTTGATTTACAAAGGGGAGAATTAATTTAGGGGAGTAATTATTTAATTGCATTTAATATTTTGATATTCCCTATGCATTTGATGAGTTTGCTTAAGTGTGCAGGTTTTCTACTAAAGCGGCATCTTTAAAAGGCAAAGTGTTTAATCCTTGGGTTGAGTCAAGTTTGGGTGGGTTATGTTTTGAGTCTAGTGAGCTTGACGGCCCTTTAGGATTTTTGTTTGGTTTTTATCCCGGAATAGCCAAAGGGGGAGATTTGTAAGGACACAAATTTCCAATTGAGTCCATGTATTGTGTTGGCTCAATTCCGGACAAAAACATTTATTCATAGGATAGTATGTCATTGTAATACTCTCAAGCCTATGAAGTGTTTGTTGAAGACGTAGCGGCAAAGAATATAAAGCTTCATCAAAAATGCCAGTTTGCGTGCCTCGTTTTCTACGTCATCAACTATAGTTCCATGCTCCCAAGGTATGAATGTAATTATATATATATATATATAGGAGCTTGGAACAAAGTTTATTGGGTGTTAGGTTTAATAAAAACCATGTTTTACTTTCAGAACAATTTAATTAGAACTTTAAATTAAAGTATATAAAGTTTCTGGGCCAAAAATCGAATTTAAAAAAAAAATTGGAAGTCGTTCGAACGAGTTTTTCATTCTAACGAGGTTTCGTTCGAACGAGTTTGCCAACGAGCCTAAACTGGTCAGTCATTCGAAGTCTCGTTCAAACGAGAAAGTTCGTTCTAACGAGATTTCCAATGAGATTCTAACGAGGTCCAAACTGGTCAGCCGTTAGAAGTCTCGTTCGAACGAGAGTTCGTTCGAACGAGAGTTCGTTCGAACGAAATGTCGTTCGAATGAACTGCTAGGCGGGAACCGTTTTTAGTCAGTTTTTGGCAGTTTTTACCCCATTTTCCCACTTGTTTCTTAACTGATTTTTTCAGACTTAATTAAGGACGGGAAACACATTTTCTACTTTAACTTTTCCAACTTAGTTTATCTCTTAGAGAGAGTTTGAGAGCAAAAAGTGTTTAGGAAAATGTTCATGTTTTTTAGTGTAATTTTCTAAGAAAAATCCTCACACTCTAGTTTACACCCAATTGTTGTTTATCCAAGTTTCTATATACATATCTTTACTAGGAGTTTGGCACCGGGTTTTCTTCTACATCCCATCACAAAGAAGAAGACGCTTTGTTGCAATATTACTCATTGGAGAAAGTCTCCAAGCTTGGGTGACGGTGACCATATAAAGTCCCATCGGTGGATTCCGAGACCGCGGTGGAGTTCCGAGGTTGTCCGCTAGGAAGAGGTGTTTACAAGAAGGAGCATCAAGGCTTGAGAGGGTTCGAGTTGAGGAAGTAAGTCTTTTGTCATGTAATTGTAAAATCCATATCTAGTGGACTTGTGGCTAGGGCCGTCTGAGGTTTTTTCCCGTCTTGGGTTTTTCCTCGTACATCGCGGCGTAGTGTGATATTATTTATTTTATCTTGTACAAAAATCTAGAACGCATGCTTAGGTTAATTTCAAGATAAACTTTGGTTTATTTATCACACTCAATTTAATTTGGACTTTAATTAAATATTGGGTAAAATTTGTTTAATTCAAGTCACTTGCAATAATTTTGTTTTTGTCTAACTTAGAAATATGGACAATCATAACTTAGGCAAATTCTAGGGCTTGAATTGAATTTAATTGGTTTAAGTGAAAATTAATTCTTTTGTTTGGTTGATTAATTCTCACTTTGTTTAAGTTAATTAAAAAATGATATTTAATTATTTTAGTTGAACCATCGCATTTTACGCTTCCGCATTCAAAGAGGAAATTACAAGTTTGATTTTAATTGAGAAAATTTTAAAATTCGGGGATCCATAAATTCCATAAACATTAGCGTTTTTCAACATTATTCATATGGATTCTTTAAAAGAATTTAGAAGGAAAAGTGGAATACCTAATTGGGTATATTTAGAGATGGCTATTCTTCCAGTTGACATTTTATCATTAGCCGAAGGTCATTAGATCCTGTTTCTGTCTAAAGCTGAGTGTGGTATTACTTTTCTCCCCAATCGCTTTTTCCTTGAGTTTTGTCAACACTTTGATGTTATCCCTGCTAAGGTGGCCACCCAATACATGGAGAATAGTAAATGGGATTCATAGGTTTGACCAAATCCATGGGAACCATATTGGTATTCCCAAGTTAATGTTCTGCTATAAATGGGGCACTACCGTTGACAATACTTACTATATGAAGACCAAATTTTCTAATAGGGCCTTAGTAGTCAATTTACCAGATTCTAATAAAGACTACTTTGACTATGGTGTAGTGGTTAAGAACTAGCAACATGCTCTTCTTCAAAATAGGGAGGAGTATGATGGACCCAGGTGTTCTCAAGAAGGGCAAGGCATAGGTTATAGAAATTTTTTCCTTTTTTAATTGGTTACATGTTTGATGATATGTTGACTAACCTTCTTAACTCGCTTTTATACACTGGAAAGTAAGAAAAAGTGATTAGACTTAAAGATATTGAATTTTTTGGGGGCATTCATCAGAGGATTGGTGAAGAACACCCAAGAATAACCTCATACTTGCTGAATTACAGGATTTCTATCACTTCATTCATTTCCTAGACCATTACTCTAGTACTCTCAGCCCTTGTTAATTTGACGGAAGAACTAATTTCCACTTCTTCAGTTGAAGAGTCTATTAGAGTTGCGAAGGATTTTAGGACTTCCTCTTAATTTGAATCTGTAGACATTTCTGTTATTCCTACTTCCCCACCAGCTACCATGGGTAAGAGAAAGCTCCCTAATTTGATATTTATGCTCTTATCTCCTACCACCAAGAAAGCCATAGAGAAGATTATCAAAGTTTTAGTGCTCATAAGTCTAAGGTGATCGAGAAGGTGTTTAAGGCTGTTGAGAAAATGCCTCAAGTTACTAGTACTGAGGAAGTTGAAACTGTTGCACCTCAATAGAAGAGGTTGAAAAGAGGTTTGCCTAAAAAGTAGGACCAAAAAACTTCTGCAGATTAATAAGAGTTAGTCCAGAAAATTCAAGTTATTTTGGAGGTTACTAGTTCATCCTCTGTGGCTTTCAATTCTGGTCTGGCCAGAAGTTTGATAAAAGATGGGACTCTTTAAACTAATAGGGAAGCTATATTTATCATGCCCCGATCAAGATTAACAAAAAGGGTTTGCGAGAATTTGTCTTTGGTAACCCTTTTCCCTTCATTAGTTATCTTTACTATCTTATTTCTCTTGTTCTGATTTGATATTTTTCCTTTTTGTAGTTTTTGGCGGATTTAAATAGTTGATGGAGAAGGATGATCAATTACGTTCTTCTTCAGGTGAAGTTGAAGAGGCCTTTGAAGTTCCAAAGAAATATTTGGAAGCTTATTGAAAAGCTTTGGTGACGAAGAAAAAATCATGGGAAAAAGAGTTAAAGAAAGCTAATAATAGGGCCAATGTAGCTGAAGGAAAAATAACCACTAGCGAGCAGTAATTTAAGACTATTGAGGCTAATTTGAAAGTGGATGAGGAGAGCCTATTAGGGAATTATACCCTTCTCAAAGCTATCAAAGAGAAAATAGTATGTCAGACCGCTGATCATATTGCAGATAAGGCCAATAGTAAGAAAATAAAGGAAACCTCCTTTGACAATGGCTGGGAAAAAGCATTATTGGTTACCTCTACACAGATTGAGTATGTCAAAAAGAAACCTTTTAAGAATGTATGGTCAGAGGCACTCAAGGAAGTGAGCAAAGTCCAAAACTCAAAGTTATTTAAGAGGTATGACCTAGGTACTCCTCCAAACATGGAGGAGGAGTTTAATAATGAAGAAGGCTCAGAGGAATCTTTTGTGGCACCTGTTGAGTCTACCTTGGTACCCATTATCCAATCCAACCTGCCTCTTGGCCAAATTAATCCTCAAGATAAGGATGAGGTCTAGTTTTTATTTAGTCTTGCAATTTGTTGGACTCTTCCTTTATGTCTTGTAATAAGAGCATCCCTTTGTAACACATTTATTTTATTAATGAAAAGATCTCCTTTTAGTTTAATGCATTCTATTGACTGTACTTATTTCCCTTTACTCGGTTGCCATTATTTCCATGAAATTCTATTTCCTATTTTATTTAACCCTATTAATTGCCCCCTAAACTCATATATATCCATATTTGTGATCTTCGAGTTTGATATAAGGAAAAAGGCTATAATTTCTGCAGTGTCCGACCTACTTACGAGAAGTATAAACCTTCTAAAAACAGGTCATATACCTATTTCTGAGGAAGATTTGTCTAGGTTGCTCGGTCTTAATGTCTAGGACCAAGTCAAAGAATCATACATCCATCTCAATTGATTGTTGGAAAGGGTCATTGCTAATAATTGTGCATACTATGAGATGGCTGAGCAACTGCAAAAAGACCACAAATAGTCCAAAGTCCTAGTCCACGTCGATTATGAAGCCAAGTATAAGGCTTTCAGTGAACGATGGTGTCTCGACAAAAAATTATGAGGCATTACTTATGATTTGAACAAGAAGGAACTATCTTTAAAGTAGGATATAAATAGATCTCGAGCAATTGCTATTATGTTGGAGAATAAAAATAATGCCTTGAGCGGTGAGCTTGATAGTTTGAAGAAATTATCTACCAGTGGTCCTGATAAAGGTGCTTCCTTTTTGGAGACTAAAAAGTTCAAGATTGTTAGAGGAACTGGAAGCACTGTAGCGGAAAACTAAACCTAGGCAAACTTTTAGGTAGAGGATGGTTGTATGACTAATGGTTGATGAAGAAAGAACCAAGAAAACTCTACCCAACCAAGTTTCCTAGTTGAAAGTAAAGAATACTGCCATTACCGACCTATTTACCCAACTAAAAGCCAAAGATATTTCCATTGCCGACCAAGCTACTCAGCTAATAGACAAATATATTGTCCTTAAGAAACTTCAAAACCAGGTGGAGAAGTTGCCCTTCCAATTCCACACACAGCCTAAGGAAGTATGGAATGGAGGATTATAATGAGGCCTTAGCCCACATGGATGAGTACCTTGCTCAAAGTAATCGTGAGGCCTATAAATAGGGATGGACTAATTTGCTGACTTTGCTAAAGTACGACCAGAACAATACCTTGTGGCATTGGAATGACCCAGGTTTCTTGGATTGTGACAAGCCTATATTTAAGTTGGATACAACATGGACTCCCCCTGATGCCATTCCTTAGTGTCTCATAAATAAGTATCTAGGGGAATATAGTCTTCACGATAAGCATTAAATAGTCCGCCCTCCTCATTTGATTAACAGGCTGGGCAGCTGTAGTAGGAAAATGTTAAGAGAATTCAAATATATAAACTCTCCATATACCCTTGATGATACTACAACCGGGATGGACAAGGCCCAAGGAAAACGTCCAGCAGAATAATTTGGCTTTTTATACTTGCTCAACTTTGATTTTAATACCTTGTTAGTTAAAAATAAAAAGACTTTATTTCCTGTCTTAAATATATGTTTTGTTTATGCAGTTAATTTTACACTTGTTTTAAGCTTATGATTAGTTAATCGGCTGGCCAACTAACAAATTTTCCTGTTTAACAAGTGATGTGTTCAATACTTGAACTGAGATTGTAGGGCCTTAGATTTTACTAATGAAATTTAGTAAAGCTGTAAGCAGTTTTGAGCTAAGTGTTGACATTAGTTATCAGTGGTGACCAAGTGTATTTAGGAATGTATATGTATATTCTTGCAATGTCTTAGAAATATATATATGTATTCATGTGTTTTCACTTAGTCTGGTAAAGCTTCTTGTGTTTATACATCAAGTTTTACAGGCTTCTTGTTCGCGACTTGCCTGAAAAGAAGTCATACATGAAGTAGTGATTGTTGGAGACTAAGTCTATTAGAAATGTACATATGTATTCCTGTGTTTAACTTAATCGGGAAACACAAATGTTGGTTAAGCTGTTGGTGCATCTCGAATTTGATAAGTTTAATCAGATTAAGTATTTGTTATCTTTTGGTCGGCAAGGGATAAAGACCAAGATAGAAGAAGAAGAAGAAGAAGAAGAAGAAGAAGAAGAAGAAGAAGAAGAAGAAGAAGAAGAAAAAGAAGAAAATGTGAAGATTGTGTTGAGTTATGTTTTTATTGGGGATGTATATCACCGTACTCCGAAAAAAATAAAAAAAATAGAAGCATAATTGAACATAAATCAAGATTTTTATTTAACTTGAAGAAAAATGGTATATAAATCCTTCATTTTACTGATAGTATTTTCAGACACTACACTAAATACCAAAAATAGTCACGAGCATGGGGTCATGGCAACCGTGACCACGGTCAAAATGGGCATGGCCAAATCCATGCCTCTATGTGGTCATGGGTTGTCTTGTGTGTGGTCAAGGATCTAGACCCAGAATCCTCTAGGTCATGAATTTAGACCACGACCCAGCCGTGACCATTATGATGCCTAGTTTCCCTCCAATTTTAGTCAAGGAAGGATTCACGACTCTTAGCCGTGACCACAAACCTCATTACACAAGGATATGGTCACGGCTTAAGTCCGTGACCAGTAAATTATCTGAGTCACAGCTTTAGGCCGTGACCATATGTGACACCCCGACTAATTAAATACCGGGTAGCTACTCCTTTATAAAATTAATTCAAAATGCCAAGTTGGATCAGTTAATAGCATCACTGTCGAAAACATTTTATTATTACTAACCACCTAGTATTTAAAAAGCAAGTTGCCAAATTTTAATTTAAGTCTGATTAACATGCAACAAAAGTAATGAAGAAGTAAATAACACCATTCACCATGCTGAAGTAAAATGAATAACCATCACAATAGAGTAAATAAAGTCTGGAGGAAACCCCTCACTATAATCCCATAACTGAAATAAATAAACTGAAACAATACATGCTAAAGTCTGAAAACTGAAATGTAAAAGATGTCTCTAAAGAAATGGGCAACATGCCCTACAACTGATAGATAGTGACTCTGGAATCCAAAGAGATAGAATCGTCTACATGCAAATCCCTGTAGCTTCCACAAGCAGCTACAGCTCGTCACCTGAATGAGTACCTATGCTTGGTGTCCTTGTGGCTGGGCACCTAAAATGGTTTTACAAAGAAAAAGATTTGAAAAGAAAACGGGTCAGAGCCCGAATGTGGATTTATATTTTAAAAACCTGCAAGTGCTTTAAAAACATTTAAAACATTAAATGCAAAGTACATGTTAGGACGTGCACTCACATTATATTCTCACCTCTCGTCTAACTGTGCACTCCTAATGCAAGTACCCATCTATAACTACCCATACCACTAGCTAAGTGACAACGTATCTAGCTAGACTGACAAGGGTTCTACCCATAATACTTGGTTCCATTTAACATAACAACGCTCGAAATTAAATAGGGGTTTAATGTGAACTCAGTTACTAAATATACCCTTGATATAACTATCAGTTAACTCATTATGTAACTCGAAATAATACCATAATATTTTTACAACATTAACATGAGGATTCCCATTAATTTAATGTATATTATACACATCATAAATATACGATACAAGCACCCCGCAATCTAAGCTATGGTGCACACATACTCTGCTATCAATCCCGGTACATCACGTACATAAGGATCACATATTCCGAATCTCTCAGGAATAGTCCGGATAACACAAATCACAAATAGTGGAGGCGAACACAGTCACCATCACGTGGGTCACGCACATACCTACGCTCCCACGGTCAGCGGACTTATTAATATCACAATAAGTCTTTCTATGACCTATGTTCATCAAGGTACCAGTCTATATCCCCCCCGTAGGCACACAAGGATTAGAGGGTCCTAAGCGAACGTAACCTCCTGTGATAGCAAGTATGGTAGGTATGTCATACACACAATCCATATACCAATACTAAGTAAACACACATCTTAGTAATACCGTATTTTAATCGTAGTACATATTCTCATACTATCTTATAATTATCACAATTCGTACTATTCCGGTTTGTAATTATACGCGCCATAATTTCTCACGTCGTAATAGACACTCACGTCTCATCCCAAACCGTCCATGTAATACAACTCTCGTATATAATTCCTCCTCATAAATACCCAAATGTCCCAAGTTTATCACTATATCATCAAAGGAATGCTATCTATAACCTCGAACAAGTTTACGGAACTCCAAAAGTCAAAACAGTCCAAAAAGGATCAAACTGTCAACTCGTTAGAAGTCTCGTTCGAACGAGGCTTCGAACGAGTTTGGACTGTCAGGTCGTTAGAAGTCTCGTTCGAACGAGGTTGTTCGAACGAGATCCCAGTTCGTTCGAACGAACTGTCCCTTCTAACGATATCTCGTTCGAACGAGATATCGAACGAAATCCCTAATCGTTAGTAACGACTGGTCAACTCGTTAGAAGCTCGTTCGAACGAGCTCGTTCGAACGACCTGGGGGCTGTTTCTAACGACTGGCCAGTTTCGGCCCAGATTTTTCCCCAATTCGTTTATAACCATTTTTATCACTTCTAATCAATTCCAAGGTTCATCCCAACAACGTTTTAGGGTCTATAATCAATACTAAACATATATAGTCACATCCTAACATGTTTCTAAGGGATCAATCCACCCAAATATCAATTAAATTTACAGCTTTCTACACTTTTTCCAAATATCTCAAGAACATGAACCCTAACTACATATCATCATCAAATCCCAGAATTTAATTCGTTTTTCTTTCACCCAAACATGTATTAACATCAAATTTATTGTCTCCAAACTATTCTACATGCAATCCTCCTCAATTTCCTCAAGTTCTATGATCTAGACTACATGGGTTTTCATATTTTCTTCAAGAACAAACCATAAATCCAAATTTTTCTAACATGGAGGAAACATTATCAGAAATTAAATGGATTAAGTCACTTGCCTTGGTTGTCTCTGAGTTTGGTGTAGACTAGATGCAGTTTTCTGCAGAAATTCCTCTCTCTCCAAGCTCTTCTCCAATGGTGGCTCAAGGTGGCTAGGGTTTTGATTTGGGGAAACTTAGAAAACCTAAATGACAACCTACGTAGCCTTCTAGGTTAATATGGGTTGGTTAATGGGCTTAATGGGTTTAATCCACATCAGATTTACATCTCTAATTTTCGTCACTTTTAATTCCTCAAAATGTAAAATTACCAAAATACCCTTTAAGTTACCGGTATGGCCTAAAAATACCCCGGGACCCAAACTATACCCCCGGCTAGTGTTTTCTGACTATCTCGACCCTTCCGGACGCGTTGGCGCACTCAAAACGACCATACGGATTATAGATTTTAAATTCACTTTTTATTATAAAAAATATTATACCGTGACGCGGCGGTCCCACGCGTCTCAACAAAATTTCTAAAATGCCGTATATAAATCCCATGACAAATTTTATAATACCAAGTTCATATATAATCATATATGCACATAATCAAATACTAACTCGTATCACATTAGTATTTATAACCCGGATTAATTTCCAATTAATACGCAATTTAATTAATTAATCCTCAAAATAAATATAGTCAAAAGTACGGGGTATTACATACTTCCCCCCTAATAACTGAATTTCGTCCCGAAATTCGAAACTAGAAAGTACCTGCTAAAAATAGCTCTGGATAACGTTCGCGCATCTCATCCTCGCGCTCCCATGTGGACTCCTCGACATTGAGATGTCGCCACTGAACACGCACTAACGGGACTATCTTTGACCGCAGTTTCCTCTCGCTTCGGTCCAAAATAGCAGTTGGCCCCTCCTCGTAGGAGCTATCCGGCTGGAGATCGATGTCTTCCACAGCAATGTGAGAATGAGCCAAATCATCTCTAAGGTATTTCCTCAGCGAGGAAATATGGAATACGTCGTGAATCCGATGCAAGTGCTCCGGTAGTCCAAGTCTATACGCAACGGGTCCGATCCGCTCAATAATAGGAAACGGCCCCACATACCTCGGTGCCAACTTCCCCTTCTTCCCGAATCGCATAATCCCCTTCATTGGAGATACCCTGAGCAAAACCTGGTCCCCCACTTGGAACTCCCTGAAAAATCTCTTCGCATCAGCATAACTCTTCTGCCTGTCTTGAGCTACCCGAATGCGACTCCGAATCAACTAATCCTTGCCGAAGTATCCTGAATCACTTCCGGCCCAAGCAGTTTGTTGTCCCCCACCTCCAACCAACATGCTGGGGAACGACAAGGCCTACCGTACAACGCCTCGAACGGAGCCATGCCAATCGTGAACTGATAGGAGTTGTTGTAAGCAAACTCCACCAGTGGAAGGTACTGCTCCCATCCACCCCCGAAGTCAATAATGCACATGCGTAGCATGTCCTCCAACATCTGATTGGTGCGCTCTGTCTGCCCATCAGTCTGCGGATGATAAGCCGTACTCAACCGCAATTCCGTGCCCATGGCCTCCTGGAAACTCTCCCAAAACCTCGAAACAAATATCTTGTCTCTGTTTGACACGATATTTAGGGGCACACCGTGAAGTCTCACAATCTCTGAAATGAAGAGCTGGGCATACTGTCCCGTAGTGTAGTCAGTCCTTACGGGTAAAAAGTGAGCGACCTTGGACAACCTGTCCACAATTACCCAAACGGAGTCGTGACCCCTCTGCGACGTAGGCAACCCCATGATAAAGTCCATGGATATGCTCTTTCACATCCACACCGGGACCTCCAACGGCTGTAGAAATCCTGCTGGTCTCTGATGATCCACTTTTACGAGCTGACAAGTGGCGCATTTCGAGACAAACTCAGCGATATCTCTCTTCATACCGCTCCACCAATACTGCCATCTCATGTCTTGGTACATTTTGTCCCCTCCGGGATGTACCGCGAACCGTGAGCCGTGCGACTCTGCCATAACATCGTGTCGTAGTTCTTCCCTTTCCGGAACTACCAACCTCCCATTGAAGCGCAATCCCCCGTCTGAGCTAACGGTATAGGACTCGGCTCCCTCTGCTAGTAATCGAACTATCTGCTCCGGACAGAACGAGTCATTAGCCTGTGCCCGTACTACCTTCGTGATAATCTGCGGTGTAACGGTCATTACAGACATGAAAGATCGGGCCACTGCATCCTGGTGTCCCAATTCCTTCCACTTAGCTTTCCACACCTCTGCCACCCCATCTGCTGGCCTGCGGCTCAACGCGTCTGCGACCACGTTAGCCTTACCTGGGTGGTACTGGATGTCGAACTGGTAGTCCTTCACAAATTCAAGCCACCTACGCTGCCGCATATTCAACTCCTTCTGTGTGAACAGATACTGTAGTGACTTGTGGTCCTTGAACAGCTGAAACTTCTCCCCCAAAAGATAGTGCCTCCAAATTCGTAAGGCAAATACCACTGCCGCCAACTCCAAATCATGCGTGGGGTAATTCTTCTCATAAGGCTTAAGCTTACGGGAAGCATAAGCTATGGCCTGTCTCTCCTGCTGCAATACACCTCCAAGCCCTTGCAAAGACGCGTCGGTGTAAACCAAATACTCAACTCCCGGTCTTGGAAATGCTAACACAGGTGCTGAGGTCAACTTGTCCTTCAATTCATCGAACGCCAACTGACAGGAATCACTCCAAATGAACGGCACACCCTGACGAGTAAGATGTGTCAAAGGACCTGCTATCTCTGAGAAACCCCGAATAAACCTCCTGTAGTATCCTTCTAGACCCAAGAAATTACGAATCTCCGTTGGTGTCGTGGGCTGTCCCCACTCCCTCACCGCTGACACCTTCCCCGGATCAACCGATATTCCCCGGTCGGAAATGATATGACCCAAGAACTGGACTTCCTTCAGCCAAAACCTGCACTTCTCGTATTTTGCATACAACTCGTTCTGACGAAGTGTCTGCAAAACCTGCCTCAAATGCTCGGCGTGCTCCTCCTCCGTCTGAGAGTAAACCAGTATGTCATCAATGAAGACAATGACAAACTGATCTAGGAAATCCCTGAACACTCTGTTCATCACGTCCATAAACACTGCTGGAGCGTTGGTCAAGCCGAAAGGCATAACCCAAAATTCATAAGAACCATATCTCGACAAGAACGCAGTCTTCGAGACGTCCTCCTCCCTGATACGCAACTGATGGTATCCCGACCTCAAGTCAATCTTCGAGAAGAAAGAAGCTCCTCTCAACTGGTCGAACAAGCCATCGATTCGAGGCAACGGATACTTATTCCGTATCGTGACCTTATTCAACTCTCGGTAGTCCACACACAACCTCAGTGAACCGTCCCTCTTCTTCACAAACAAAACCGGAGCGCCCCAAGGTGAGGTACTCCTGCGAATAAAACCTTGTCCCAACAGGTGCTCTATCTGATCCCGTAGCTCTCGCATCTCAGCCGGAGCCATACGGTACGGTGCGCGTGCTATAGGTCTCGTACCTGGTAGAAAATCTATAACGAAGTCTATCTCCCGACTGGGCGGTAAGCCTGGTATCTCCTGAAACACATCTGAATACTCCCTGACAATCGGGATCGAATCCAAAGAAATCACAACCTCCTTAGAGGTATCCTCCTCTATGTAATACAGATGAGCGGTCGATCCTCCCTCTGGGCGAGGCATCGCCACTATAAACATCTCTTGCCCCGGAATGACAAAAACAATGCTCCCGCTGAAGCAATCAATCATGGCCCTATATGCTACAAGCCAATCCATACCGATGATCACATCGTGAACATGCATATCTAACACTAACATGTCTGCAGGCAATACCAGACCACCGATCTCTACTCCCACTCCCCGGCATATAAAGAAAATAAGTGACCCACTCCCTAATGGTGAGTCAACACACGTCACTGTGCTCTATGCCGTAGCTAACAATCCTAAAGCTTTCGCAAAGTGTGTAGCTATGAAACAATGTGTAGTACCCATATCAAATAACACCCGCCCCATAGTGCCATGGATAGGAAACGTACCCTCGATCGCGGGCGGTGCCTGTGGAACTGCAGCCTGGTGAACGTTGTAGACACGTCCATACGGTAGCTGCCCCTGCTGAGTTGGGACTTTTGTAATGGGTGGCAAAGCTGCCATCTGTGGCGGTGCAGGAAGAGCGGCGGGAAATATAGGTCTCTGTGGCTCCTGGCGAGCACCCTGCTGCTACTGCTGTGGGGCCCTGCCCCTATCAGGACAATCCTGCTTCTTGTGGCCAGTCTTGCCACAAGTAAAGCACTTTCCTGGGAAGTTCCCTCCCCTCTGCCCCTGCTGTCCCCGGCCCTGGTGGCCGTCACCATTCCTCCCTTGGCCCTGCTGGCCCTGGTGAAACTGCTGCCCATTCTGTCCCTGCTGGCCCTGATGGCCGTTTGGACCCTGATGGCCCTGACGGAAACCTCCCTGTCCCTGCCTGTAGTTCCCTGACCGGAACCTCTTATTATCCCCCTGCTGGGTACCCTGCTCACTCTGCCTCTGCCCCTGACCAGATTGTGCCCCGCTGGCACCATGTCCTCCAGTCCTGCCCTGATGGCTAGACTCCCCCGACCGCTTGCCCTCGGCCATATGAAAACGGTGGTCCTGGCAGTGCAACAATGCAGCGTTAACCACATCAGAATACGTGGCCAACGATAGGTTCCCTAGCAGATGTTGACGGATCCTCCAATTCAACCCGTCGGTGAACTTCTCTATCTTCTTCTTCTCTGTTGGAATCTCGTCTGGAACGATATTCAACAGGTTAGTGAACTCGGCCTCATACTCGGCCACTATCTTTCCCTCCTGCTTCAAACTCATCAGCTTCCTCCTCATCTATGTATGAACTGCGAACGGAAAGTACTTGCGGTCGAACCGCACCCAAAACTCCTGAATCGTGAGGGTATCCCTCTCCTCCACGGTGGTGATAGACTCCCACCACTGTAGTGCAGATCCCACTAGCTTGAAAGTAGCTAGCACCTGTTTCTGAACGTCAGTGCACTCATGCATCCTCAAATGCCTCTGTATGTCCTTCCTCCATTGGCTCGAGACTACCACGTCTGAGCTACCTGCAAACTCTGGCGGATGCGCTTTCTGAAAAGCGTCACGTACACGCTCCCAAGCAGACGGGAATGCATTAACCTGTACTGGCGCGGCAACCGGCGCCTGTGGTGGTGCCTGCTGAATCACGGCAATCGCGGCATTCACCGCTTGAGCTACTATAGCTGCAACCTCAGCGGCGTTCGACATGCCCTGAACTAGAGCGGGCTGTGGTTCGGGCGTAGCATCCCTGGGAACTCGTCGTGCACGTCGTGGAGGCATCTGAAATAAGAACAAAGTTTATAAGTTCACGGTTTATAAACTTAAAATAGCTGAAGAACGAAGCATACACAAAAAGAGTACAAGAGTCCTAAAATATAGGGCTCTATATCAAAGAAACGTAGCAGAAACATAATAGCCGTACAGATCCTAAAGGACACTAAAACCTGGCTCTGATACCACCTGTGACACCCCGACTAATTAAATACCGGGTAGCTACTCCTTTATAAAATTAATTCAAAATGCCAAGTTGGCTCAGTTAATAGCATCACTGTCGAAAACATTTTATTATTACTAACCACCTAGTATTTAAAAAGCAAGTTGCCAAATTTTAATTTAAGTCTGATTAACATGCAACAAAAGTAATGAAGAAGTAAATAACACCATTCACCATGCTGAAGTAAAATGAATAACCATCACAATAGAGTAAATAAAGTCTGGAGGAAACCCCTCACTATAATCCCATAACTGAAATAAATAAACTGAAACAATACATGCTAAAGTCTGAAAACTGAAATGTAAAAGATGTCTCTAAAGAAATGGGAAACATGGCCTACAACTGATAGATAGTGACTCTGGAATCCAAAGAGATAGAAGCGTCTACATGAAAATCCCTGTAGCTTCCACAAGCAGCTACAGCTCGTCACCTGAATGAGTACCTATGCTTGGTGGCCTTGTGGCTGGGCACCTAAAATGGTTTTACAAAGAAAAAGATTTGAAAAGCAAACGGGTCAGAGCCCGAATGTGGAGTTATATTTTAAAAACCTGCAAGTGCTTTAAAAACATTTAAAACATTAAATGCAAAGTACATGTTAGGACGTGCACTCACATTATATTCTCACCTCTCGTCTAACTGTGCACTCCTAACGCAAGTACCCATCTATAACTACCCATACCACTAGCTAAGTGACAACGTATCTAGCTAGACTGACAAGGGTTCTACCCATAATACTTGGTTCCATTTAACATAACAACGCTCGTAATTAAATAGGGGTTTAATGTGAACTCAGTTACTAAATATACCCTTGATATAACTATCAGTTAACTCATTATGTAACTCGAAATAATACCATAATATTTTTACAACATTAACATGAGGATTCCCATTAATTTAATGTATATTATACACATCATAAATATACGATACAAGCACCCCGCAATCTAAGCTATGGTGCACACATACTCTGCTATCAATCCCGGTACATCACGTACATAAGGATCACATATTCCGAATCTCTCAGGAATAGTCCGGATAACACAAATCACAAATAGTGGAGGCGAACACAGTCACCATCACGTGGGTCACGCACATACCTACGCTCCCACGGTCAGCGGACTTATTAATATCACAATAAGTCTTTCTATGACCTATGTTCATCAAGGTACCAGTCTATATCCCCCCCGTAGGCACACAAGGATTAGAGGGTCCTAAGCGAACGTAACCTCCCGTGATAGCAAGTATGGTAGGTATGTCATACACACAATCCATATACCAATACTAAGTAAACACACATCTTAGTAATACCGTATTTTAATCGTAGTACATATTCTCATACTATCTTATAATTATCACAATTCGTACTATTCCGGTTTGTAATTATACGCGCCATAATTTCTCACGTCGTAATAGACACTCACGTCTCATCCCAAACCGTCCATGTAATACAACTCTCGTATATAATTCCTCCTCATAAATACCCAAATGTCCCAAGTTTATCACTATATCATCAAAGGAATGCTATCTATAACCTCGAACAAGTTTACGGAACTCCAAAAGTCAAAACAGTCCAAAAAGGATCAAACTGTCAACTCGTTAGAAGTCTCGTTCGAACGAGGCTTCGAACGAGTTTGGACTGTCAGGTCGTTAGAAGTCTCGTTCGAACGAGGTTGTTCGAACGAGATCCCAGTTCGTTCGAACGAACTGTCCCTTCTAACGATATCTCGTTCGAACGAGATATCGAACGAAATCCCTACTCGTTAGTAACGACTGGTCAACTCGTTAGAAGCTCGTTCGAACGAGCTCGTTCGAACGACCTGGGGACTGCTTCTAACGACTGGCCAGTTTCGGCCCAGATTTTTCCCCAATTCGTTTATAACCATTTTTATCACTTCTAATCAATTCCAAGGTTCATCCCAACAACGTTTTAGGGTCTATAATCAATACTAAACATATATAGTCACATCCTAACATGTTTCTAAGGGATCAATCCACCCAAATATCAATTAAATTTACAGCTTTCTACACTTTTTCCAAATATCTCAAGAACATGAACCCTAACTACATATCATCATCAAATCCCAGAATTTAATTCGTTTTTCTTTCACCCAAACATGTATTAACATCAGATTTATTGTCTCCAAACTATTCTACATGCAATCCTCCTCAATTTCCTCAAGTTCTATGATCTAGACTACATGGGTTTTCATATTTTCTTCAAGAACAAACCATAAATCCAAATTTTTCTAACATGGAGGAAACATTCTCAGAAATTAAATGGAATAAAGTCACTTGCCTTGGTTGTCTCTGAGTTTGGTGTAGACTAGATGCAGTTTTCTGCAGAAATTCCTCTCTCTCCAAGCTCTTCTCCAATGGTGGCTCAAGGTGGCTAGGGTTTTGATTTGGGGAAACTTAGAAAACCTAAAAGACAACCTACGTAGCCTTCTAGGTTAATATGGGTTGGTTAATGGGCTTAATGGGTTTAATCCACATCAGATTTACATCTCTAATTTTCGTCACTTTTAATTCCTCAAAATGTAAAATTACCAAAATACCCTTTAAGTTACCGGTATGGCCTAAAAATACCCCGGGACCCAAACCATACCCCCGGCTAGTGTTTTCTGACTATCTCGACCCTTCCGGACGCGTTAGTGCACTCAAAACGACCATACGGATTATAGATTTTAAATTCACTTTTTATTATCAAAAATATTATACCGTGACGCGGCGGTCCCACGCGTCTCAACAAAATTTCTAAAATGCCGTATATAAATCCCACGACAAATTTTATAATACCAAGTTCATATATAATCATATATGCACATAATCAAATACTAACTCGTATCACATTAGTATTTATAACCCGGATTAATTTCCAATTAATACGCAATTTAATTAATTCATCCTCAAAATAAATATAGTCAAAAGTACGGGGTATTACACCATAGCCTTATTTTCATGCTGACGTGTAAAAAATAAAGGGGTCACCTCATATGGTCATTGTCTTTATACTTAAAAATGCAAAAATAGTTTTTCATTTCCCTCGTAACCTTATTTTCCCTCCCTCTCTCCGATGATTTGAAGATCTCTCCTTCTCTCAATCTCAAGCTCTCTCTCAATCTCAATCTTAAAGGTAAATACGTTTGTGTGCATATTTCTCTCTATGTGTATTTCTTTGTGTATGTATACTGTAAATACGTGTGTGTGTGTGTGTGTATGTGTGTGTGTGTGTATACATTTGTGTATGTGTGTGTGTGTGTGTGTATGTACGTCTGTGTATGTGTGTGTGTATATGTATGTTGTTGTGTATACATTATCATTGTATGTATTGTGTATATGTATGTAGCTATGTAAATTGTAAATGTGTATGTGTGTGTATTATAGAAAAAAATATGACTAGTGTTGGTTTAAGTTTCAAACTAGGGAAAATATTAATTTTATGGATATTGTGGGTTTAAGTTTCAAACTGGGAAAATTTTTAATTTCATGGATATTGTTGGTTTAAGTTTCAAACTAGGGAAAAGATATTTTTGGTTTAAGTTTCAAACTAGGGAAAATATATTTTTGGTTTAAGTTTCAAACTAGGGAAAATTTTAATTTAATGGATATGCTTCGTTTAAGTTTGGGGCTAAAATATAAAAATATACATCTACATTAATATTTATGCTAAATTTGCAATTAATTTTAGGAGCTTTGTGAAATTAAGCCCAAAAATGCATAATCTATTAATTATAGGGGTAGTATTTGTAAGGGTTAATTTTAGGGATTGTTGGCTTAAAGGACAAAAGTAGCTATTCAAAACCTAATAAATTAATGGTTGATGATTTATTATAGCCATAATTTATAGAAATCATATTCATTCCCTCATACATAATAACTCATTAATGATTCATTAAAGCCATTATTTATAGGAATTAAAATCACGCCCTCATCCATTTTTCTCAGGAAAACTGAGTCAGGAACTAATAAATGGTAATAAGAGTGGGAAAGTTTGCAATTGAACCGCACGCATAAATCTTTCATTAATGAGCCTCGTAAAGTGGGTACTTCGATTTATTGGTATGGGAATAGGAACATCAAATAATTTAACTACCTTGTAAACCATGGAGTTTATCTCTAGCAAGAGTACTTGTTCGATCGTATTCTGTTTTCCCTGCCACAATGTTGGGATGAAGATTTTCAATATAGATCGCGTACATAATACTGATAAACCGCTTACCTTGCTTACGCTGTTAGAGAAGGCAGAAAAAAATTCACCCATTATGGATAGAATTACATACAAAGAGCATTGACGAAGACTGTGATCTCTCATGACATATGCACGTCAAACTCAATCTTGCCAATAGGCTGAAGAGGATGAGATTTCGAGTTCATGTCGCTGACATCTATGCATCCATTATAGATATGCTTCCTTCTAATTGGCCACGTGAAAAAAATCCATCAGTTTTTAAAAACAAATCCAGAATGGATGGAGATCAGACACGTTGAACTTTTGTTAAAGTCTTACCATGAATAGGTAGATTATAAAATATTGTCAAAAATGTATTTTTTTAGTTATATTTTCATACTGCACTTTGAAATTATGCATCTATTATTATAGATAAGCATTTAACTTTTATTATTTTTGTAAATGATATCGGGAGGTAATGGAAGCAACGCTCCAACCAATAACGTGACACAACCACAAGGAGAATTATCATCACCAATTGGTGATCAATACTCAACTCCACAAACTATTCACTCCCCTACTCCAAATTTTGTTCACTACCCTACTCCATAAACTATTGACTCCCCTACTCTGAGTTGTGGGAGACAAGGTACTCCCACTAATCCAACAGACACGCCAATGCTCTTGAAACTACCAGGTCAGTTGAGAATAAGTCTATTGGGTTCCCTTTATTGGGAAATAACCCCACGGGGTTAAGAATCACGTTCAACATTTTAAAGCCCAGTGTTTGTCCTTGGCAAAAATGAATGTGGGAGTGGGAGGAGCTGACGATTGGAACCTCGTAGATAAATGATAAGTGCATTATTTTGCATGAATTATGTCCAAATCTAGGCCTTGTTAGGCCCATTGTATCATAAATAATGAGATTTTGGACTCTTTTTCATAAAATAAAAGAAAATGCAAGTTTTAATAAAATTTGAGTTAAAATGTGATTTTAATAACTCTGGGGGGTGAAACTATAATTTCATAAACTTTATGGGATTGAAAATTATTTTTAAATGTTTATCTAGGCAAAATAAAGTTCTCCTGAACTTTGGTTGAATTCGGAGTTAAAATGGAAGGGTTGTGAATCTCGGGGTCTAAAATGCAATTAAGGATAAATTTGAAATTTTCTAAACTTTATGGGGATGAATTTAAATTAATATAAGTTATTATATATTTTTGCAGGAACCTCTGAATTTTAGTGAAGATTCGAGGTCATTTGGTGAAGATATAAAAGGTTGTGGGAAGAATTGAAAGGAGAAAAAAAAATTCGGGCTAAAGAATGAAAGAAAGGAATTTCGGAAATTGGATGAGTATATAAATTATTGAAGCTATATTACAACGAAGAAGGCTTGGCATCCTGCTGGTCGAGCGCGTGAAGTAATATGCAGGAGGTCTGGGGTTTTATTCCCATCCACTAATGAATTTTATTAATAGGTGTAACACCCAGTCATCGCCTAGTTAGCAAGGGCGAGCAATCATCCGCCACATCATTGATCAACAGTCAAAGCTACCACATCATTCAAAGATTTCAAATCCCATCTGAAGAGAAGACTTCTCAAATTTCATGAAAGTTTTTTTTGAATTTTTAAATTTCAATTTTACCAATTAAAATAGGTGTTTTACACCCACTCAAATACTTCACCCCTAAGCCTATAAATATGACCCTTGGGTTCATTATTTTGGGGGAGAAAAAATTAAAGAGAGTTTTGAGAGATAGTTTTTTGTTCCTTTATTTTGAGAGTATTAATTACATTTGAGGGTCAAGAATAGTATCTTTGTGGGAGGAGTTTTGTCAAGAGTATTTGTGAGACACAATATTTGTAAGTTTGTTTTATTACTGAAAATTAGTATTCGTTCTTGCAATTTTATTATATCCTCAATTATACTAGCTTAATTTTGTTACTAGGACTAAGTGAAATTTATCATCTTTGACTAATATTTTTTGTGCTTTAAATTCGGCTTTGTTCCCAATATTTTCCAAAGGTTTTAAAAATTCGGTATTCATTTAAAATGACACGAGAGTGTGTGGAAAAAAAATCATATTTTTATTTTTAAGTGTGAGTAATTTTTTATGAATTATGCTTGCACTTGTTTGTTTTGATAGTGCATGCATAAAGACTGCAATTTTAAATTTTAAAGTGAACTTTTTATGGGAATAGGGAATTTAGCGGTCTAAATTTAGAGACGTAAAATTTTAGTGTGAACTTAAACCGTGTTATTTTTCTAATTAAATGCGACATGAGTCGGTTTAATTTGAGTTATAAAATCAGGAGTGACGACTTTAAATTATTGCATAGTATTAGCTAAACGTGATAAATGGATTCAATGTCCTAGTTTTCTCAAACAGTAGTTTATATCCTTCGTAGTCGCATTTTTTTTTATTTTTGTTAGCTTACTCTAATATTACATCTCATCTTTGAACCTATTTAATCTAGTTGGACAGTCGCAATTATTTTGAAAGAAAAACTTGATAAATCCTCGTGGGTTCGACCCGTACTTACACTCTCTATTCTATAATAGCCCGTACACTTGCGATATTTTATAAAATTGACAACAAGTTTTTGGCGCCATTACCGGGGATTTGTTCGAACTTTTTTTTTAAAAAAAAAGTGGTGACTTTCGGACTAGTTTTTTTTACTCTGTGCATTTTAGTTAGTAAAAATTCATAAAAAAAGTAGAAATTTCTGGAAAAAAAAATCAACAACAATATTTCTATTTTTCTAGCTAAAATTAAATCAAATTTAAGTTGTGTTTTTTTAAATAAATAGCACTTTTTGCACTAGTTTATCCTAAAATACATAAAAAAATTGAAAAAAATTGACAAAAACATATTATTTTTCCTGGAAAGTTCCAAATTCGTTTTTTTAGTTAGTGGACCCTAAAAAATGAAAAATTCAACTTTGTTTTTCCCAACAGAAATTTTGTTTTTTTCGAGTATAAAAAAATTGTTTCATAAGTGTGCTTTGTTTTTTGTGTTAAATACACTAATAGTGCGTGTGTTGTGTTTTTTTTTCTTATCTTTTCTTTAATTTTTTTTTTGTGTGTCGCACTTTACATTTGGTGTAGTTCTTTTTTTAGAAGCATATTCAATGAAGAAGAAATAAAAGAAGAATACAAAAAAAGGAGAAAAAAAAAAGTGAAGAAAATTTGAAAAAGTGTTAACGGTGCGCGAACGCGAAGAAAAAAAATTGTGCAATCTTACCACGAGCCCAAGGAACTCTCAAGGACGACTGAAACGTAGGCGGCGTTTCCCTCCGATCAATGTCAACTTAAACTTTAGCCGGTGTAAATAAGCGGGCTTAAAAAGTCCACGCCGGAAGTACGTTTTTGTGTGCTTCTACGTGATTTAATTTGGCACTTAATTTAGCTCGTTGCATAAATTAACTAAAGGGAAAAATCCATGTGAAAGATAAGGTGGGGATTTCATCACCCTTCCTTGCCCCAAAATCACTAATTAACCCAACATTTGCATATCCCGAGCCATCACATTTAATTTCAAATCAAGTAGACATTGGCCTTAGGATATCACATAGCTCATAGAAAACCTCTTAACGACGCTAGAATTAAAAGCTACTCTAACGTGAACTTGTCAAATCAATCCCGTTTCACCTTATCCAAGATTGGTGATTTTTAATATGTCTTCATACCGACCACCTACCCGAAGGAAAAAGCAGGATTTGAGGCGATAACCGTAGTTGGTCCTCTTTTAAATTTTCTCTTGTCAAAGAGTAGGTGTGTAACACCTCATATTTTTATTATTTAATTCAATTAATTAATCGAAAAATTCGAGAAAAAAATAAATTTTATAATTTTTATTAGTTAAATATGTTGGATATGATTTTAGAAGAATAAAACTTCAAGCGGAATCGAAATCGGAGTTAAAACGTATTTTTAAATGATTTTTATATATTTATTCCCTTATAAATTTTTTAGGCTGAACTGCCAAAATACCTGGGCGATTGATCGATCGACGCCAGGGGTCGATCGATCGATCCCCTTAGGTTTCGTACGCTGCAATCTGTTTTGATGAGTTTTGCATTATTAAAACTCCTTAACCTTTTTATATAAGTGTTATTTTGGGGCAAGGTTTTTAAAACTCATATTTCCCCAACCCTAGAGCAGGAGACTCTTCATGTGTTCATCATCTTCTACCCCAAAACCCTAGCCACCATTAAAATAACTTTTCAAGCTCAGTTTTGAAGGCCAAGACTAATATGTCCCAAGTTGGTTCAAGAAGGATTTTTTATCCATTTTTCGAGAGGAACACATATCTAATCAGATTTTTGTCAAACTCATCACAGGCCTGTTTACCCGATTCTTTTCCCTTAGTGTTATGTGTCTTGATTATAGCCTCCATTAAACTCATATTTTCTAAAATAACTTATGAATATAATTATTGAAGAGATAAATTTTGGGACTGTTTTGGATGGAAAACTAATGTTACCGAATACTTATAACTTTGTTGTTCTTTGGGTTGTGTCGGTGTAGTCAATTTTGCTATACGCATATGCATGTAGAGGAGCCCATTTTAAAAGTAAATTTTGATATTTCATGTGAGAACCCTAAGAAAATTAATTATTTGTGTTTTAAAAATAATAACTGTGATACGACTTTCATGTAGCTATTATTCTGAAAAATCAAAATATTTATGTGTCCTTGATTTCCACTAATTAGATTAAAATTAATTAATTGGGAATTTAGTGTTGTTACAAACGTTGTTATAAATTGTTAATTGTGCCACTTTACGAAAGTATTATTTTTTTTATATCTCGGGGACGTTCCGTATTATAGGTAATTGGTTTTCACCCCTTGTTATAGTACACTTGTTAGGTATGGGACTAGTAGGTGGGCCTTAGTTGCGATTTATGCTAATTAGGTATGGAACTAGTTAGTGTGAGTCTATGAGGGTTATATAATTTGGGGTGGGGGCTTATTTTTCTATTTTATACCATTGTTGCAATAGCCTAGGATTGATATCTAGGTGAAGTGAAAGTTTATAATCATTCTTTACTTAGGATAGGACGAATTTGTATTTTGGTAACCCTTAGTTAGGACTAAAGGATATTTCGAGGAATTTCACATCGCTTTAAGGGGGGGTGGGGAATATATTTGATTTAATGAGTAGAAGGAATTTTGGTAATTAATATCGCAGGACTAAAACGGATATTAAAATTTATTGGCGACATAATGTGTCTAGGGCCGACAGTTTGAACGGGTCAGATGACGATTTATATCCTGTCATGTGGGGAACCTTGTCATATCGCGAGGATCGCAGGATAAAAACGGATCAGATGGTGGACTTAACAAGGGGACGTGTGTTGGTAAATTTTCTTCACGGTAAAACTAATTAAATTTAACATTGTTAGGAAGGTGGGTTGATTAAAATAATATTGGTGTGGCTTTTATAGAAACCTTGCAGGTAGTTAGTAATTTAATTATGGTGATTAGTAATCTCGTAATTAAAAGATTCGATTGTTATAGTCGATATGTATAGCACTATTGTCTAGGTTCAAGGAACCTATTTGAGAAGAGTAGCCGGTTTACATGCTAGGGGCTTTATCTCTAACACATGCGTTGACTAATCTTTTTCAGGATTTATTTGAGAGTTGCTGCATAGGATTCATTGGACATCATTTGGAGGTGCAGCGGGATATATTTTTATTGCTTTAGTAGTTGGACTTTCTCTTTCCATTCCGTCATTTCAATTATGTGACTACTTTTGGAGTTATTGGGCCTTTTCAGTTACAAAGTTGTCTTAAGATTTCAGTTGGATTGATTTAATTAATTATTGAGATATTTTGAGATCACTTGTGATGAATTTTAAATCGCATTTTGGAGTTTTATCAGTTGGATGTTATTTCATAGTTGGGTTTGATTAAAATAATTCAATTAATTAATCAAAAAATTCGGGAAAAAAAATAAATCTTTGAATTTTATATTTTTTATTGGTTAAATATGTTGGGTATGATTTTAGAAGAATAAAACTTCAAGCGGAATCCAAAATCGAAGTTAAAATGGATTTTTAAATGATTTTTATATATTTATTCCCTTATAAATTTTTTAGGCCGAACTGCCAAAATACCTGGGCGATCGATTGATCGACGCCAAGGGTCGATCGATTGATCCCCTCAGGTTTCGTGCACTGCAATCTGTTTTTACAAGTTTTGCATCATTAAAAATCCTTAACCTTTCTATATAAGTGTTATTTCGGGGCTAGGTTTGTAAAACACATATTTCACCAACCCTAGAGCAGCTGACTCTTCCTTTGTTCATCATCTTCTACCCCAAAACCCTAGGCACCATTCAAATAACTTTTTAAGCTCAATTTTGAAGGCCAAGACTAATATGTCCCGAGTTGGTTCAAGATCAGGTTTTTGTCAAACTCATCACATGCATGTTTACCCTATTATTTTCCCTTAGTGTTATGTGTCTTGATTATAGCCTCCATTAAACTAATGTTTTCTAAAATAAGTTATGAATATAATTACTGAAGAGATAAATTTTAGGACTGTTTTTCATAGAAAATTAATGGTACCGAATACTTATAACTTTGTTGTTCTTTGGGTTGTGTCGGTGTAGTCGATTTCGCTATACGCATATGCATGTAGAGGAGCCCCTTTTAAAAGTAAATTTTGATATTTCATGTGAGAATCCTAAGAGAATTAACTATTTGTGTTAGAAAATAATAACTATGATAGGACTTGCATGTAGCTATTATTCTGAAAAATCACAATATTTATGTGTCCTTGATTTACACTAATTAGATTAAAATTAATTAATTGAGAATTTAGTGTTGTTAAGAACGTTGTTATAAATTTTTAATTGTGTCACTTTACGGAAGTATTATTTTTTTTATATCTCGGGGACGTTCCGTATTATAGGTAATTGGTTTTCACCCCTTGTTATAGTACACTTGTTAGGTATGGGACTAGTAGGTGGGCCTTAGTTGGGATTTATGCTAAATAGGCATGGGACTAGTTAGTGTAAGTCTATGCGGGTTATATAATTTGGGGTGGGGGCTTATTTTTCTAATTTATACTATTGTTGCGATAGCCTAGGATTGATATCTAGGTTAAGTGAAAGTTTATAATCATTCTTTACTTAGGATAGGACGAATTTGTATTTTGGGAACCCTTAGTTAGGACTAAGGGATATTTTGAGGACTTTCACATCTCTTTTAAAGGTGAGGGAAATATATTTGATTTAATGAGTATAAGGAATTTTGGTAATTAATATTGCAGGACTAAAATAGATATTAAAATTTATTGGCGACATAATGTGTCTAGGGCCGACAGTTTGAACGGGTCAGAGGACGATTTATGTCCTGTCGTGTGTGGAACCTTGTCATATCGCGAGGATCGCAGGATAAAAATGGATCAAATGACGAACTTGACAAGGAGATGTGTGTGTGTGTGGAACCTTGTCATATCACGAGGATCGCAGTATAAAAACGGATCATATGGTGGACTTGACAAGGGGGCGTATGTTGGTAAATCTCCTTTATGGTAAAACCAATTAAATTGAACATTGTTGGAAAAGTGGATTAATTAAAATAATATTGGTGTGTCTTTTATAGAAACCTTGCGGGTAGTTAGTAATTTAATTATGGTGATTAATAATCTCGTAATTAAAAGATTCTATTGTTATAGTTGATATATATAGAACTATTGTCTGAGTTCAAGGACCCTATTTGAGAGGAGTACACAGTTTACCTGCTCGGGGCTTTGGCTCTGACACATGTGTTGACTAATCTTTTTTAGGATTTATTTGGGAGATACTGCATAGGATTCATTGGAGATCATTTGGAGGTGCAGCTGGATTTATTTTTATTTCTTTAGTAGTTGGACTTTCTCTTTCCATTCCGTCGTTTTAATTATGAGGCTACTTTTGGAGTTATTGGGCCTTTTCGGTTCCAATGTTGTTTTAAGATTTCATTTGGATTGATTTAATTAATTATTGAGATATTTGGAGATCACTTGTGATGGATTTTAAATCGAATTTTGGAGTTTTATTAGTTGGATGTCATTTCATATTTGGGTTTGATTAAAATAGTTTATCTTATGAATTAAAATTTTATGTCTCATATATGTCATATGCTAACGATGATATTTAATTTACTCGCACCCGGCTTAGTTTTGGTTGTGGCCGACGCCAGAATTTAGCGGGGTGTGACAGGTGCTATCTAATCACGAGAAAACTGTATTTTAAAATTGAAATTCCCCTCACCTAAATTAGATAATTCAACTTTCTATGTGTTAGGTCAGAATTACGTAGTTTGAGTCAAATATTTTTAATATTCTTCACATAAAAAAACTAGATAAATAAATAATTAAAATAAAAAGAGAAAATTTCGAGTGAGATTAGTGTATGCGAAGTTAGTTTCGAGATCATACCGGTCATTTATCGAGTGTGGAGTTTAGCATTCCCGATACTTATGTAGGTAGATTTTTTATTTTGATCAAAATAAGAGACGAGTTAGCGCCACGTGCCCTTAAAGATTACCTTTATCCGACTAGGTCAAGTCAAACTTCGTGTATAGGTCTACCCGATCACACTGCGAATAATTTCCTATTCCATCATGGAACAATCTAAATGTTGTTCGTGTTTAAAGGTACCGACAAAGAGGATCCCTACCTTCATATTTGGGAATTCGAGGAGATTTATAGGACCACTAAGTATCAACAACTCACCGATGAGATTGTCAAACTTAAATCTTTCTCGTTCTCGTTGAAAGACAAAGCCAAGAGTTGGTTGAACTCATTAACATCTGAATCCATCACCACTTGGAACCAAATGAGTGTCACCTTCCTGCAAAAATTCTTCCCCAACCAAAAGATGACATCGATATGTCATGCCATCAATACATTTAGCCAAAAGGAGGGAGAAGCCTTATGGATGTACTTGGAGTGACTCAAGGACTTACTAGTACAATGTTCACACCATGGGATTTATATGGGATGCCAAGTCCTAATTTTATATAAGGGATTCGATTGTAATACTCGAACTATGCTCGATTCCCTATGTAATGGTGATTTAACTGAGAAAGTGATGCATGGGTATTCCTAGAATCTATAGCGAAAAAGTCCCAGCAATGGGCACCCAATAGATAATCTAGGTCCACTACATCCAATGAGGGTTTTGCTCACAAAGTCAATTGAAGTTATAATTTAAATGCCAATATGGCCACATTATCCCGACATTTAGAAGCTTTAGAGACGAGAAAAAAGGGTAATAGAACCGCACCTGCAACTGTTCAACATGTAGGTTCCTCTATGTGTATACTACACGATGAATTCGACCATTTAGTCGAGAATTACCCCGCCCTTCCGGCCCATAAGGCACTCCCCAAGCATGTCAATGACCTCTATCAAAATAGTCCAAAGTATGACCCATATTCTAATGCATACAATTAGGGATGGCGAGACCACCCCAATCTTTCATGGTCCAAGGGTCAATACCAAGGAAGTAGAGGCCAATCTTCCGGTAACCCACCCCGGGTTTCTAAAATAATGCCACTGCACCCTTGAATCCCTCATCCCAAAAGATCCAATCTTTAGAGGACTCGATGAACCTTCTTTCCCAAATACCCTTCAATTCCAGAAAACCACTCAAAATGTCCTCCAATCCACCCGGTAAAGCATGCACGTGAATACACAAGCCATTACCAAACTCGAGGTTCAAATGATCCAACGAGCTAACGCATTGAGTGAGAGGAATAAGGGAACATTCCTAAGTCATCCCGAACCCAATCCAAAAGGTAGCATGCCTAGGGTCAATTTATTATTCAACACGGCATGAGCATGTTACACACCCAAGAGCATGCGAAAGCCATCGTCACGTTTAGGTCCGGTAAGGAAGTAGAGAAAAATATTTCATCTGCTGTCAACAGTGAAGCCGAGAAATGTAAAGAGAAAGAATACCATCGAAGGATCCAACTTGCTCCTCACCCTCACCTTTTGAGCCATCTGTAGAGACCTATGTCCCAAAAGATCCGTTTCCCATGCGTTTGGTGCTCCAAAAGAAAAAGGTGCAAGTTGATAAGATTTTGGAAGTATTCAATCAAGTACAAATCAATATCCCACTGCTTGATGTTATTCAACAAGGCCTATCCGATGCCAAATTTCTGAAGAACCTTTGTACCTTCAAGAAAAGTACCAATGTACCCAAGAAAGCTTTTCTCACCGAGAAAGCAATCTCAATCATTTATTATAGAACTACCATCGAGTATAAGGATCTCGGTACTACGACGATCTCAATCAAGATAGGTGAGAATCTCATTAAGAAACTCCTTCTAGATTTAGGAGCAAGCATGAATCTTCTGCCGTACACCCTGTACAAGAATAGGGTTTGGGGGAGTTAAAATCGACTAGGATTACCTTATCCTTAGCAGACCGTTCTGTGAAAATCCACAGAGGTATTGTTGAGGACGTCCTAATTAAAGTGGGTAACTTTATATTTTTGGTTGACTTTATTGTCTTGGACACCCAACAAGTGCAAAATCCTATTGCAAAAATCCCTGTTATTTTGGGTCGTCCTTTCCTCGCCACATCTGATGCCATCATTTGGTGTCGTAGCGGCCAATTGAACCTATCCTTTGGTAACATGACTATTTACCTTAATGTCTTCAATTTGTCCAAACAACCACTCGATGACAATGAACCCATGGATGTCGACATGATTGATAGTATCGTCCAAGAGACCTTCAAGCAAACTTATAACGACAACCCTTTAGCAACTTGTCTTGCCTTTTTTGGGTTCGAATTTAATATCGAACAGTTCATTAAAGAAGTCAACACCCTCCTCGATTTTTCCCCTATCATTGAAGTATGAAGTTGGATGTATAAGCCTGACCCCCTTTTACTTTCCATGTCATCTATTCCTCCCTCGATTGAGAAAGCTCCCGAGCTTCAATTGAAGCCACCGCCTGAGACACTAGAGTATAGGTTCTTAGGACCTTCTGAATCCTTGCTTGTTATCATCACATCTGACTTAGATAAAGAATAAGAAGGTAAACTGTTGCGTGTTCTCAAAGAACACAAGGAAGCCGTAGGATCGACCATAGCCAACATTAAGGGGACAAGTCCCTCGGTGTGCGTGCATAGGGTACACTTAGAAGATGATGCTAAATAATCCCCATGAAGGACAATGTATACTTAATCCAAATATGAAAGAGGTCGTCCGAGCTGAGGTGCTAAAATTGCTCGATGCAAGTATCATTTACCCCATCTCTGATAGCAATGGGCCAGTCCCGTCTGGCTATCCATATTAATGTTTTCTCGATGGTTACTCCGACTACAATCAAATTCCCATCCCTCCCAAGGATCAAGAGAAAACTACTTTCACGTGTGTATTTGGTACTTTTTCTTACCGACACATGCCCTTTGGGTTATGCAATGCACCCGCCCCCTTTCAGCGGTGCATGATGAGTATCTTTTTGGATATGGTGGAGCGGTTTCTCTAAGTATTTGTGGATGATTTTTGTGTATTTGGGTCTAGTTTTGATGAGTGCCTCCATCACCTCACCCTCGTTCTGAAGAGGTGCAATGAAAAGAACCTCATTCTTAATTAGGAGAAGTGTCACTTTATGGTCAAACAAGGCATAGTGCTAGGTCACATCATTTATGACAAGGGTATTGAGGTCGATAAAGTTAAAATAGAACTCATTACTAATCTCCCAACCCCTAAAATCGTGCGTGAAGTTCGGTCATTCTTAGGGCACGCCGATTTCTATCGGAGATTTATTAAAGATTTTAGCAAAATCTCTCGACCCTTGTGAAATCTTCTTGCCAAGAACATACCCTTTTAATTCACCGATGAATGCCTTTGAAAGGATAAAGAAGGAATTAACCTCGACACCTATTATGAGACCCCCCGATTGGAATCATCCATTTGAGATCATGTGTGATGCTTTCGACTATGCCACAGGTCCGGTTCTAGGTTAGCATAATTAGAAACTTCCTTATGTCATTTATTATTCCAGTAAAACTCTTAGTGATGCCCAATTGAAATATTCCACAACTAAAAAAGAGTTCCTCGCTGTTATTTTTTCTCTTGAGAAGTTTATGTCTTACTTAGTAGGATCCAAAGTTATCATTTTCACCGATCACTCGGCCCTATGATAACTTTTGTCTAAAAAGGATGCTAAGGCCTATCTCATTAGGTGGATCCTATTACTGGAAGAGTTTGACCTTGAAATTAGGGATAAGAAAGGATGTAAGAATGTGGTGGCAGATCACTTGTCTAGGTTAACCATTGAATCGTCCGATAACCTGTTACTGCTAAATGAGTCCTTTCCCGATGATCAACTAATGCTTGTCCCTCAGCTTCCATGGTTTGCTAATATTATGAATTATCTTATGACGAGTGAAATGCCTCTGCATTGGCCTAAACAAGATCATTCCAAATTTTTAAAGGAAGTCAAACATTTCTATTGGGATGACCCGTATCTCTTCAAGTATTATCCTGATCAAATCATTTATAAGTGTGTACCCAATCACGAGATTCAAAGCGTAATCTCTTTCTGCCATGACCAAGCTCGTGGAGGTAATTTCAATGATAAAAAGATCGCTACAAAAATTTTGCAGTGTGGATTCTATTGGCCCACCATTTTTGTGACTCGAATGATTATAGTAGGAGTTGTGATCATTGCCAATGGCTAGGAAAGATTACACATAGGAACATGATTCCCTTAATTCCATTCTGATTATCGAGGTTTTTGATTGTTTGGGTATTGATTTTATGGGTCCATTCCCAAATTCCTACGAGAATCTTTACATTCCTTTGGCAGTTGATTATGTGTCTAAGTGGGTAGAAGCCTTACCATGTAGGATGAATGATGTCCACGTGGTGGTCAAATTCATTCGAGAAAATATTTTTTCTCCTTTCGGTATGCCTCGAGACATCATTACCGATCAGGGAACCCATTTTTGTAATAAATCCTTCGAGAGTCTCATGAAAAAGTATTCGATCATGCATAAAGTAGGATGCTCTTATTACCCTCAAACCAGTGTTCAAGTTTAATTTTCTAATAGGCAAATCAAGCAAATCATCGAGAAGACAGTGAATCCGAACTGGAAGGATTGGTCCTTAAGGTTATTGGATGCATTGTGGGCTTATCGCACTGCCTATAAAACACCACTTGGTATGTTTCCGTATAGACTTGTCTATGAAAAATCATGTCACCTTTCGGTAGAGTTAGAGAACAAGGCGTATTGGGTCATTAAGAGCTTCAATTTTGATTTACCTACTACGGGAGAGGTCCAAAAACTCCAACTTAATGAGTTGGAAGAGATTAAGAATGATGCGTACGAAAATGCAAAATTGTATAAAGAGAAAATGAAAGTGTTTCATGATAAGTCCATCCTACGGAAGTCATTTGAGCCTGGACAAAAAGTTATCTTGTATAATTTTAGGTTGCATCTCTTTCCCGGTACGTTGAGGTCTAGATGGTTCGGTCCTTTTGTTATTAGGACAGTCTACCCACATGGGGCGATTGAGATAGAGAATCCTAAAAATGGTGAAATTTCCAAAGTTAATGGTCAAAGGTTGAAGCCATATCTGGAATTACGAGATCGGGAAGTGGAGGACATTCCCCTCCAAGACCCTGTGTACCATGAGTGAACATGTAATTGGGTCATTGTTGTATCATAGTTTTTGTTTCACAGGAATTTTGCATTGGTAATATCTTACAAATCTTTCCCGCCTTTTTTAATTTTTTTCTTATACATTGAGGACAATATAGAATTAGGTTTAGGGGTATTGAGGTCATTTTTCCTCACTGTGAAAAAAAAACAAAAAAAAATTAAAAGATTTTCAATATAATCGAGTTTTGAAATGATTTCTTAATATATAATTAATTCGTGGATCTCTCAGCTCATAAAATTTTTTACACATTAGCCATATAATATGATCGAAAATGGATATTGAGGCGAAAGTTAATATGCTTAACGAATAAATGTGGAGATTTTAACCCGGTGAGATATTGTGCCATTCATCATTTCCGAGAGATTGAAATCAATCCGAGTTCCTTCAGTGATAAATTCGTTGATGATCTCAATTTCTTTATTTTATTCGATTATTGAAAGCAAAAACTCAAAATGTGAATTTTAAGAACTAGAAGTCTTAGTAAGTAGTCTTGAGGCACAAATCAACTTAACGAAACTTGAGAAATGAGATTAGGTGATCGTTTGAAAGCCCAAAAATTAGGCCTAACCGACCTATTTACATTATTCCATTCCAAGCCCATTTGAGCGAAAAAGAAAATAAGTCTTTTATTGAAAACCCATTGTCCTACCTAACTCCAACTAGGAGATAAAAGACCATAAAAAGAAGCCATACCCATTTCCTGAGAATACAAGGGTAAAATTACGATTTGAAAAAGGCCAAAAGAAAAGGAGTTTGAAAAAATAATGTGTGAAAAAAAGAGAAAGAAAGAAAGAAAGAAAAAAAATGTGAGTTTGAAAAGAAAAAGCGAAAGAAAAATAAAATGGAGGTTGGAATAAAAGTGCCTAAAAGTCAAAATACCGAGAAATCTCTATATTCTAAAAAACAATTGAACTCCAAAGCCATTTTTTTAGCTAAAATCCGCGCCTACAATACAACCAAAGTACTAATAGATCTCAAGTGAAATTAGTTATAGTTTGGAGAGAAGATGAATAGAATCTTTGGTGTGATTCAATGTTTGAAAAAATTAATCGATGTTCCCTTCATGACATCATATTCATCCATTATAAAAGTACGTTTTTCATCATGTATATGTGAAATTTGTTCATTTAAATTTACTCTTTTATTCACATATACAGCGAGAAAACAAGCCAATTCTGAGTGTTTGATTGTGGGTGCATCCCGTGAGATTTTGAAATCAAAACGAACTTTTGGATAAGAAATATAATGATCAAATCTTTTGAAATGGATGGCTATATTGGCTATGCGCACACACACGATAATTTGAGATTGAAAAGTGAAGTTCTACTATATTTATGAAATTTGCATTCAAACTTGGTTATATTACTTTTGAGTCTTTTGTATTGAGTCAAGTTTTTGAATTTTGTGGGTATATTCACTACAAACCCTCACGAGACAAAACTCATCCACTAGGGTAACTTAGGGGTTCAAAGGCTTGTTGCACATGCTAAGTGCAATCGTGATTCCTACGAAAGTGGGTTAGATTTTAAAATTTTAGTTTTGCTCGAGGACTAGCAAAGTTTAGGTTTGGGGGTATTTTATGATTGCATTATTTTGCATTAATTATGTCCAAATCTAGGCCTTGCTAGGCCCGTTTGTATCATAAATAATGAGCTTTTAGAGTCTTTTTCGTAAAATAAAAGAAAAATGTCAGTTTGAATAAAATTTGAGTCAAAATGTGATTTTAATAACTTTGGGGGTGAAATTTTAATTTTAAAAACTTTATGGCCTTGAAAATAATTTTTAAATGTTTATCTAGGCAAAATAAAGTTCTCCTTGAAATTTGGTTGAATTCAGAGTTAAAATGGAAGAGTTGTGAATTTCGGTGTCTAAAATGCAATTAAGGGTAAATTTTTAATTTTCTAAACTTTATGGGGATGAATTTAAATAAAGATAAGTTATTACATATTTTTGCAGGTACTTCTGAATTTTGGTGTAGATCCGAGGTAATTTGATGAAGATATAAAAGGTTATGGGAAGAATTAAAAGAAGAAAAAAATCTTGGGGCCAAACAATGAAGAATGGAATTTGGGAAATTGGATGTGTAAATAGATTATTGACAAAGTATTACAACAAAGAAGGCTTGGCAGCCTAGTGGTTGAGCGCGTGAAGTAATATGCAGGAGGTCTGGGGTTCAATTCCGAGTCTCTACTGATTTTTTTTTTTAATAAGTGTATGTAAGGACACAAATTTCCAATTGAGTCCATGTATTGTGTTGGCTCAATTCCGGACAAAAACATTTATTCATAGGATAGTAATTTATTGTAATACTCTCAAGCCTATGAAGTGTGAGTTGAAGACGTAGAGGCAAAGAATTTAAAGCTTCATCAATATGCCGGTTTGCGTGCCATGTTTTCTACGTCATCAACTATGGTTCCATGCTCCCAAGGTATGAATGTAATTATATTTATATAAGAGCTTGGAACAATGTTTATTTGGGTGTTAGGTTTAATAAAAACCATGTTTTACTTTCAGAAAAATTTAATTAGAACATTAATTTAACGTGTATAAAGTTTCTGGGACAAAATAGAATTTTAGAAAAATTTCTGGAAGTCGTTCGAAATCTCGTTCGAACGAGTTTTTTCATTCTAACGAGGTTTTCGTTCGAACGAGACTGCCAACGGCCCTAAACTGGTCAGTCGTTCGATATGTCGTTCGAACGAGTTTGTTCGTTCTAACGAGATATCTAACGAGGTTCTAACGAGCCCAGACTGGTCGCTCGTTAGAAGTCTCGTTCGAATGAGAGTCAATATCGTTCGAACGAGAATGCCAGGCGGGAACAGTTTTTAGGCAATTTTTGGCACTTTTGACCCCATTTTCCCACTAAGTTCTTAACCAACTTTTTCCAACTTAATTAAGGACGGGAAACACATTTTCCAATCGAACTTTTCCAACCAAGTTTATCTCCTAGAGAGAGTTTGAGAGCAAAAAGAGTTTAGGAAAATGTTCAAGTTTTGAGTGTTGTTTTTCAAAGAAAATTCATAAACCACTCTAGTGTTTACACCCAATCAAGTGTTTATCCAAGTTTCTCCTAAATAAATATCAATTGTTTGGAGTTTGTTTTGGCACCGGTTTTTCTCTACCGAATTGAACAAGAGGAGTTTCGGGTTTGCTTCTACATCCCATTACAAAGAAGAAGACATTTTGTTGCGGTATTACTCACTTGGAGAAAGGCTCCAAGCTTGGGTGACGGTGACCATACAAAGTCCTATCGGTGGATTCCGAGATCGCGGTGGAGCTCCGTGGTTGTCCGCTAGGAAGAGGTTTCTACAAGGAGGAGCATCGGGGCTTGAGAGGGTTCGAGTCGAGTGTTGTAAGTCTCTTGTCTTGTAATTATAATTCCGTATCTAGTGGACTTGTGGCTAGGGTCGTTCGAGGTTTTTTTCCTGTCTTGGGTTTTTCCTCGTACATCGCGGCGTAGTGTGACATTGTTTATTTTATCTTGCACAAAAACTTAGAACGCATGCTTAGAATAATTTCAAGATAAAATTTGGTTTAACAATCACACTAATTTAAATTGGGACTTTAATTAAATATTGGGTAAAATTATTTAATTCAAGACACTTGCATTAATTTGGTTTGGCCTAACTTGGAAATATGAACAATCATAATTTAGGCAATTTCTAGGACTTGGATCTATTTGGACTTAATCGGTTTAAGTGTAAATTAAGTACTTTGGTTTGTTTAAGTTAATTC
The DNA here is from genome assembly GCA_949130495.1 of Sambucus nigra. NCBI lineage: Eukaryota > Viridiplantae > Streptophyta > Magnoliopsida > Dipsacales > Adoxaceae > Sambucus > Sambucus nigra. The sequence continues at coordinate 119,454,707 of OX422208.1, forward strand.
TCACTTTTACTTATGTTTAAATTAAAATTTGGAATTTTTGGGATTTAATTTGAACCATCACACCTTTTGTACGCTTCCGCATAATGATTTAGTTTTTATAAAAGGAAATCACAAGTTTTGATTTTGATTGAAAAGTTTAAAATCCGGGGATCCTCACATTCCAACAAGTGGTATCAGAGCCGGAGCGCTAAGTTATCGCGTCAAAGATCCGTTTTTCGGCTTTTGTATTTCTTTATATTTTGAGGTGGTTCAAATTTTTTATCACTCTCATATTTTTGTTTCATATCTCTCGATGGGACGTCTTAATGAAAATTTGTCCAATTTAAATGAAAATGAAATTTTTGATGTTCGAGAGGAATTAAATGGGCTTAATAAATGTAACAAAAATTTAAAGGAATTAAATTTGAGATTTGTGAAAAGAATTAAATTTCTTGAAAATGAAAATTCTTGTTTCAAAGCTCGCATTGAGTCATTGCAAATCTCCTTATCTCAAAAAGATATTTTTCGTGACAAGCTCATGGACTTACATTCAAATTTTGATATTTTAGAAAAGTCCAAGAAAGAGAGTGAAATTCGAGAAAAGACGCTTAGGGACAAGTTTGCTCATATTGAGGGAGAGCGTGTTAACCTTCTAGGAATTATTGAAAATTTAAAGAAGGAGCCCCGTAACTTTGAGGAGTCTAATTTATTACTAGAGTCCGAAATTTTAAAATTGAAAAATGACTTTCAAGACTCTAGTAATTGTTCTAATGGTTCTAGCACATCATGTTCAAATTTTTCCATTGATAAAGCTAAAACCATAGTTTGTTTTAGAGGATCAATTTTATCCAAAGACTTTAGAAAAGGTCACACCTTAGGTAACATTCCTCGTGTTTACACATGCTTGCATTGTGGTAGGAAAGGTCACCTTAGGTCGTATTGTTTTGATCTTAAAATAAGTCCAAGGAAATATTTATCTAGCATTTCATTATTTCTCAATCCCCATCATTTTAAATATAAATCTATATGGGTTTGGAAATCACTTTTAAATGCGCTAGATACAAGATTTGTTGATTCTCATTTACTTTCACTTGAAACCTCCCTTGCTAAATGTAAAGGTTGAATGTGTTAGTGTTTTATGCATACTCTAGCTCTTTGTGCTTCATATTATATATCATTGCTAGATGTATGCATGTTTAATCATTTTCTAGTCTATACTTCATGCTTATTCCATGGTAGAATTATGATTTTTGTTTATCTTTTGTATTTTATTTCTTCATTTTGTTTGCATTAAATGAAAAATACAAAAAGATTTTTGTTTATCATTTCGACTTTATCTCGTGATAATTTGAGCTTAATGAAAGATTCAAATGATTTTTGTTTATCCTTTCGAGTATATATATCTATTTTGGTTAAAAATGTTAAAAACTCAAAAAGATTTTATTTTGTGTGTATTTTAGTTTGAAACACTTTATGTGGAATATACTTGTGTTTGAATCCCTCCTTTAACGCTCCCACGTGACTAGAACTTTTGGTTTAGATTATCAATCCTTATAATGTTCTTTACCATAATTTTTGTGGAGTAGTTGGATTTTGCATTGATTAAATGGATTCTATTTTTATATGCCTCTATTCACACATGCACGAGCTCTTTTGAAATTTTAACTTCATATGCATATTTGAGCTATGTGAGGTGTTCTCTTACCAATCTTGTCATCTACATATTTGTGACTTAGGAGGACTAGTGCATGTCAAAATCCGTTGCATGTGAGATTTGTGTGAAAATGAAAACATGATAAATATAAATATGCACGGGGAAGGGCTCCGAAAGGACTAAGTGATCCTTTGCGAATAGTAAGCCACCGTTTTTAATGGACCTAAAAAAAATACGTGGTCCAAGGCCTAAAAACAGAAAATATGGCATTAAAAAGAAAAATAATTGCCAAGGCCTATGTTTGATTGATATATTCATTCAACATTAATATAAATGCAAATTGAGGGAGATTGGATGATATATCAACGGTTTGCACAATGTCCGTTTATCCTAGTTGCGTATTTAATGTCATGACTCTATTGGTTTGTAGAATCATCAATATGCTAGGCTTGTATGCATTGTGTATGTTTGTTCATTGAGTTCAATCTATATTGTCACATGAGGTTATATTTAAATGTGATGAAGTTTGCAATCAAATGAGAACTCCGTGAACGTTTATTAAGTGTTTGGGACTAAATTTATTTGTTACTAGTTCACACCCCAACATTTCCGTTTCCATATGACACATTTTTGCCATACGAGTGTGCAAACTTATTGTATTTTATGTGATGTGTGTGTTTTTATCTATATATATATATATATATATATATATATATATATATATATGCAAGTGCTCTATTGATATAATTTTAGTATATATATATATATGATATTTGTTTGTCTTTGACTTGATTTCTAGTCCATCCATGCTTATACTTCTTTATTGGTATCTATCTTGGATTAGTTATGCTTTTATTGCCCATATGCTTTAATGACTTAACACTTTAAGCTTGAACATGCTTTTATGTTTTGATTCTTTAACCTTTGTCTATTCCTGAACAAAAAGGGGGAGAATGATGATAGGGGGAGAAATGGTATCTAAACCTATTATTATTGTATCTTAGTTTGGGGAAGATTTATCTTAGGGGGAGACGTCTTTCTAAGTAAATGTCATTTGTTTGATAAAGGGGAGAATTATTTTAGGGGGAGTAATTATTTAATTGCATTTAGAATTTTGATATTCCCTATGCATTTGATGAGTTTGCTTAAGTGTGCAGGTATTCTACTAAAGCGGCATCTTTAAAAGGCAAAGATTTTTATCCTTGGGTTGAGTCAAGTTTGGGTGGGTTATGTTTTGAGTCTAGTGAGCTTGACGGCCCTTTAGGAATTTTGTTTTGGTTTTTGTCCCGGAATAGCCAAAGGGGGAGATTTGTAAGGACACAAATTTCCAATTGAGTCCATGTATTGTGTTGGCTCAATTCCGGACAAAAACATTTATTCGTAGGATAGTACTTTATTGTAATACTCTCAAGCCTATGAAGTGTGTGTTGAAGACGTAGCGGCAAAGAATTTAAAGCTTCATCAATATGCCGGTTTGCGTGCCATGTTTTTTACGTCATCAACTATGGTTCCATGCTCCCAAGGTATGAATGTAATTATATTTATATAGGAGCTTGGAACAATGTTTATTTGGGTGTTAGGTTTAATAAAAACCATGTTTTACTTTCAGAAAAATTTAATTAGAACTTTAATTTAACATATATAAAGTTTCTGGGCCAAAATAGAATTTTAGAAAAATTTCTGGAAGTCGTTCGAACGAGTTTTTTCGTTCTAACGAGGTTTCGTTCGAACGAGACTGCCAACGACCCTAAACTGGTCAGTCATTCGATATGTCGTTCGAACGAGTTTGTTCGTTCTAACGATATATCTAACGAGGTTCTAACGAGCCCAGACTGGTCGCTCGTTAGAAGTCTCGTTCGAACGAGAGTCAATGTCGTTCGAACGAGAATGCCAGGCGGGAACAGTTTTTAGGCAGTTTTTGGCAGTTTTGACCCCATTTTCCCACTAAGTTCTTAACCAACTTTTTCTAAATTAATTAAGGACGGGAAACACATTTTCCAATCGAAATTTTCCAACCAAGTTTATCTCCTAGAGAGAGTTTGAGAGCAAAAAGAGTTTAGGAAAATGTTCAAGTTTTGAGTGTTGTTTTTCAAAGAAAATTCATAAACCACTCTAGTGTGTACACCCAATCAAGTGTTTATCCAAGTTTCTCCTAAATAAATATCAATTGTTTGGAGTTTGTTTTGGCACCGGTTTTTCTCTACCGAATTGAACAAGAGGAGTTTCGGGTTTGCTTTTACATCCCATTACAAAGAAGAAGACATTTTGTTGCGGTATTACTCACTTGGAGAAAGGCTCCAAGCTTGGGTGATGGTGACCATACAAAGTCCTATCGGTGGATTCCGAGATCGCGGTGGAGCTCCGTGGTTGTCCTCTAGGAAGAGGTTTCTACAAGGAGGAGCATCGGGGATTGAGAGGGTTCGAGTCAAGTGTTGTAAGTCTCTTGTCTTGTAATTATAATTATGTATCTAGTGGACTTGTGGCTAGGGCCGTCCGAGGTTTTTTCCCGTCTTGGGTTTTTCCTCGTACATCGTGGCGTAGTGTGACATTGTTTATTTTATCTTGCACAAAAACTTAGAACGCATGCTTAGAATAATTTCAAGATAAAATTTGGTTTAACAATCACAGTATTTAAATTGGGACTTTAATTAAATATTGGGTAAAATTGTTTAATTCAAGACACTTGCATTAATTTGGTTTTGCCTAACTTGGAAATATGAACAATCATAATTTAGGCAATTTCTAGGACTTGGATCTATTTGGACTTAATCGGTTTAAGTGTAAATTAATTACTTTGGTTTGTTTAAGTTAATTCTCACTTTTATTTATGTTTAAATTAAAATTTGGAATTTTTGGGATTTGATTTGAACCATCACACCTTTTGTACGCTTCCGCATAAAGATTTAGTTTTTATAAAAGGAAATCATAAGTTTTGATTTTAATTGAAAAGTATAAAATCCGGGGACCCTCACATTCCAACAGTGTAACACCGAGTCATCGCCCAGTCAGCAAAGGTGACCAATCATCCGCCACATCATCGGTCAACAATCAAAGCTACCATGTCATTCAAATTTGTCACTTATTCGATCAAAATCTTTAAGGATGAGGATGGATTTCAAATCCCAACTAAAGAGAAGACTTCTCAGATTTCATGAAAGTTTTTTTTTTTAATTTAAAATATCATTTTTACCAATTAAAATAAGTGTTTTATACCCACTCAAATACCTCACCCCTAAGCCTATAAATAGGACCCTTGGGTTCATTATTTTGGGGGAGAAAAAATTACAGAGAGTTTTGAGAGATAATTTTTGGTTCCTTTATTTTGAGAGTTTTAATTATATTTGAGGGCCAAGAGTTGTATCTTTGTGGGAGGGGTTTTGTCAAGAGTATTTGTGAGACACAATATTTGTAAGTTTATTTTATTAAAAAAAATCAGTATTCGTTCTTGCAATTTTATTATGTCCTCAATTATGCTAGCTTAATATCTTTACTACGAGTAGGTTAAATTTATCATGTTTGGCTAATATTTTGTGTGATTTAAATTCGTCTTTGTTCCCAATATGTGCTAAAGGTTTTAAAAATTCGGTATTCATTTAAAACGACACGAGAGTGTGTTTTAAACCTTCAATTTTAGTGTGAAGTTTAACTGTGTTATTTTTCAAATTAAATGCAACGAGAGTCGGTTATATTTAAGTTATAAAATCGGGAGTGATGAGTTTAAATTATTGCATAGTATTAGCTAAACGTGATAAATGGATTCGATTTCCTAGGTTTTCCACACACTAGTTTATATCCTTCGTAGTCATATTTTTTATTTTTGCTAGATTAGTTCAATATTACATCTCATCTCTCAACCCATTTAATCTAGTTGGATAGTTGCAATTATTGTAAATGAAAAAATTGATAAATCCTCGTTGGTTCGACCCGTAATTGCACTCGCTATTCTATAATAGCTCGTGCACTTGAAGTATTTTATAAAATTGACAACAATAAAGCTATTAAAGATGATATCTATGAGCAACTCAGCAAACGATTTTAATTTTCCCCTAACTAAAAAAAAAGTGCTTTCTCGAGTTACTGAACAACTGCGAACATATCATAGAAACCTTAGGCATGAGAATTTCCCTAAGGGAGCATCGAGCTCCGACGTTTTGTCTCTCAATGAGAAAGTCCCTTTGAACGTTGAGATGCTAGTCTCTCAATGAAATGATTTTTTTAGATAATGTGGCGAAGGACTCCAGAATACTGTAAAGGGAGAAAAACAAACAGAATAGGGCAAAAAAAACTGATGCCCATGGTCTTGGCTCGAAATCTTATGAAGATTTGAAGAACGAGTGGTCGACCATTACGAAAGGCATCCCAGATGAAGGAAAGACACCGAATAGAGACAACTTGTTCGTGCTTGCTAGATGAGACAAAGATAATAAATTCCCTCCTCACTTAGCCAGGACTCTAGAATCAATAAAGTATATTAGTAGTCAGTTAGATTTAAGCCCGTTCAACAACATTGATAATGATGCCATCATACAAACCTATGGGAAGGACCACGGAGGGAGGACAAGAGGTTTGGGGTCGCATATGTCAAAAATAAGATTCAAACACACCTCACCTCTCGTGGATGGGCTTTCTTCTGTTAATGAGCATTTTGCATCCAACGATGAACGTCAATCTAGGACTGAAGGGGATATAATGGGGCTTCAAAATTAATTGGGAGGTGTGAATGATAAACTTACACAGATTGTGTCCCTTTTAACCTATCATATGCCCCTGCAGCCCCTAATGCATCCCGAATTTTCCTCCACAGATGCCAAGGATTCCTCAAAATTTTCTTCATTCTCCATTCCCCCCACACATTTCGATTCCTCCTTCAACATTCCCTTTCTTAACACCTCAGCGTGGCACAGGTCTTGGATCATCCTCAACAACCCATGGTGACTATGGTGAGAAATACTATATACAGGACCTAAGCAATTAATTTTTTGTTGGGATTTGCGTGCTCGTGTCCACTGTCGTAGGAACTTTATTACATAATCAACCTTTGCATGAGGGAGAGTGTCAGATCGTGGCTGATACAGTATATGAGGGTTGTGAAACTGTTTGAGCGCACGTCAACAGTGGAGAAGGGAGTTTTTTGAAAAATTATGTAGACTCTGTTACCACTTGGCTATTTTATCACTTGATGAAGATGTAGTAATATTTTTCTTATGTTGTAATAATATCAGTAGACAAATTTATTTAATTTGAGTTTAAGTGGTTGTGTAGTATCGTTGATTAGCGTGTTCTTGTATTTAAGTTATTGCATAGTTTGATTTATTAATTGGTGCATTGTTGACTATATTAGTGCGTTGCTTTGATAAAATATTAGTGATTTACTATGCAACATGATATTTATTTTATCATGTTAACACATGACTGCAATTTGAAGATTATTAAATGGATTTTCCATAATACAAATAGTGGATGAAGGAGACTGACTGAATAGCTAATAGTTATGTTAAAGGCATTCAAGAATTTATTAGATACGCTTTTAAGAACATTAAAAGTGAGAAGATTCTGTGTCCGTTCACCCATTGTATAAACGAAAAATATAAATCTTTAGAAGATGTTAAGTTACATTTAATAATGTGGGGAATTTTGTCAAGATTATAACAAGTGGGCAGACCATGGTGAAAAATATGTACCTTATGTTCCCGAAGAATTACTGGTAACCGACCACATAATAGAACACCAACGAGTGGAAGTGGTAAATGATTCGCCAACATATCATCCATTAACCGACCTAATTGGCGATGCTTACGGAGTCCACCATGACAAAAACAACAAACCTATAGAGACAGATAATGCGCACAATGAAGAATTTGATACTGAACTACCAGGAGATCGAGAATATATATGGTTAAAAGTCGATGCGTTTAGACCGTTGTATAAAGATTGCGATGAAGATCATTCGATATTATATACAAGGATTGGTTTGCATAATTTGAAGAGTCAATTTGTCTTGTCTGGGAATAGCGTAACCGAAATTCTTAAGTGGGTTAAAGAAATTCTCCCAAAAGAGAACATGTTACCAGACAATTATCCTACCATGAAGAAGATCTTGAAGGGTTTGGGATTAAAATACAAATCTATTCATGCTTGCAAGTATGATTGCATATTGTATCTCAACGAACATAGAGAGACTAATGAATGTCCAGTGTGCGGTGAGCCTAGATATGTCGTTTGTGATAAGGTAAATGACAAACCTGTAAAACATCAAAAGAGCTCGCAAGTCCCACAAAAGGTTTTGAAGTATTTTCCACTTGAGTCACATTTAAAATGATTTTTTAATGTACCGTGGATAGCGGAGGCCATGACATGGCACGCTCGATGCGAGGTGGGAGGGAATTCGATGCGTCATCCAGTTGATTCACTCATCTGGAAAATTTAAAATGCACGACACTATGAATTTGCAAAATAACCACGCAGCATTCATCTTGCAATCTCAACTACCTTTTCGATAATTTAAGTACTAGTCAAAGTTATTGGCCAGTTCTCATGGCACCTTTATGTCTCCCTCTGACACTATGCATTAGAAAGGAGTTCATATTATTATATTTATTGATGCCCGAGACGAGGGCTTCGGGTGATGATATTGATATATTCTTAGCCCCATTAATTGAAGACCTTATAGAGTTATGGGATAAAGGTGTGACGTCGTTCGACTCTCATAAGTCTTAAGTCTTAATACAACATGCAGACCATTGATTGAGTTTGAATGAACGTTCCAGATTAAGTCTTAAGTCTGTGAGTGTGAGAAAACACAAATCCAGTCGATAAGATAGCAATATGTGTATGCACAGGATGGGGTTCCAGACGCGTGTTTTTAAACAATTAAACATACGAATTACATCCACAATATTATCAAGCGCTTTTGGTTTCTATCCATCTTAATTTTTAGGAAGTTTGGATATTGTCAATTAAGCCCACAAAATTTTAAAATCCTAATTTTTAATTTCTTAAAAATAGATTTTAAATGTTTAAAAATTCCTAAAAATCATTAAAAATGTTGAAAAATATTTTAAACAGATTTAAATACACACACACTCCATAAATGCAATATGCAATGAAAATGCAATTCTAGAGTGATTGTGTGTTGGCTTTGTACCTATTAAAGCTTCTTTAATCTTAATGAAGTTTACTTTGGAGATCATGAAGAGGCATTGAGGCTTTGGGTAAAAATAAGGATGACACAAATTTTGACTTTATTTCTAAAATAGATAAGCTCCTATATTTTAGACTCACGTAAGTTATATATATAGTGTGCTTCAATCTCCCTCTTTAGAAATATCAGACAAAATCTCCTTTGAATCATCTAGGACTCGAATGGATAATAAAAACAAATAAGAAAACCTTATTCCTATATAAAATTCTATCTAACCCATATCTAAGAAATGAAAAAGTACATAAATCAACTAAAGAAAGACCAATACCCTAAAAATGTATTCATTGATAGCAAACAGAACTGAATCCTGAAAATAGACAACTAAGATGAAGATTTTTTAGTTGAATTAGATAAACAATAACAATAAAAGACTCAAATATTTCTCCCTCGTTTTGTCTCAAGTGGACAAAGGGCAAAAAAATCACAATCCATTATATGTATGATGAATATACAAAATGATAGAGAATTATTATAGAAATAACATACCAATAAATTTTCTTAATGATTCAAATCTCAAATTATCTAGAGGTTTAGTAAATAAGTCAGGTAATTGGAATTATGTGGGTAAGTAGTCTATCTCTTATTCTTTTGATTCTACTAACTCTCGAATAAAATGATGCCTTATTTTTATATGTTTAGTACGAGAGTGTTGAACCGGATTTTTTGAGATATTTATATCACTCTGATTGTCATGATAAAAAGTTAGTTTATCCTCTTTAATGCCGTAATCACTCAACATCTGCTTAATCCACATTAACTGAGCACAACCGCTACCTGCAGCTATATATTCAGATTCTGCAGTGGAAAGCGAAGTGCAATTTTTTTCTTGCTCGACCTACCTACCAAATTATTTTCTACGTAATGACAAGTGCCTAATGAACTTTTGTTGTAATCAAAATAGCTATCCCAATCTGCATCTATGTATCCTACAATAGCGCTAGATGTTTCCTTTGTGTATTATATTCCTAGGTCTAAAGTCCCTTTAAAATATTTAATAATACGTTTCACGCATTTAGGGTGACTTTCCTTAGGATTGCTTTTATAGTGTGCACAAACACAAACTGCGTACATTAAACCCGGATGCGAGGTTGTAAGGTATAAAGGGCTACCTATCATGCTTCTGTAAAGGGTAGGGTCTATAGGTTTTCCATGTTCATCTTTAGATAGTTTTATTGACGTACTCATGGGTGTCCTAGAAATTTTGGAATTGTCTAAGCCGAAATTTTTAACTAACTCTATAGCATATTTTGATTGTGAAATAAATAACCCATCAAAATTTTGTGTGACTTGAAGTCCTAAAAAATATTGAAGCTCTCCTATTAAAGAAATTTGGAACTCCCCCTGCATAGCATCAGAAAACATTTAAACCTTTGATGGGGAAATTAATCCAAAAATGATATCGTCTACATATACTTGGTCTATTAAGACATTTTTATCAAAAAATTTAACATAAAGTGTTTGATCATTGCCACCGTGTCGAAACCCTTTTTCAATAAGAAAAGTTAACAGTCGATCATACCAAGCTCTGGGGATTATTTCAAACCATATAAAGCCTTTTTTCAATGATAGACATGGTTAGGGTATTGCGGATTAAGTCTCCTCAATTAGAATACCATTAAGGAATAGAGACTTTACATCCATTTGATACAGAGCGAATCTTAAGTCATAAGTTATAGCTAAAAAAAGACGGATGGATTCAAGATGGGTTACGGGGAAAAAAGTTTCCTCGAAGTCAATCCTTTCAATTTGAGAATATCCTTGGGCACAAGTCTGGCCTTGTTCCTAACTATCATCTATGTCTTATCAGTTTTATTTTTTAAAATCCTTCTAGTGCTAATAACCCTTTTATTTTATGGCCGAAGAACAAGAAACCATACATCACGAGTTTTAAATTGAATGAGTTATTCTTGCATAGCACCTATCCAAAAAGAATCATTCAAGGCTTCATTCACATTTTTTGGTTCTATAAAAGAAATAAAGCCTGCGAAATGAGAAGTATTATGTAACTGGGATCTTGTTCGAACAGGCTCATCCGAGTTACTGACCACATTATCAAAGGGATGATCCTTAAAAGCCTAGTTTGGCACTTCAGGGTTCTCAGTAGCTAAAGAACCAGCTATATCTAGAAAGTCATTATTAAAAATGTTTTCGGTCTCTTCCACTATAGTTGGTTCTATATTCTTTCTCTCTATTATAGCTTTAGTACGATGGTTATAGATACGGTAAGCTCTATATTTGGGGAATAACCCAAAAAGATGGATTTATCACCTCGGGGTTCAAATTTAGGCAGATGTTCTCTCTCTTTGTACACATAACAAATACTCCCAAAGGTTCTAAAGTATTTTAGGTTAGGATTTTTCCCATACCAAAGTTTATAAGGAGTCTATTTGGTAGTCTTCCTAAGGTAAACTATGGTTTTGATATGACATGTAGTCCGAACAGCTTCAACCGAAAAAGACTTACGGAGGTTCTTGGCATGAATCATTACCCTAGCCATTTCTTAAATTGTACGATTCTTATGCTCTACTATTCCATTTTGTTGTGGTGTCTTAGTGGAACTAAATTCTGTAATAACCCTCGCGTTTGAGAACTTATTTTATATTAATTTACTGCATTAAGTAATTATATAAAATACGGATGATGGAGTAAATATGAACTAAATGAGTTAGTTGAGCATATTTACTAAATTGTTGCATATTTACTGTATGTGTATGTAAATATCATCATGTTGCGTTTTATAGTGTCATATGCTTTAAATAAAATTTATGGTTTAAATGAAATCGGAACTTGAAATGATTTATAAAATTGTCGGATGCCACTTTAGAGGGTATAGTTAGTCCCGAAATGTGCGAGATAGTCAAAATAAGTGTCATATTGTATTTTTATGTTTCAAGCACTTTTGACTGGTTTTAACATAAATGTGTAGTTGTGAATCATTTTAATGTGGTATTAACCATTTAAGTTAGGAATTTAGACTAAAGCCACGATTTAAGTCTTGCACCTCATTTATTTCTCTTAAGTGTATTTACTAACCTATAGAGAAAGAGAGAAGAAGAGAGTTGAGGAGAAAAGAGAGAGATTGAAGATTTGGGATTTGATCTTGCTTCCATCTTCCAAGAATCTGAGATTTCAACCTCAAGGCAAGTTTTTTACTTGCTAATATGTGATTTAAGATGAGTAAATTATATTGATAGTTGTGTATTGGAATTAATGGAGCAAATATGGATTTTATGGTGTCTTAGCCCTAATCATAACTTATGTTGATGATATTTTGGGTTATGATAGTTGATAATCATGTAGGATGATTTTGGGTAGATTAATGTAGTTGGATGTGTGTAAAAATGGAGTAGAAATTGGTGTTGGGGAAAAATTAGGGTTCATAACCCGTAGCCCATTCTTGGCAAATTCGCAGGGGCGAATCGATTCGGCCCTAGGGTGAATCAATTAGCTAAGGGGTCAGCTTACAGGTCTGGGAACCATCATCAATTTGGGTTAAGGCCGAATCGATTTGGTTGACGCAGAAAGTTTGGTTTGTCATCCGAATCGATTCACTTTTGGGCGAATCGATTCATCCCTAGGGCGAATCGATTCGAAATCGGGCTGTTTTAAGTTATTTTTCTAACTCAATTTTCACCCTTTTCCTTTAGGCTTAGGACTTAGGAACCTTCTTGTATGAAGTAAACTTAGAGTCCTAGAGTCCTAGATGAGTTAGTTAACTACCCTACTTTAGATATGGTTTAAATGGGGCTTATTTCGGGGGTGTACAAATTGATGTTAGGGAATTCTTTTCCTTTAGTTAACTATTATGAGACTAGGAGCTGTAGGGTCATATTGGGAGACTTTAGAAGCTCAATTGCGGTATGATAGTCTTGGTGGTTTATAATAACACCCTAAAATGTTTGGAGAATAAATTAAGAGTTTATTCATTCATTGGGGTTATAATGATGATATGAATTACGTATGGCTCCGGATAAAATGTGATGTATTTAATAAAATGGTATATGATAATTTACTTAATTATGACTATGGCAAATGATAATTTACTTAAACACACCTCTCTAAATGCTATCATAAGGGAAGTTCGCGCATGAGGTGAAGTCTCCTGGCTAGTGAATGGAGGGTGAATATAGTCCTCGTCCATATGACCGGTTATTATGTATGTTGTATTTATTGTGCGACTGGGAGGTAATTCCGGGTGTGGTTATGACTCACTCACAGGTATATGGCCACTTCCCGACGTTGCGTTAGGATCCCAGGTTGTCTTGGTGGATAGGTCCTGGAAGATGATAGCCATTTAGGGGCGCGCACAGTGGGGAAACCCGGATGAGCGGTCTTAGAATCGTTATATGTATATGAATATAACTATTCTTATTCAAGTTGAATTTGATTTATGATAAATTCCATAAAGAGCATATAAACTGTGCTTATGTTTCACAATGAGATATGGAGCAATGAAATGAAACAGTGAAAAGAATGGATATTTTAATTAATATTAATCATTCATATCCTCTTGCATAATTGATTTAAACTTATGATCATTTAAATTGCCTTAGTTTATGCTTTGAGATTGTATAGGTAGATTTTTATCTATATCCATCACGATTAACTATTCATAACTGTCATACTCTTTATTCATCTGGTGATCAGATAAAATCGGGCCCTGACCCATTCCTATTTCTTGTTGTGCATGAATCTTATTCACTCAGGTGCTCCACTACAAGGATGCCCATACTCACTTTCCTATTCCGGTGATACATTGTGGATTTTACGGGATATGTTGTTATAGACGCCTTCATTTTTGTACTCTAGTTATGATCGGGTCTTTTACTCGGGCGCGTGACCCAATCTTTTGTATTTTCTTATTGCAATGTATTATGTAACTTAATAAACTTGTTTAATATTGCAGTAAGAAACTGTTGACTGACAGCATATTCGATCCCCTTATTGTATACCTGATGCGGATGTATTATAAGTCATTTTGGGTTTCCTCTTTCTTTTCAAATTGGGTTGTTTAAATTCATTCTTTAACTTATAAAAAAGAAATTTGGCAACCCGTTTTTTTGAAATATAGGGTGGTTATCCCGTATACTTATTGTATTATTGTGATGCTGAGAATGGTCCATCTATGATTCCTATTGTTATTGGAGTATCGGGCTAGCCACCCCTTATTTTGGTGAGCGGGTTATCACAAATTCATGTTGGTAACCATTAGTTTCACAATATTCGGTTACACCTAAATCTTTAAACTCACCCCCTCTATCTCTACAGATTCGATTAACTTGGGTATCTTTTTCGTTTTCTATACGTAATTGTATTTTTAAAAATTGTTAAAAAGTATCGAATTTGTATTTAAGAAAGGCTACCCATGTGAAACGAGTGAAATCGTCAACCACAGCTAATATATAACTATTACCACATAGGCTTATAGTTCGAGAGGTGCCCATTAGGTCCATATGGATAAGCTCCAGAGATTTTGTTGTTAAAATATCTTTAACTCTTTTATGAGCAGTCTTAACAATCTTCCCTTCTTGGCAAGGCCCACAAACAATATTAGAAATAATCTTTATTTTAGGGATACCCCTAACTATTTCTTGAAAGCTCAGTATATAAAGGTTCTCATAATTTATATGACCCAACCTATTATGCCAGATTTCATTGTCATCTATTTTAGCAATGCTACAAACCTCAGTACCCGAATTGACTGTGTAATAGTTATTTGAAGTTCAGAGGCCTGTAATGATACAGTTACCATTTTCTTTTAAAATTTTACAGTTTGTTTTTGAAAATGTGACAGTATGGTTGGAGTCACAAAACTGTGATATACTTAGAAAATTGACTTTTAGACCTTTCACTAAGAGAACGTCTTCGAGAACATGTAACCCTTTTTCATGGAGTGTCCCTTTACTAATGATTAGAGCCGATACACCATCTCCAAACAGAACTTTTCCTCCTGAGAAGTTAGTTTTGTTTAAAAGTTTGGTATTGCCTTTAGTCATGTGTTTAGAACAGCCTGAGTCTAAGTACCAACCAGAGGCAGTGTTTTCAGCTTTTAAAGTACTGATCACAATATTATATTTCATATGGGGTATTAATTAATCATTTCTAACCCAAATTGCTCTGGTTTTCAAAGGTTTAAGAGCAATTGATTTAGACTTTGATTTATTTTTTTTTCTCTTAGACTTCCTTTTAGCGTTAAATATCCTCTTTTAATTCCTATAGTTAAAGTTTTGATTGGGCTGCTTAGGAAGAACATAGTTATTTCTATTTTTTTCTAGAGTAGTTACAGTTTTGGTATACAGGTGAGCGAAAAATGGGCTTGTATAGACGCTTTTGAAAGAATTCTTTGAAAGAGTGACCATAGACATCACAGTATAAACAATAGAGATAGCTCATTGGTTTTTTAACATTTTGAAGACCTTTAAAAATAGGTTTGTCCAAATGATGGAATTTGGTCTTAGGAAGGACGGGTTGGAATTATGATTCACCTTATCCTATGGGAGGGCAGATGTATTTATCCTTGTTTTCAACATGATGCTTTGGATTATTACTTATGCCAATGTCTGGTCCTTTTTATTTTTTTTATCAAAATCCATTTTCAAAGTCTGAAAATCTGTACAAGTTTCAACAGGCCTTTTTCCACCTGACACAAACTTTATAGTTTGAAAGTTTTTAGTTTGTGTATCAGTGTTAGTGAAAAAACCTTTGTCAGTTCTATCCTTGTAATTGGTTTTACTTGATACAACAAAGCCTTCAAAGTAGTTAGAGTTATTTTCAAATTTTAAAAACTTTTTGAAAACCATTGGAGATTTTTTCTTAGATTGTTCTAATTCTAACAATGTGGCTTTATATTTCTTTTCCAAAATTTCATTTGATTATGTCAAGTCATTAAGTTTATCAGTAAAAGACTTAACCTTATTTTTATACTCCAGACATTGATTAGTGTAATCCTCGACACTTTATTTTACAACAAGACTTAGGGATTCTAATTTTTCTGTGAGATCCTTGATAGTTTTCTCATGCTTAGTGCTTCTCTTAAGAATTTTGGTATATAGTATGTGAATATTAGGAAGGTCATCAGAATCAGATTCATCTATTATTGTGTATGAAGTGTATAGTGTTGTTTGTAATGTGTCCACTAACAATTCATTTAGACTACTCGCACACACGTTCAATTCATCCTTGATTCGATCCATTTGACTCACACACACCATTGTTGAACTACTACTAACAATATCAACATTGTTAGTATTCTCTAGGAAATAAGCAGATAAACCAATAACAAGCGAGGTATCACATGTCAAGACATTATTAGGCATTGTCTCATCAATAATATCACTACTGTTAGGTACATCATCAGAATAGACTATCTTTGTGAAAAATGACATACAGGGGTGGGAAGTATTGGATAATGCAGTCTCATTATTACCTGAATCACTTGAATCATCCCAGGTCTTGCACAAATTGGCCTTATTATTTTTGTTTTTCAAATTGACCCTACATTCAATAGCAATGTGACCTATTTTCCCACATCTAAAGCATTCAATCTTCATATGCTCTCTGTCAGGTCTACTATTATTATTATTGTTGTTTTTATCTGGTTTTCTCTTATGAGGTCTATTATTAGAGTGATTTGAATAGGGAACCTTTTCTTTTTTAGAAGTAATATTATTTCTAAACTTCTGTATTTTCTTAAAATGTTTAGACATCAAGGCTATTTGACCATCCAAAATCGTCTAAATCACAGTCATCATCAGAGTCTAAGTCAATGTTAGGCATCACTAACTATAGGGTAGTCACCGTAGATTGAAAAATAACATTGGAACTACTGTGTTTCTTTTGACCATTGAGAAGTTGTCTCTTATAATCTAATTCCATTTTCACAGTTCTTAACTTGATACTAAGGACTTCAGGGGTAAGATTAGGATCTTCCATTTCCTCAATGCCATATCTTTTATTATCAAATTTCTGTGGAAGTGATCTTAGAATTTTAGACACAATTTCTCTTATGTCATAGATGATACCATTGGCATGTAATTTGGTAATAACATCAGTCAACTTAAGATAAAAGTCATCAAAGGTCTCGGTCTCTGTCATAATGAGTGTGTTGAATTATTTGATCAACATTTGGGTCTTGGCTGCCTTAACACGTACGTCGCCTTCATGGGTTGTGACCAACGTGTCCCAGGCTTTCTTAGAGGTTGAACATATGGATATTCTTTTAAACTCATGTTCATTTACAGACATAAATATGGCATTCTTTCCTTTGCTATTGCAGAGGGAGGCAAGTTTCTCTTCTTTAGTGAACTCAGTGAGAAGTTCTTTAATTCTTGCTGTAATAACCCATATTTTTATGGCATTTAATTATGGGATTAATTCAATTAAATTGGGATAAATTATTTTAATATTAATCCGGATTTTAAAATAAATTTTTACTTGCGTGCCGAGAGTTAGTAATTATTGGTAAGAATTTTATTGAATATTTCTAGATTAGTAAAGTAATATATGATATTGAATTTATTAAAATTATCTCGAGTGAATAATACGACAATTACAGAAATTAAGTCGGGACACGCATGTGTCGTGTCGGGACTAAATTAGGGAATAAAAAGTGAATTAATTATAATTCATACGTATGGTAATTTTGAGTGCGCCAATGTGTCCGTAAGGGTCAAGATAGTCAGAAAAGTGTACCCGGGGGTTTATTTTGTGTCCCGGGACGTTTTTAGGCCTAACCAGTAACCCGGGAGGACATTTTGGTAATTTTAAATTTTAGGCCTTAATTATGGACGAAAATTGAAGGGTTATATCTGATGGGAGTTAAAGTCCTTGAGGGTTAGAAACTTTGGAGTTACAGAGAGGATAAGGAAGAGAGAAGGCTTCCAAGGAGGAGAGCCATCAACCCTACACCACTCTTACCAATTCCACCACCAACGCATAGATCGAGGAATGAGGAGTGGGATCATACCCATCATTCTCTGTGATTCCAACTTTGATTTCTAGGCAAGTACCTAACTTGTTGTTCTTTAGTTGACAACACATCCATGCTGATTTAGGAGATGATAAATTTATGTTTCATGAAAGATCAATGATAATTGGGAGATTCATATTGAAATTCTGAATAGAAATCATGTTAGGACAGCCCTATTGTTATATATAGATGATTAACTACAAAATTGATGCTCATTAGAGGTTAAATTGTAGAAGAATTAGGAATATAGTGATCACGATGATAAAAATAGGGTTCTTGCTGTATTAATTTGAATTAACCCTTTAATTTGTGGCCCTTGATGAATTCGTATATGTTTTACGTTAGAAATCATGTATATACGGTAATATAACTGGTGGTTTGATTGTTTGGGAGTTTGGAATGAATTAATATAGGTTTTGAGCATTTATGTTAAGGAAACCCATAGGTAAGGATTTGCAGAGATGAAACTAGGTGAAAAGGTGCTCGATCGATCGATCGACTCAAGAATGTCGATCAATCAACTGGATCAATCGATCGACCCCCTTTCATCAATCGATTGACTCATCCTGGAAATGGAAACTTCTTCCCCTTTATGTATTAATCCAATCCCAATGAGTAAGGACCCTTAGGCATAATTTAAATATTATAATGGGAATTGAGGAGGACAGGTAGGGTATAAGTAGGGTCCGGGGAAGACGATTTTATATGAGATTTAACCGTGGGATTTTGGGGGTATATATTGAATGGGAAATCGTACATACGTTAAATTAGGTCTTGCGAGAATTAAGAAGGACTTAAACTAGTAGGGTAGTGAGTGTACACCTACTGATTTTATATTTATTAAGAGGGTACACTTCGATAGTCGAGAAGTGCTTAAGGAACTGCGGTAATTAAGGAAATAAAAAGAATTAATTAATTATATGTAGAAATCGAGCGTTAACGCATTGTTCGCATGTATTATGGGTCGTGGGTGTACCGAGATGAATAATATATATATATATATATATATGGGTACTAGTATATGTATATATAATGTTGCATATTTGTGTGTAATCATACCCGCGATACTTGCTATCACGGAGGTTCCGTACCGGAACAGTCTTATCTAGATTGGACCTTTATGGGGGGATACTGACTTATACCCTAGAACATAGCATCCGTGGTACAGGCTGTTCGAGAATGATAGTCAGACGGTCCTAAGAGACGTGAGGATATGTGCTGACCTCTTAGTGACTTGGAACTATGCTTCGCCTCCAATATGTGTGTTTTGTGTTAATACAGTTCAAGAGTGATTCAGGACTAGTATTTCCCTTTGCACGAGAGATACGAGGACTTGATAGCTGAGTATGCCGGCACCATAGATTTATGTGGGGTGCCCTATTAGTATATATATTATGGGTGATAAATATATGTGCCTGTGATTAATCTATTTTGCTTGTAAGTAGATTGAATTGAGTAATTAATATTAAATGAGTTAAGTGGTTGAGAACTTAAATCTAAATTGAGATGAATATAACTGGCTTGACAGATTCATAAGAAAAGGTTTTCAGATATAAACTATAGTTATGCGATTACTTGAAATAGAATTTGGTGAGGTAAATTGGGTTAGACTAGTGAATTGGGTTAGCTTTATCTAAATTAGTTCAGTACTACATTAGGCATGCACACTAGTTGAGGGGTAAGAATTGCCAAATGAGTGACGAAGTGCTAACATGTACGTAATATCAACTGGTGAGCATTTTAAATATTTGCTAAAGTATTTTAAAAGTTGTTTTACACTCGGGCTCTGACCCATTTTCTGTTATCTCTTCCTACTCTTGTATATATATGTGTATTACAGGTGCCCAGCCACAGGGGCGTCAGGCATAGATGTTGTGACTATTGACGTGCTGTAGCTAGTGTAGGAGTTGCAGGTCCTTGTAGTAGACGACTTCATCATTGTCTTCTCATTCTCCTATTTAGTCATTTTTAGATAGGGCATATGTCGCCCATTTCCATATTTCATTTAGTTCAGCGGGAGATTTGTTTTATAGTTATTTATTTCAATATTCAGTTTAGTTGGGATTGTTTTAAATTATTTAATTGTCCTACGATTCGGGATATTTTATTTGGATTATTTTATCTAGCATGTTTCTTTCATTTGGATGGTTTGGTTATAATATTATTCGTTTTCATGAAAATGGTTTCGTACATTAAATCATAACAATAGGACTTAATCTCTAAAATTAAATGTTTTGATACTTAGCTTAATTATTTAATAGGTGATTAATAAAGAAAATTATTTTACGACAGTGATGCTAAGAATGAACAAACTGGACACTTTGATTTAATTTAATAAAGGACTGATCACCCGGTATATAATTAGGTGGGGTGTCACACTTGCTTGACTACCTTCTGCTACAAGTTTGGTAGGATGAGTATAACCAGTTTCTATGGTATCCTAAACCTCATCTCCCAAAGTCCCTTGGATGAACGCAATCATCCTTACTTTCTAGTAAGGAAAATTTATCTCATCGAAGAGGGGAGGTCTGGATAAATTTCCTAGTCTCTTAAATTTCTCGTCCATTAGAAATTGTTTTTAAAACAGTGTCAAAAACACAGGATCTGGACAGGTTGTGAAAGAAAACAAGAACTCAACTCTGATACTAATTGAAAATTCCTTACTAAATCTTTTATTCAAAAGTTAAAACAGTTTAGAAGGTTCTGATCTATTTTCTAGAGGAAACTCTTTTAATAGCAATTAAGATAACACACGATGTGTTAAAGAATTACAAGGACAAGATATTTCAGTTACTCAGAAATTAAGTTTTGAGAATTTTTTTAACAAGTATAGCATCAGTAGTAATATTAAGCAAGCATTAAAAACATTCACACAAGACAAGAAGTTGTTAACGTGGTAAAACCCTATAGTAAGGGAAACATCCACGGAGGTCTCTACACCTCAAAACAAAAATCCACTAAAATATGTTTTAAATTACAAGCAGTCAATAATTTTACACACAACAAGACCTATACTAAGTCAAGAAATATACCAACACACTCCAGCAGTTCTGACTTCTTTCAGGCTCTTGATGTTGTCCTTGTCTCTCTCTTATTTCGCTCATTCTTTCTCCTTTTAGTCTTTACGTCGACTTAGAGGTTGAAATATCTTAACCAACACACAATTTCAGTGAAGTAATGTGAAGGTGTTAGTGAGTGTTCTGCCTAAACACATGCATGAACACACAAACGCTTATACATACATATATCCTACAAATTACAAGATCTTCTAATAATGAGATGCAGGATTTCACAACAATGAACTTAGGTTTCTTTTTTAAGGTACAAACTTTTCAGATCTATGTTCTTGAAAACCTTTTAAAAGAGATTCTACTAGTCTTTTATTATTGTACAAGTTTTTCAAAGTGAAAAACATAGATCTAAAATTTTTGAAACCTTCAACTCAGTTTTGTAAAAATAGAGATAAGAGATTTATTGGATAAATTTGATAAAAAAAATTTAAAATATAAATCCAACAAGAGAGGTAAATTTCTGGAAAAAAAAAATCAAATCTAACTAAAACGGGACTGTATCACTTTGTAAATCAGATCTACAAGTTTATATTTGAATAAATGAGTTCTGATTGTAGTGACAATGTTAGAAGAGAGATAAAACCCAAAGATGTTTTTAATATAAATGAACCATAAACCCTCAAACTCACAAGGTGATTTTCTAGAATGAAATAGACGGAGTTTTGTTTTGGTTTGGGAATTTTCTATTAAAATTTCTTTTATCTCTCTTCTTTCTCTTTTTTTTCTCTCAATTATCAAGTCTCCCAAAGATTATAAATGAGAGGACGACCAGTCCTATTTATAGGATGCTAGGAAGGATTTGGAAGCTTAAGGGTAAATCAACTATCAGGATGCATTCGACTGTTTAGGTGATAAATCTAAGGGATCACGATTCACCGAAATTATAAAGGCTCCGATTGGACCATAATAAGGTTACTTGGATTAATAAATACAACATGCAGACCATTGATTGAATTTAAATGAACATTCCAGATTATGTCTTAAGTCTGTGAGCGTGAGAAAACACAAATCCAGTCGATAAGATCGCAACACGTGTATGCACAGGATGAGGTTCCAGACGCATTTTTTGAACAATTAAAAATACGAATTGCACCCACAATATTATCAAGAGCTTTTGGTTTCTACATAGCTTAGTTTTTAGGGAGTTTGGATATTATCAATTAAGCCCAAAACATTTTAAAACCCGAATTTTTAATTTCTTAAAAGTAGATTTTAAATGTTTAAAAATTCCTAAAAAACATTAAAAAATGTAAAAATATTTTAAAACAATTTAAATGTACACAAACCTTATAAATGCAATATTCAATGAAAATGAAATCATAGAATGATTGTGTGTTGTCTTTCTACCTATTAAAGCTTCTTCAATCTTGATCAAGTTTACTTTGTAGATCATGAAGAGTCATTGAGGCTTTGGGTAAAAATACGGATGACACAAATTTTTACTCTATTTCCAAACTAGATAAGCTCTTATATTTTAGACTCAAGTAAGTCATATATATAATGTTCTTCATCGACTTAACACTCTTGTTATAAAAATAGAAAGTTCATTGCTGATAAGAAGCAACTCTGAGGGCAGGGTCTTCTCTGACTTCTTCCAATAAATCCAAGTCCAACCTTCTCATAAGATTTTAGGGGAATAAAAGTTCTACACTCTATGATTTGGTAGGCCTTTCTCGGTTGGTACCATGGCCTATGCTTCAAAAGCAAGCATATAAGTTGTTTCTTTGGTGGTTATTCTCAGTGTGGTTCTATATACCCAAAAAACATAGTGCAACTCATTGATCTAGTTGTCCCTGACAGCATCAAGTCTCTTTTTCAGTCCATAAAGTAAAGTGTTGTTCGTTACTTCTATTTGATCGTTGCATTGTGGATGTCCTATAATAGAGTGAAGTTTCTGAATCTTGGATTGAACACAATATGCTTCAGATTCATTGTTGTCAAACTGGATACCATGATTAGTAATTAAAGCATAAGACATGCCATAGCTTCATATAATGTGCTTCCATATAAACTGAAATAGCTTCTCATAAGGCATCTCTAACATTTTAGGTGCCCATCCATAGGAAAGTCGGTCCTAGGAGTTCCTATTATTTAACGTTCTACAACTGCTATGAAAGTTACAGGATCTCAGTAGTATACGCCTCCACACTAACCATTTCCTTCTTATGAGACACTTATTTCAGTTGGGCATATTGCCCATTCTTATTCAGATATTATTCGGAGATAGTGGATTTACATCTTTATTTTTTTATGGATTGGATTAAAATTTTATTTCGAATTACTGTATTTGGGATTCAGGATGGAAGTGTTTATTCGAGTCAAAATTATTCATTATGTAACTTTATTCTCTATGAGTTTGGTTATTGAATGGTTAATGTTTAAATAATTATTTTTTTTATTGCATGTTAATTTAAAAAGATAAAAAAAATTGACATCAGATTTTTTAATACTTGGTGTTTAGCAAATATTAAAAAGTTTTCAACAGTGATGCTAAGAATGAACCAAATGAGATACCAGATTTTAATTTAATAAAGGACTAATCACCCGTTATTCAATTAGCTGGGGTCAATGGGCCAACCAAATCAATTACCCATATGGCTAAAGGCCAAGGAGAAGTGATTGGTGTTAAGGCAGCCCTGGTCTTCGATGAATGGTTTCAAACCTTTGGCACTTATCACACTTTCTGGCAAAGATTCTACAATCTGATTTCATGGTAGGTCAATAATGCCATTGTATGGCAATTTATCGGACTTATGACCGACTAATTGAATGAGCCCTATAAGGCCCTCCATTGACCTCCTTGGTTAACTCAGTTACTTACAAGGAATGGGCACACCGTAGTAAGGAAATAATATATCCCCTTTTGTATAGGACTCCTCTCTCTAACATATACCCATCTATTTTCTATCTGAGTTTCCTTGCATCTTTTGGATCAGTTGGTAGGACCCTTTTCTCAATGTAATATTTTATTGGGTCCATCTATAATGGTCTCAAATCTACAACGATGAAATTGACCATAAGATCCTCCTTTATGCTCTTGGAGGCTAAGATTTTCACTGGGATGCTTCTCTTAAGCTCTGTCATGGTCGTTGAGGCCAGCCGAGCAAGTGCGTCGACTCGATTATTCTATATCCTTGGTATTCTAACCATCTAGATTGCTAAAAATTTGGAGATCATTTATGTAGATTCAACCAAGTATCTAACCATCAAATCTCCCTTGACTCCATATATTTGAAGCATTTGGTTGATGATTAACTGAGAATTACTGTGTGACATCACCTGCTTGGCACCTAATGACAAGGCTAATTCAAGGTCTGTGATTAATGCCTTATACTCGGCTTCATTATTTGAGGCTTAAAATTAAAACCTGAGAGCATATTCTACATCAATGTTATCAGGAGTGTTAAGTATAATACCAGCTCTACTGCCTGCTGCACATGAAGACCTATTTATGTATACTTTCCACAATGGAATATCTTTGTAAAAGCTTTCTATAGATAGAACTCCTTGACGAAATATTTCCTTACTCTCTTCTGCATATTTTTGGTCCATCACTTGAGCAATGGATAATTCAGGTTGATCGACTACATCCCTAGCTTTCTTTGAAGTTGAGATGTCTTTCGGAGAATTCTACTTGGCAGGCAAGTTTGGTTGGTTAATGACCTTTGTATATGTAAATTCCATAATTAAATATGATATAGCTTTCCCCTCCAATGATGATCTTGGCTCATATATGATATCATATTTTCCAAGTTCTAATGCCCAACACATCAGCTTGCCTGATTTCGCTAGTATGTGAAGTGCTTGTCGAAAACTTAAATCAGTGTATACAACAATAATATGCGCTTGAAAGTAAGGCTCCATTCATCTTGAGGCTTTAATAAGAGCTCTAAATTTTTTTTTCAAAAATGGATACCTAATATCTACCCCTCTAAATGCTTTATTGGCATAGTAGATTGTTTTTTTGACTACATCTTCTAGTTGGATTAATTCTGAGCTAACAGCGGATTCAGAAATAACTAAATACAAATATAACTTCTTACCCAAAATTGGTCGGGACAGTAATGGTGGAGGTCCTAAATACTTCTTCAGCTCCTGAAATACTTTTTCACACTCCTAGTTCCATTCAAAGGTCTTCCTTTGTACCTTAAAGAGGGGTAAGCATTTTTCTGTTGCTCGGGAAACAAATCGATTAAGGAAGCCACTCTTCTAATATGTTTTTAAACATATTTTTTGTAGGATGGAGATTTCATCTCAATCAGAGCTTTGATTTTGATAGGGTTAGCTTTTATTCCTCCATGGTTCACTATAAAGCCAAGGAACATTCCTTTTTACACACCAAATATGCATTTAGTCGGGTTAAGTTCCATCTGGTGCTTTTCTAGTTGGTGAAACATTTTACTGACATCTTTTATGTGATTTGAAGCTTCTTTACTTTTGGTGATCATGTCATCTATGTATACCTCGATATTCTTCTTAATCCGTTCTTCAAACACTTTGTTTACCAATCTTTGGTATGTTGCTTTAGCATTTTTAAGCCCGAAAGGCATAACATTATAGCAGTAGGTACCTCGATTGGTAATAACAGAAGTGCTCTCTCTATATTTCGACTTCATTTTTATCTGGTCGTAACCATAATAAGCATCCATAAAACTCAACAATTCATGACCTGTACTGGCATCTACTAGTTAATTAATTATGGGCAAAGAAAAATGGTCCTTCAAGCATTCCTTATTAAGATTAGTGAAGTCTACACACATATGCCATTTATCATTCTTCTTTTTTACCATTACCACATATGATAACAACTCTGGACGCTTGATATCATCAATGAACTGGGCTCTTTTCAATTTTTTTACCTCCTTTTGGATAGCTATGTTCTTTTGGGGATGAAATACCCTGCACTTCTGTTTCATTGGCTTGGCATTTGCATTGATATTGAGCTCATGGCAGAGGAAATTAGGATTAATCCTGGGCATATCTTTATGACTCCAAGAAAATACGCTTTTTCGTTCCCCAAGGAAAGTAATTAATTCCTTCTTAAGGGATGATGCTAATGTGGATCTAATTTAAGTAGTCCTTTATGAATTTTCATCATTAAGGATTATACTCTAAGTAGTTTCTATTACTTACCCTTTGACCAGTTATATTTCATTCGTGGGATCCAAGGTGTCAACTTCTGTTTCATCCCTAGGATTCAAAGTGTAAACTTAGTAAGTGGTGATATTTTTAGTTAGATCGATCAAGTCTTCCTACTCAGCTGAAGTATAATAACATTCCCTGGCCACTTTCTGATCACCATTTACTCTGTCGACTCCGAAGTGGGTAGGGAACTTCAAACATTGGTGGACAGTGGATGCCACAACTTCAAATTTCTTCAAACCTACTATACCGAGAATGATGTCGTATATTGACTGCATATTCCTATCAAGAATGAAGAAACGTATCTTCTCTATTTAGTTTACTGGCTAAGTACCTAATAACACCTCCAACTTGACAATTCCTAAGGGATAAACTTTTTCCCTCGAGACCAATCAGGGGTCTGTGCTATGCTTTTAGTTGACTTGCCTTCAATCCCAGACTTTTAAAGAAATTATATAACATGATATCTGTAGAACTTCCATTAACTATCAAAACTCTGGCAATTATGGCTTCCTAAATTCTAGATTTAATGACCAAAGGGTGGTCATGGGGATATAATACTCCATATAGGTCATTTTTGGATAAATCGGTGAGATTCTTATCTTTATTCACCTTTTTGGGTTGACCCTCATCATTATTCATGTTGATGAATCATATGTAGGAGAAAGTTTGAGCTTTATTAAGGTAAGCTTCCCTCCCAGCGACTTCATCTCCTCCTATATCATCCCCACTTGCGATGACATGATAATTAAAAGAACCAAAGCTTATCATATCTACCTCAATTTCTAGTTATTTAGGTTTCTTTGATAGGTTTAGATCATCTTCGTAATCATCCTCATGACCTCGTTTCTTGTTATCTCTAGGTTGACAGGGAGTGTTCGACCTTTTTCTAGTTTCTCAGCCTTCATGACTTTGTTCAGTTTTCATTGGTGAATGAGGGATTCAATATTATTCTTTAATACAATGCAATTATCAATTTTATGCCCATGATCTTTTTGGAATTCAAAATATCTGGACTTGTCTCTCCTGTTGGGTGGTGCTCTCAGCTTCCTAGGCCCTTTCGAATCTTTCTTATTTCTAATCTCCTCCAGGACATGATGGATAGTAACTGTCAATGGATCATAAGATTCATATTTTTTGGGTTTCTCTTCCTTTTTGTGCTTTTGCTCCTTCCTTTCTGCAAGCTTGATCGTCGAGGTTTGCTTAGCAGCTATAGCTTCCTTAGTATTTATAATTTTTTTAGCCTTGGCCATGAATTCTGTCATGGTTTTAAGGAGATCTTTTGCACATGCGTAATACAATTTCCCTGGAAGTAGCCCACTCATCAAGGTTTTGATGGATATCTTTTACTCATAATCAACCACTTCTAACTTCTCATTATTGAAACAAATGATGTATTTCCTGGTGGTTTCCCATGCTCACTACGGAACACTTAGAAGATGAGATACCTTTTTAACTGATTCGGCCCCAAAGCAAAAATTCCTAATGAATATCTCGACGAGCTGATTAAAGGTGGAGATTTATCCTTTGGTCAAGTTGTTGTACCATATATGGGCCGAGCCAGTGATGGTGCTTGAAAACTTTTGCACCTTGTTTCATCAGGAGAAAAATATATATATCGGCTGGAGCCTGATATTGCTCAATGTGTAAAACTGGGTCAGTCTTACCATCATATTTAGGAGTACCATTGGTGTCTTAAACTCAGACAGGGTAGGGAAATCAATAATTTATTGGATGAAAGGAGACCCCTTGATAAAATTTCACTGCAATAGATTATTTTCTTTGACAATTTCCCCTAACCGATCTTCTAATCGTTGGATTGAACCTTTCCATGAAGGATTTTCCGCATTAGATTCATTGGAAGTAGCTCTTACAGCTCTATTATGCGTTTGTGCTGATCTTTCTTCCTGAGGAGTCTCCTCGGGTGCTAGTTTTAGACATCATCGATCCCTCACAGTGTTCGACACAATGTTCTTGCGATCTTGATGGTTCTCTATGATGACCTCTATTTGCTTGTGGACCTAGACGATCAAAAAACTAAGCCCTACTTAACCTTTCCAAGGCACTTGGACGTTCAGGGGTGAGAGAGAGGCCATCATAGTAATCCATAAATCTGATTGATAAACTAGACCCTGAGCGATAAGACCTATCACGTGAAGACATGGAATAACTGTTTTCATTATTCCTTAAAGGATGGGGTGGAATTTCTCTTTTATGAGATGGAACAGTAGTATGCATAGATAGAGCAATAGGTTTGGATTGTAATGATTGAGCCAATTGCCTCATAGTTTCTTGTGTCGCTTATTTCCCCTTGGCCAGATTGATAAGAATTCCATTTAGGTATTCCACACTGGGAGGAACATTTCCTTCAATAGCATTACTGCTTTCGATAATTTCATCCATCTTTTACAATCCTTCAAGATAACTAAAAAAATAGGTTTGGTAGAGAACGATGATAGAAAAATTATCCCACAGACGGTGCCAATTTGTTGATGTTTAAAAATGGATTAACTCCAATTTTATTATCACAGATAAAAATAAGAGAAGTGACTCAAACCACACACACAAGAGACGGGTTTACTGTAAAATAGCCTACGTCCATTGTTGTTGTTATTTATAGGGGGTACAATAGTTCAGTATAGTGTGGATATGAATGATTTGAGTTGTTCTTGAGCTAAGGGATTACTTTTTATTTATAGTGGTACCAAACCCTAGAGATGGAGCGCCTTTATATTGCCAGGCGTTTACATCTGTGTATAATAAGTAAACTTAAGGAATTCGGTGCTACATGGCATTCCTATCCGAGTAACTATTATTATTCCGTTAATTAGCCATTTGGAATTAGTCGGAATTCTAGACGACTAGGGGTCTATGAAGCCGATCAGGTGTAATACCCCGTATAATGATTTTTAATTATGGGATTAATTAACTTAAAAATAGGAAATTTATTTATAATTAATTCGAATTTAATTAAATAATTACTAGCACGATAAGAGTTAGTATTTATAAATTTAAATTACGTGGAATACTGCTTAATGAGTAAAGTAATTTGTAATTATGAATTAATTATCGCAAGCGAATAATACGACAGTTATGGAAATTAAGTTGGGACGCACGTGTCAGTCGTGTCGGGATGCAAGTTAATGAAATAAAAGTAATTTATTTATAAGTCACCGATGTGGTCATTTTGAGTGCACCAAAGTGTTCGAAAGGGTCAAAATAGTCGGAAAAGTCTACCCGGGGGATTAATTTGGGTCCCGGGGCACTTTTAGGCCAAACCGGCACCCCGTAAGGGTATTTCAGACATTTTTATTTTTGAGGAAAATAAACCCACGAAATTTAGAGGTTTTTATCATATTTGAAGCTTAGTTTCGTAGGGTTAGAAGTTACCATTCAGCGGAGGAGACATATAAGTAAGAGTAGAGGTGTTCCTAGGAGTTCCGAAGGCCAAAAACACCAGTTTTCACCATCATCACCACCATCTCGTAGATCGGAGAGAAAGGATTGTAACCATACCCTTAGTCATCAGCGGTTTAGACCTTCAAACATCAGTCAAGTATTATCCTGCATAAATTTACAGTAGATATGTGATCCATGTTAGATTAGGGTAACATTTTTATGAAAATCTCATGTTTTGGAAGAATTTCGATAGTGTAAATCATAGTTCTTGGGTGAATATTTAAATGGAGTAGAATCATTTATGTATGTAGAATCAAACCCACGTAATTTTAATCAAATTGGTTGAAGAAATTTTGAAAATACATGTCAAAATGATAATGAAGTCAAAATTAGGGTTCTTGAGACTAAAGATGGAAACTGGGTGAATTTGTGCATGAAGATGTTAATTAAATGATTTTAATACATTAGAAATTGTCCACACATGTTAATCTAGGCTTCGGATTTCATATATATGAAATTAGAGATGTTTAAAGACGATCTTGGTGGCTAAAAACTTAGAAACACGTAACTATTAAGAAAATCTAGGCAAATAACTGGTCGATCGATCGATCAACCTATCTCTTCGATCGATCGACTCCTCTGAAAAATGTGATTTATTTCCTTTTTATTTTTGATTGAATCCCAACTTTTAGAAATCTTTAGTGATGATTAATAGAACATATTGGGACGTAGGGAAGGTCAGTAGGATACACTTATGACACGGAAAATGTTATTATGTATGAGATTGAATGGGGAATTTACGAGTGTAAATATAATGAATTATGGTTAGAAATTATGTAAATTTGGATTTAAATTGGATAAACGATAACTTAGGGTTAGTACAATAGTGGGGGTACATTTTAGTTATTGAAATAACCTAAGAAATAGAAGGAAACTTAGTAACCTTTGGAGAGAAGGAAAGGTACGTGAAGTATGCATCGAGAGTTACCGCATTAAATAAAATATTATGTAGGATATTCGAGATATAAATATACTATGTATGAGACTTGTAAAATGGGACGTGAGGGAGACTATATGAGATTTATATATACCTATGTTATGTTATTACCTATAGTATGGATTATTATGGGAAACAAATCATACCGCGCTACTTGTTATCATGGGGATTTCCACACCAGGACAGTCTTATTTTGATGAGTCCATCGGGGGAATATGGACTTGTACCTTATAACCATAGAACCTTGGTACAACCTATCTGTGAGTGATAGTGCAGATGGTCGTAGGGTTGAGTGGGTGTGTGCGTCTCTCTTATGACTTGGAACTATGATTCGCCTTCATTATTTGTGATTTCTATTTTATACGGTTCTCGGGTGATTATGAACCTATAGTCCTTCACATAGTATGTGATATACTAGGATTTGATAACAGAGTATGCGTGCACCATAGCTAAGTCTCGAGGTGCCTTATAAGTGTATATATATATATTATGATAGTGAAGTCTATATATGTATTGGTGATTATTCTACCGTGTTGCTTAGTAGATGAGAAATAGTATGATATATCAAATATGTTATAATTATGGGAACTTATATGAGTAAAGAAATACTTGAATTGGTTAATAAATATTGGAAATGGAAGAATGTATTATTCGGGTAATACGAGTGGACACAATGACTTAGGATTCATAGCGAGAGACTTAAATCAAACAAGTTAGTTAGTACAATGTAACTAGGATGGGTTAGGAGTATACGTTAGGCATGCACAATAGTTGAGAGGTGAGGATTTCAAGTGTGACCACGTGACTAAAATGTATACAATGTCTGGTATTTTTGCAATTTAAATACTTGTTTTAAAAAATATTGACTCGGGCCCTGACCCGTTTGCTTCCAAATTTATTTTTGTCAAACAATTTTTAGGTGCCTAGCCACAAGGATGCCAAGCATAGGAGTTCCATTTAGTTGACGTGTTGTAGTTGTTGTGGAAGTTATAGGACCTTGGTATTAGACGCCTTCACATTCATTCTTGATTCATTCTGAGATATTTATTTCCGTCAGGTCATGTTTCCCGTTCTTATTTAGAGATAATACTTTTCAAATAGTCATTTACATTTCAGTTGTTGGATTTATTTCATTTCAGATTACTGTATTTGGGATTTAGACCGGAAGTGTTTACTCCAGACCTGATTTATTTCATTATGTCGTTTCAATTCCTATGAGTTGTTATTGGATGGTGAATTTTTAGTTAATTATTTAACTGCTTGCATGTTTTATTAAAATAAATGAAGAAATAAATAAAATTTGGCATCTAATTTTTAAATACTATGTGGTTAGTAATTAATAAAAAGTGTTTGACAGTGATGCTAAGAATGATTCCAACTGGATATTCTATTTTAAATTTAATTAAGGACTAATCACTCAGTATTTAATTAAGCGGGGTGTTACAAGTGGTATCAGAGCATCAGGTTTGTAAGGACATATTTCTCATGTCAGTTATCTTACATTTGTGTATGTCGTATGCCGTTACATTTGGCACGTCTCTTCATGATCTCACACGATGGCCTTAATCCAAATTTTGGGAATCAAGCATTCATCATCTCCATCATGTGTCCCATATCTGCCTCAACGACTTCACGTCCCATGATTTTAGGGACTTTATGCAAGTGGTACGCAAGAGAAGCCAAAACAGTGAAAGAAGGCAAGATATGTAAGTTCAAGGGAATTTTGGTATTTTTAAATACATCATCCAGAGGTCTAGTCAACTATAAAGTTGAATATCTCTCCATAACGAAGATACTGGAAGAAACGGTACCTCAATCCGAGCTACGGTGAAGAAGTTATGGCCCTTTGAAAATACAGAAAATTTCGAGAAAAACACATGGAAAAATGTTGTGGATTTTTAGCGCCAAACCAACGAACTTTTGCGAACCGAAGGCCAAACCAGTTCGGGGGGAAAATCGGTTCGCGATACACCCAAACCGGTTTGGGTTACCTGACACTGGCAAGAGTCCCATAGTTTTAAAATTCATTTTGGATTTCTATAAAAGCCAACTTCGGGGGAGTTATTTGATAAGACTTGGAGAGACGTTTTTTAGAGTTCTATTAGCTCAAGTCTTCATATTTTTGAGTCCCAAAACTCATGTTTGATTCACAACAAAATTCTCATATACTTTTGTGAATATTTTGGAACCCATAGAACACTTTGCTTTTGTTCATTTGTCGTGGAGTGTGTCTTTACACCGTATGGTTGCGTGTCATTGAGGATCTTGGTGCGTGAAGATTCTTTGCTGAAGATTGGTATGCAAGTCCTTGGAGGGTGCTGCGTGTATTCTCTTACTGAGTTCAAGACTGCATGTCTTTATGGGTTGGCTGCGCGTTGATCCATTGCAGATTTCTCTATGTAATTGTAAGTTGCGATTTATGAATTTATAGTGAAATAAATGTTTTACCCAAAAGGTTTTTTTTCCTGAAATCTGTGTCTCACCATATTTACTGTGTCGCATGATTTATATTTGATGGGTTGATTTAGATGCATGTTTAAGGGCTGAATTTATTTGGATTAAAAGTAGACTCTACTTAAATAAGTGTGCCAAATTAGAAATTTTCGAATTTAATCAATTGTCACACACTCACGTTTTTCAAGGTTCTAGAGTCTTTAGGATCTATGTCGCTTATTATGCTTCCAGCGTAGCTTTCTTTGATATTAAGCCCTATATTTAGGATTGTTGTATTCAATAATTGTGCATTTTACTTCTTGAGCTATTTTGAGATATCTATTGTGGACTTATAAAGCTTCTCTCATTTTCGATGCCTCCCAATACGTGCATAGCGAACTCCTAGAGATGCCCAGCCTGAGCCCCAGACAGCTCCGGCCTAGAGCACGATGAATGTTACGGAGGTTGTCGCTATCGTAGCACAAGTGGTAAATGCATCTTTAGTCATGGTATAGTAGGCCCCACTCTAGGCACATGCGGTGGCCCCAACACCAGCTCACACATCCCCTTCTGCTTGGGAGTTAGTCAGAGATGCCTTTCAGAAGGCACATCCTCCGGAGTTCTGATATTGTGAAATCGATCCAATGGAAGAAAGACATCCAGTGTCACTTGAGGATATACGGGTGCACTGAGGTTTATAAGTAGATACTAGATACTTTTAAGCTAGTAGGAGCGGCACTGCAGTGGTGGGAGTCAATTACCACTACTGAGGAGAGAGACAACATGACAATTCAGGACTTTGGGGTGCGGTTCGACTGTAAATATTTCCCTTTCGCCATTCAAACTGAGATGAGGCGAAAATTACTGGATCTCACCCAGGAAGGGAAAATCGTTGTGGAGTATGAGGAAGAGATTATGAGATTTATTAATCTGGTGCCAGATGAGGTACCTACTGAAGGGAAGCAAATTCAGATGTTTATGGATGACTTGACTTGGAGAATTCGTCATCACCTTTTTGGTAATCTTTCGTTGGGTACATATACTGATGTACATAACGCTTCCCTAACACACTTCCAGAATCACTGCTTCTAACTGATGGGAAGCAAATAAGCGGGGGAGTCCATCCAGCAAGGCAGGATAGGAGGTAGTGGTGCCACAGGGGCATAACCAACTCAGGGTCAGCAGCGATAAGGTGAGCAGAGTTTCCATCAGGGGGACCCTGTTAAGAGGTTCAGATCAGGTGACTATAGGCAGGGACAGGGAGATTTTAGGCAGGGGCATCAAGGCCAAGGGAGGGGTGGTAATGTACAATAGCGGCGAGGACATCAGAATCATAGGGGAAGAAACTTTAGTGGTAGATGCTTTGGTTGTGGAAAAAATGGCCACCGACGTCAGAATTATCCTGAAAGGGGCAGGGCCTCATAGCAGCAGCATCAGCAGCAGGGTGCTCGATAGGAGCCCCAACGTTCGATCTTTCCAGCCACCCTCCCAGCACCACCATTAATGCCAGCCTTACCAGTTATTTCAGCAATTCCAATTCAGTAGGGACAACTATAGTATGGGCGTGTTTACAACGTCCACCAGGCCGTAGTTCCCCAGGCTCCACCCATAGTTGAGGGTATGTTTTTTATCTAGAGGACTTTAGGGCGGGTATTATTTACACGGAGGCTTCACACTCTTTAATCACCACTATATTTTCATGTGCTACGGGATTATTAGGCACGAAAGATAGTACAGTTACTAGTGTAGATTCACCATTGGGCTATGGGTCACTGATATTCTTTATATGTCGGGGCATGGGTATAGAAATTAGGAGATTTATTTTACCTGTCGATATGCTTGTATTAGACATGTTCGAGTATGATGCTATTATTGGTATGGATTGGCTAGTTATGTATAGGTCCATGATTGATTACTATAGTCATAGTATTTTGTTCCCCGTACCAGGTCAGGAGATGTTTTTTGTGGCAATGCCTCGTCCTGATGGAGGTTCATCCACCCATTTATATTATATAAAGGAAGAGACCCCTAAGGAGGTGGTGATTACACTTGATTCGATTTCGGTTGTTCGTGAGTTCGTTGATGTATTTCAGGACATACCAGGGCTACCGCTTAGAAGAGAGATAGAGTTTTTGAAAGACTTTACGCCGAGCACTCTGTCGATAGCCTGTGCACCTTACCATATGGCTCCAATAAAGATAAGGGAGTTACAGGATAATATCAAGTAGTTATTGGGATAGGGCTTCATCTGTAGGAGTACCTCGCCTTGGGGTGGTCCCATACTATTCGTAAATAAAATACATGGGTCGTTATGATTGTGTGTTGACTACCAAGAGTTGAATAAGGTCACAATACGGAATAAGTACATGTTGCCCCGAATCGATGACTTATTCGACCAGTTGAGGGGTGTTGCCTACTTCTCAAAGATAGACTTAAGGTCGGGATACCATTAATTATGTATCCGAGAGGCGGACATGTCTAAAACTTCCTTCTTGATGGGATATGGATCCTACGAGTTCAAGGTTATGCCATTTGGGCTAACCAACGCACCGGTCGTGTTTATGAACTTGATGAATAGGGTGTTCAGAGAATTCTTAGATCAGGTTGTCATTATTTTCAAAGATGACATCTTAATTTATTCTCGGATTGAGGAGGAGCATGTCGAGCATTTAAGGAAGGTTTTGTAGACACTGCGTGAACACGAGTTGTATGCAAAATATGAGAAGTTTGGGTTCTGGCTGAGAGAGGTTCAGTTTTTGGGGCACATTATTTCTGAAGGAGAAATATCCGTAGATCCGAGGAAGGTGTCAGCTGTGAGGAAGTGGGGGCAACCCACGACACCGATAGAGATATGTACTTTTTTATAGCTAGCCGGATGCTACAGGCGATTTATTCAGGGATTCTCGAAGATAGCAGGTCAGTTGAGTAATTTAACTTGCAAAGGGGTTCCATTTATCTGGGATGATGCCTGTCAGTTGGCTTTTGATGAGCTAAAGGACAAGATAACTTCATCACCAGTTCTAGCACTACCCAGAATGGGGGTGGAATACCTAGTTTACACGAATGCATCCTTACTAGTACTTGGAGGTGTGATTCATCAGGAAGATAAGGCAATAGCTTATGCTTCCCATAAGCTTAAGCCTCACGAGAGGAATTATCCCACCCGTGACTTGGAGTTAACGGTAATCATGTTTGCACTTTAGGTAAGAAGACATTATCTCTTGGGGGAGAAATTTTGCCTATTCACAGACCACAAGTCACTCTTGTACCTGTTCATGCAGCAGGAGCTGAATATGCGTCAGCAGAAGTGGATTGAATTTATGAAGGACTGTCAGTTCAACATCCAATATCACCTGGGGAAGGATAACATGGTAGCAGACGCGTTGAGCCATAGGCCAGCAGGTGAGGTGGCCGAGATATGGAAGGCGAAATGGAAGGAGCTGGGACATCAGGATGTAGTTTCCCACTCATTCATGTCAGTGATGACGGTTACACCCGAGATCGTTATTAGGGTGATAAAGGCTCAGGCAAAAGACTCGTTCTGTCAGGATCGGATTATACAGCTTCTAGGTGAGGCGGCAGAGCCGTATTTAGTGAGATCAAATGGGGGCTTACGCTTCAATGGCATACTAGTAGTTCCATAGGGGGAGGATTTATGACATGGGGTGATGGCAAAGTCGCACAGTTCACGATTTGGGGTACATCCCAGAGGGGATAAGATGTACCAGGATATGAGGCAATAGTACTGGTGGAGTGGAATGAAGAAGGACATTACCGAGTTTGTTTCGAAATATCCCACTTGTCAACTAGTAAAAGTGGACCACCAAAGACCGTCAGGGCACCTACAACCGTTAGAGATCCTTATGTGAAAATGGGAGAGCATTTTCATGGATTTCATCACAGGGTTGCCTGCATCAGAGAAGGTTCACGATTCCACTCCACCTGGGAGCGCGAGTATAGGATGATTGAAAAGTATCCAGAGTTATTTTTACCAGGTATACATTTATTTTTCTGAATTTCGGGACGAAATTCCGTTATTAGGGGGGAGTATGTAATACCCCGTATTTTTAATGATTTTTAATTATGGTATTAATTTTTTAATTATGGGATTAATTAACTTCAAAACGAAAAATTTATTTATAATTAATCCGGATTTAATTAAACAGTTACTAGCGCAATGAGAGTTAGTATTTATTGATGTGAATTATGTAGAATATTTCTTAATGAGTAAAGGAATATGTAATTATGAACTAATTATCGTGATCAAACAATACGACAATTATGGAAATTAAGTCGGGACGAGCGTGTCAATCATGTCGGGATGCAAGTTAATGAAATAAAAATTAATTTATTTATAAGTCACCCGTATGGCCATTTTTAGTGCGCCAAAGTGTCTAGAAGGGTTGAGATAGTCGGAAAAGTCTATCCGGTTATTCAATTTTACCCTCGAGGCACTTTTAGGCCAAACCCGCATCCCGAGCGGGTATTTTAGACATTTTTATTTTATAGGAAAATAAACCCACGAAATATAGAGGTCTTTATCATCTTTGAAGCTTAGTCTATTAGGGTTAGAAGTTACCACTCTGGATAAGAGACATAGGAGGAAGAGGAGAGGTGTTCCTAGGAGTTCTTAAGACCAAAAACACCAGTTTTCACCATCGTCACCACCATCACGTAGATCGCAGAAAACAATTACAACCATACCCTTCATCATCAATGGTTTACACCTTCAAACATCAAGCAAGTATTATCTTGTGTAAATTTATGGTAGATATGTGATCCATGTTAGATTAGGGTAATATTTTTATGAAAATCTCATGTTTTAGAAGAATTTCGATAGTGTAAATCATAATTTTGGGGTGAATATTTAAATGGAGTACGATCATTTAGGTATGTAGAATCAAACCCACGCCATTTTAATCAAATTGGTTGAAGAAATCTAGAAATTACATGTTAAAATGATGATGAAGTCAAAATGAGGGTTCTTGAGAATAAAGATGGAAATTGGGTGAATTTGTGCATATAGATGTTGTTTAAATGATTTGGATACGTTAGAAATTGTCCACACATGTTAGGATAGGCTCTGGATTTCATATATATCAAATTTGAGATGTTTAAAGACGATCTTGGTGCTTAAAAATTTAGAAACCCATAACTTTTAAGAAAATCTGGGCAAATAACTGGTCGATCGATCGATCGACTCAAGAATGTCGATCGATCGACCTATTTCTTCGATCGATCGACTCCCCTGGAAAATGTGATTTATTTCCCTTTTATATTTGATTGATTCCCAACTTTTAGAAATCTTTAGTGATTATTAATGGAACATATTAGTACTTAGGGAAGGTCAGTAGGATAGACTTAAGACCCAAAAAATGTTGTTATGTATGGGATTGAATAGGGAATTTACGAGTGTAAATCGAATGAATTATCGTTAGAAATTATGTAAATTTGGGTTTAAATCGGATAAACGTTAACTTAAGGTTAGTACCAGTAGTGGGGGCACATTTTAGTTACTGAAATAACCCAAGAAATAGAAGGAAACTTTGTAACCTTTTAAGAGAAGGAAAGGTGCGTGAAGTATGCGATGAGAGTTAACGCATTAAATAATATATTACGTAGGATATTCGAAATATAAATATAATACGTATAAGACTTGTTAAATGGGACGTACGGGAGCCTATATGAGATTTATATATACTTTGGTTATGTGATTACCTATATTATGGATTATTATGTGAAATGCATCATACCGCACTACTTGCTATCACTGGGTTTCCACGCCAGGACAGTCTTATTCTGGTGAGACCATCGGGGGAATATGGACTTATACCTTAGAACCATAGAACCTTGGTACAGCCTATCTATGAGTGATAGTACAGACGGTCGTAGGGGTGAGTGGGTATGTGCATATCCCTTATGAGTTTGAACTATAATTCACCTCCATTATTTGTGATTTGAGTTTTATACGGTTCTCAGGTGATTATGAACCTATAGTCCTTTATATAGTATGTGATATGCTGGGACTTGATAGCAGAGTATGCATGCACCGTAGCTAAGTCTCGGGGTGCCTTATAAGTATACATATATTATGACAGTGAAGTATATATATGTACTAGTGATTATTCTACCGTGTTGCTTAGTATATGAGAAAGAGTATGATATATAAAATATGTTATAATTGTGGAAACTTATATGAGCAAAGAAATACTTGAATTGATTAATAAATATTGGAAATCCAAGAATAAATTATTCGGGTAATACGAGTGGACACAATTACTTAGGCATCATAGTGAGAGACTTAAATCAAATAATTTAGGCGGGATAGTATAACTAGGATGGGTTAGGAGTATACATTAGGCAAGAACAATAGTTAAGAAGTGAGGATTTTAAGTGAGAGCACGTGACTAACATGTATACAATATCTGGTATTTTTGCAATTTAAATACTTGTTGTTTTAAAAATATTTTCAACTCGAGCTCTAATCCGTTTGCTTCCAAATCCATTTTTGTCAAAAAAAATTAGGTGCTCAGCCACAGGGACGCCAAGCATAGGAGTTCCATTCAGTTGACGTGTTGTAGCTTCTATGGAAGTTACAGGACCACAGTATTAGACGCCTCCACATTCATCCTTGATTCATTCCAAGACATTTATTTCAGTTAGGGCATGTTGTCCATTCTTATTTAGAGACAGTAGTTTTCAGACAGTCATTTACATTTCACTTGTTGGATTTATTTCATTTCAGATTACTGTATTTGGGATTTAAACTGGAAGTGTTTACTCCAGACTGAGTTTATTTCATTATTCGTTTTAATTCCTATGAGTTTTTATTAGATGGTGAATGTTTAGTTAATTATTTAACTGCTTGCATGTTTTGTTAAAAAAATAAATAAATAAAATTTGGAATCTGATTTTTAAATCCTAGGTAGTTAGTAATTAATTAAAAAATTATTTGATGGTGATGCTAAGATTGATTCCAACTGGATATTATGGTTTAAAATTCAATAAAGGACTGATCACCCGGTATTTAATTAAGCAGGGTGCCACATCAGGCAGGTAAGTTGTCCATGCTGGATGACATGTGTATGTTTATCATTGGTCCACGTGGGAGTATAATTTTAGCACACAGCATGTATAATACTAATCACGTGTCTCAAGTTTTTAAGTCTAGAGCAATCTCTTATTACTAATATAGTATATACATCTCTATTATATTTATTACATAAATCTCAAGTCATAAGTTTATAGTTGTACATCTCTAGTATAAGTTATAAACCGACACGACCCCTCAAGTACCGCAACACATAATGGTAAGCCCCATACTAGTTGCTGCCTGGAACAGACAGGTTGCGACCCTGTCTCTCCTAACCTCAAAATTTTTCCTTCTAGATCAAAAGAAGTCCTACTCAACACTAGCCTCTGCCTGCGAAAACAGGCCACGACATTCATGTAAACATTATCCTCTACCTGGATTCCAATAGGCCACGGACCCTACTCTCACATCAACCACTTGACCGATGTCAATCTTTTAAAAGGATTCCTTACTCATTCAAATTATCCATATATCACGTGCTTGATGCACGTGACCCACCTTTATGACTTCTATAAATAGAAGTGTTCACCTCATTATTACTGAGAGAAAACACTTGGCGAAGCCCTAACAAAC
The DNA here is from genome assembly GCA_949130495.1 of Sambucus nigra. Taxonomy (NCBI): domain Eukaryota; kingdom Viridiplantae; phylum Streptophyta; class Magnoliopsida; order Dipsacales; family Adoxaceae; genus Sambucus; species Sambucus nigra. Next base: position 119,495,217 of record OX422208.1, read on the forward strand.
TCAACTATCTCTCTCTCCCCTTAGAGATCACCACATCTGGGGGCTCACCCTCTACCGTAGCCACACTGGGTCAACCTTCACAGGTCACATCCTAAGCTACTTTCTTAGCCAAACTCATGTATTATCATACCCTCTCTCTCGTGTATGCCTCTAATGGCACCATAACTTTGTATTATACAATGTATATAATGATAGTAGTGCACTAAAGTGGATGTAGGCTCATTTTTATAGTCGAACCACTCTATATTTTATGTTTATCTCCTTTTTATTTGCTTTATATATACTTTACATTTGATATGGTGGTTGAGAAGGATGTATGTCCAATTTCTCATATCATCATTCTGGCATCGTCTGTAGAAAATAAGGAATTAAATATAATTTTCTTTTTTATATTTTAGGGTTTCTTATACCTTATTTCATCCAATAGGGCCTCCCGGGCCATTATCTTATGAGTGAGATATGGGTTGTGGGTCTCATACTATTGTACATAGATGCCTGTGAGGGAATTGTTTATTTTCAGATATGTTTGTTGGTATCCTTTTTTATGACCTCAGATCTGATTTCCATACCCCGGTGATGTTACCTTACCTAGATAGTGTTGAAAAGCATAAAAGTCTTTAGTCTCATAAAGGTGGGTAACTAGGGAAATGTTCTATTTGCCCATTTCTTCTCTTTACACCCATGATCTATGATTTGCTACAAGATTTGTGCTATTTTTTGCCCCTAAGGACTGTTTTGTACTTAGTAGACTCCTAGTAGGCATATTTTGTACATCTTCTATGAGCTAAACTCAGGTTTTGGGTCCAATTTTGGGTTCACCCTCTCCACTGCCTTAGGCAGGATGCGATCGGGAAGTTTAATTGATTGAATGTCGCTGCCCTTCTATTGCAGTTGGTGCATTGCTTTAACTCCTTCATCTCACCACCAACGAAAAAGGGGTTTATGATAAATTATCCCCAAACCAAACTATGGTGAATTTCCCCTTGGTAATGCCACGGTAGTAATTTTATATGTGCAACGAGCCACGACCACAATAGTGTAATCTTGCAGATTATCGAATAATTTCACCCTTCTCACTGTAAATTTTTTTTCAACCTCCTGGTGCAGAGGGTTCTGATGCTGGATTCTGCAGCCTTCACCTCCATGCAGAAGGCCACATCACCAGATACTGTAGAGGATAAGGCTATAGCCAAAACACCCAAGAAGAGGAAGCAGGAAGAGCCAAACCCATATAAGGCTTAAGAAAACTATACTCCACTAATCGTAAGTACTGAGGATATCCTTGACAGTATCAAGGGGGAAAAGTTACTGAAGTGGCCCGTGAAGATGAGATCCCCTCCCCACAGGAGAGACGGGGCCAAGTGGTGTAAATTTCATCAAGACCATGGTCACAACACCAGTAGCTGCTTCACCTTGAAGGATGAAATTGAGAGGCTTGTTAGGCACGGAATGCTCCAGTGATTCACAAAGGGCTCAACCTTCAACTGAAAGCGTATGCCCAGTTTTCACTTAAGAGAATTTATGGTTCATTTTTTGTGAAGCTCTTTGTATCTCTTGCCTATAGACTTTGTATTTTACTAACAATGTCAAAAATACAAATATAAATACATAAATGGCCGATTTAGTCATATCTTGTTATCCTCATCTATAATCTCATGAAAGACTTTTGTCTTAAATAGATTTCAAGGGGAAAATGACATTTATCATCTCGCAATATCATTTATTTCATGATAAATCCATTGGAAAAAGAGGTGTAATGACCTAACTTGGCTCATAACTCCCCTTACGATGCGGAAACATATGCAAGTATTGGATGCTTATGCTCGCAAATTTATTTATATTTTGGGTTGCTTCTATTAACCTTTTTTGGGGTCACCCCTCCCCCCCCCCCCCCGGTTCATCTTTTGGGATGCGTTAATCAACCTTGAGGGCTCATAATACTCATTATTTATCGTGGGTGGCTTTATTAACCTGGCTTGTGGAGGCTTCAAAATACCTATCTTGGGGAGGCTTCATAATACCTAGCCTAGGGAGGCCTAAAAATACCCCTCCAGCCATGGGTGGCTTATTGATAACCCAGCCCGGGGAGGCTCAAAATTTCCCCAAAATAAAGAAAGGAAGCTACAACCAATTGAAGAAAAGTGGGCCAAGGACATTATTCTCCAGGAAATTGTTCTCTATAGTCCACCATACCTGAATTGTTGCAGTAACATTTCTCATCCTATTTCAAAGTGAGCTAAGGACATTATTGTTCGTGACAAGCGAAATTATTCCCCACAGCCCACTAATTCAACATTACTTCAGCAACACTTCTAATCCTAGAGACCAGTTGGGCAATTTGAATCTTAATAAAGATCCATAGAACTGCATCCTATCACTCTATAACTTTCCAAACATTTAGGCATTCAAAACTAGAGAAAGTAGTAAGAAGAAAAAACTGGATGCAGGCTTGTATAATATTCTATGAATTAAAAAATGTTAATTTTGGCCACAACCTTACATAATATGGCTACAGCCTTGTATAATTACATGCAAAAGATGTTTAATGTTTACTGCTATGAAGGGCCAAAAAGATGTCAACTATGAGGCTGCAACCTTTGAAGTCTTGTGAGCAACCATAACATCATCTACAACCTTCTTCAATGGTGCAGCGTAATCATCTTCCTTTTTCTTAAGGGTTGCGACGTTCTCATCAATAAGTTTTTGGAGTGTTGAAGAATGGCTTTGAACTAGTTCATTATTCATTTTGAGCACCAAGTTAAACTTGTGTCCGAAAGATGAAGGTTTCGTGGAAGCCTCCACAGCCTTGGATTTAGCAGCTGCAATGGACTCTGTTACCTTGACAAAAAATTTCTCTGCTTCCACTTTTCCCTTGGTGGAAACTTCAAGATTCATATTTTCTGCTTCAAGGGCTACAACAGAGGAGCTCATGTCATTTTCAAACACTGCGGCCCTAGTGCTTTCCAATTCAGTCTTATTGTTTATCTCTAGAGTTTGGTGTTGGATTTACAATTTCTTATATCTGTCTCTCAAATAAAAAGTAGACTCTGCAACCTGGAAAATAAAGCAAGAGTTAAATATATACAAATAATGTCCACAGAAAGCCAAAAGTGTGGATAATTACCCTCATCAAACTATGAAGTATGTAATCTTTCAGGTCCTATGAGTCCTCCTCAAGCAAATGGTTAACATCAGAGGCCTCCGCAGCATCTTTGATTCTGGATAAGGTAATGGTTGTTGTATCCCAAGGTGATTTTGGGTGCGATTACCTTAAATGTGGCCATGAACGTCCCCTCACAACCATACTCTGAGGAGTTGACAAGTTTGTGTTGATGGTCACCACCCTCCGCGATGAGATTGTAGTGGTAAAAACATGAATGGGGATATCCCTAAGAAAATCTATGTCAGTGGCCATTAAACCGGCTACGGGAAGTTTCGCCCCAATGTCTTCATTGATAATGGGATCATTTTGTTTGTCCAGTGTCGTGGCATCTTTAGCTGTAGCATTTATTTCAGTGGCAGGGTTGGCCTTATTTTAAAAGTCAAAGAACCACTGGCAAATATGACCCCCTCCTTGGGCACCCTCTTTCTCTTCTTTCCCTTCTTCTTGGGAGCCTATTTGAGGCCAAGGCATGGCCGGCCCTGGCCATGTGCCAAGTGGGCAATGGCACAGGGCCCATTTTAGAGTATACACCTATATATGTATATTTTAGGGGTCCAAAAATATTTTATGTATATAAAAATGCTAATTTTTAAAATAAGTTTAAATTTTTAGGGGCCCGTTTTTTAACTACCCAAAAACAATTTGTACAAAGAATGATTCAATTACACAAAAATCTCACCCAACTAAAATGGGCCCTAAAAAATAAGTTTAATTTTTTAGGGGCTCATTTTAGGTTTTTCATATCTTTGTACAATATTTTTTTAAAGGGTCCTAAATTGATTTTCGCACAGGGCACTCTCAATTTTAGGACCGGCCCTGGGCCAAGGGAGGCTTCATCCATTTCATTCACTTAGAAGGAAAGGAGTTTGCAGTCAATTTTTCCCCCTGAAGTGGAAGAAATCAATTAAACATATCAAAAAGAAGCGGCAACAAAGTACATCATATACAAAGTATTAAGAATTTCCTTCCACGACCATTTTCTTCAGCAGGTGCTTGGATGCAAAATAACCCTGTTCAAAAATTGATGTGGGGGTAACAAGGTTAGAGAATTTCTTCTGCTGATCAGTCAACTTGTCCGTGTTCACAACTCTCTTTTTTAGCCTACTATTGAGCTTCAGGATGTCAAGAGCTGCATCAGTCAAGTTTTAGCATGTGCCGCAGAAAGATATTATCATTCAAGTGTTAGTATGTGTCACATAAAGATAAATGAAAATGAAATAAGAATAAAAGATTATGGCAAGTGAATACCTGCTTTTGAAGGACGTCTCCACATCCGCGACATCCTAAAGAACTTTTCCTTTTCAGTTTCCTTAGGGCAGACTTACCAGCTGCCTCCGAACACAAAGAAAAATTTGCCTTTTCAATTTTTAATAATGGTAGGTCGAGCGGTATACAAGTATTTATCTCCACTTCGTAGAGTGAAGTAATAATACAATGGAAAATCTTTAGAGTTCTCCTTTGGTCTATAAAAATTGAAGAACTCTGCAAGAGTAATGTCTCTGTCAAAATTCTTTTACCAAAGCATTAGGCCAACAACGTTGCATGTGCCTTATCAAAATCTCTCCTAGCACATCACCCATGAGCACTGACACACTATGGTATGATTATACGCATAAAGCAACTAAACAAGTACGACCATACGCAATCGGGACAAATAAACAAATATAAATCTATACTCAACTTGGTTATATATAAAGTATCTCAATGTTAGTAGCTAATACGAACTTTAACTATAATTTAACATATACAATATTATCCCAAATTACCAAGGCCCTGAAGTCTAAGTGTACTCTCACACTACCGCCCATAAGATTTACTTTTAATAATAGCTAACCTACTCGGTGGGTCATATATGGGTTCAAGACTGTCACGAATCCTATACACCCTCTAAAAAACTCTCATTGTCATGAATATAACAAATTTTAACAGAACTTAAGACTTCTAACTAGGTACCGTTTCTTACTTAAATTCATACAAAGTAGTTATTACCCTACTCAATGGGTTATTACATAAAATCTCAACATATGCAACTTCATGGCTATTCCCCAAACTTTAATCGATGTTAAGATCCCTTAATAATATCCTCCCTTAACCGTATTATGTTATTATCTCTATATTCATCAACTCAAAAGTTCTAACAATGTCATCAAAGGTTATAACAAAAGTTTCTAACTCAAAAGGCTCTCAAACAGACTCTGCCTGCAAAGTCGTTCGAATGATAAGTCCATGTGTTCGAATGAAAACATCAACCTCGTTCGAATGAGCATCCATGTCATTCAAATTAGAAACCTAATCCCATTCTAATCATTTAAAAGGTCGTTCGAATGAGATAGCCAATCTTCTTCGAACAAAATCACAATCTAATTTTAATGATTTAACACATAGTTTATCTTCTCCAAGTGATTAGAACTACCATTATCAACCCAAAACCTAAATCCAAAGCCTCTATACAATCTAAATCCCATCCTCCTTCAAGTGTAAGATTATAATAATAATAATAATAATAATAATAATAATAATAATAATAATAATAATAATAATGATGATGATGATAATGATAATGATAATGATAATAATAATAATAATAATAATAATAATAATAATAATAATAATAATAATAATAATAATAATAATAATAATAATAATAATAATAATAATAATGATGATGATGATGATGATAATGATAATGATAATGATAATGATAATGATAATGATAATAATAATAATAATAATAATAATAATAATAATAATAATAATAATAATAATAATAATAATAATAATAATAATAATAATAATAATAATAATAATAATAATAATAATAATAATAATAATAATAATAATAATAACCAGCTCTAGGTGAATCAAACAAAATATAAGTATCAAATTCAAATATATATACATTTTAGAATCATATATTTATGTTGAATCTAAAACAACTAAGATTTGGATCAATTTCCAAATTAAAACAAGGGCTTTTACTTGATCATTAACATGAATTACTTTCTAAAAATTAAAACCAAATTACAATATTAGTTTCTTGAGATTTAAAATCAAATCATGATAACTCACTAACATAAGTCCTAAACTTAATTTAACAAATAATCCAATTTCAAAAATTAAGTTTGAATGATTATAAAATAAATTATCACTACACTAAAAATTGAAAATGTCCACAGTAAATGGGTCATGATTTTCGACCGTGACCCTTGGATAGTTACCGTAACCAAATAAATGACCAAGGTTTTAGGTGGCCTTATTTTGGTGGTGGTTATGGTTCGTAATCATGACCAAAGGGGTCACAGTCCAAAATAGTGATGCCACCGTGACCCATTATGGTGCAATTTTTTCCGCTCGTTTGGTCATATTGGATGTCATGAGATAGAACCGCGACCCACCTGTAACCATATATAGTGATCAGGATTGAGGGTCACGGTTAGGAGCCTTGACAACGGGGTCACGATCCAAAATCGTGACTCCCCATGATTTTTTTTTTGTGCTAAAACTCCTATGATTTTGGTCGCAAAGGTGGTGACGGTCCGCAACCGTGACCCATTCAGGACAATATCAATAAACATTGGTCACGTTATAGACCCATAACCCCCAAAATTTATTTCAAAAATGGTCATAGTACTTGGGTGACGGTCTAAAATCGTGACCACATCTCGAGTTTTCAATTGGTCAGATATGGGGTCACAAATATAACCATGACCATATTTAAGTCACTAATGAGTCACGGAATAGGTCACGATTTTGGATCGTGATCCGATTTTGGGTATTAAAAAATAGTAACCACTTAATTTCATTTCACCATTTACCTCTCTCTATATCTCTCCCAATACCAACAAATATATCTCTCCCTATAACCTCCATCTTCGACCATCTCTAACCTCCAACAAAGGTACATCTCCAACCCTACTTTATTGTGTTTGTATTTGTTGCGTATATGTGTGTGTTTATTGCGTGTGTGCATGTGTGTTTATTATATGTTCTGTGTGAGAGGGGAGTGTGTGTGTGTGTGTGTGTGTGTGTGTGTGTGTGTGTGTGTGTGTGTGTGTGTGTGTGACAATGTGTGTGTTTCAATGTGTGTGTGTGTGAGAGAGAGTGTGTGTTAAAATTAAGTGAACCCTACTTTATTGTGAAACATTATCGAACAAATTCTTAATAGAAAACTTTATATCTAAGTTCTTCTTTGCATGTGAACCCTACTTTATTGAACAAATTCAAAAGTTTTAATATAGCTTGGTGATGAATTTCCAAGTTTGTTCATTATATCCAAGATTTAAATGGAATTTGTTCAATAAAGTAGGGCTCTATTTTTCTCTCTAAATTGATCCAGACTTATATTTGTTAAAGAAGAATAGTTACAAAACTTTATAATATGGAAGTCTGATCCAAGCTTTTAGGATATATGATTCCAAATTTCATGAAATTTCAAATTCTGAACAAAATTGCAAATCATTTGGAGATTCTTAAAACTCTGCTTGTTTCGAATTTATGTTGCTCCAAATATTCATGAGTAATTGTTTTACCACAAGACAATAGATATAAATTTATTTTTATTTATCATTCAAATGTTGAACGGGATAAACTTGAGTTGAAAATCAATCAAATACACGATCTAGAAGGGGTACGGGATATACTTACGTTGGGTTGATTATTTTTGTGGCTTGTGTTGAATGATCGTGGGTTAATACAGATGATTGATACTTAAGATGCTCACTCTATTGCTTCCTAATAATAAACCTTACACCAATTATTTGTCTTAATGAATACCCTTTATTGGCGACTAAATGTTTAAAATGGGGTATTTTCTTAACTTGTTGTGGTTGAGTTCACCCCTTCCTTAAATGGTTGTTGTTTGGTTAAAGACAAATTGGTGGAAGGTCTTACACAATTGGTGGACAAATAGTAATTTTAGGTTTAGTTAAATTGTTGTGTCAGATTAATTGAATGGAAAACCATAATTTATTTAGGATTAATTAGAGCCATAACGTGTTGTGTCTTCATCCTTAAGACTCATATTCACCCCCTTCTATATATATTTTCTTAGGAAAAATGAATCACAATAGTAATTATTGGAAACAAGATTACGAGAGGGTGAAAATTGACCGCACTGAAATATCTTTCATTATTCCGTGCCATATAGAGGGAAATTCGATTTACATGTTTGGTAATAGAAAAATTGAACAATTTAATTACTTTACAAATTGTGGAGTTGATCTCTCGAAAAATTACATGTTCGATCGTATTCTGTTTTCACTGCCAAAAATCTAGAATGGGGAAGTAACGAATGTATTTCACCTGCATAATCCCTAAAGGGCACTGACGTTGGTGAAAAAGTTATAAAAGGTTGAAAAAATATTCATCCTTTGTGGATACAATTCCGTAAAGAGAGCATTCACCCAGATTGCGATGTCTCGCGACACATGCGTATTGAAAATGAGATTGCAAATAAGTTAAAGAAGAAAGGATTACGAGTTCATGTCACGACCTTTATATGTCAATCATTGACACGCTTCCGCCTAGTTGGTCGTGTGCAAAATTTCATAGATTTTCAAAATTTAATACTTATTGGAAAGAAATCAAACAATTAAACATGTTTTAAAAGTTGTCAAAAGGGTGTATATATAGTCATAAATTGTATTTTCTTACATACATCGCTTATTTTTTAATTGTAGGAAATGTCGAAGGGAAACGACAATAATCAACAAAATAGCATAACACCGCTAGCTGGGCACTTTCCTACACCCACAGCTCAATTCTCAACTCCTCTGAGATATCAATACACTACTCCGGCAAAGATTCACTCTTCTATCTCTGACTCATAAAACTCAAGAAACCCTGAATAATTCGACACGCACGACTTCTACTACCGAGGGATCCTAAGCTAACCCTAAGAAGCACATTGGTTCTCAATTGGCAAGGATAATCTAATAGATGATAAAGGCGATGTTCAACTTTTAAAAATCGTTATATGTCTCTTGGAAAGATGACTATGGGCGTCGGGGGGCGTAGACAACTGGAAGAAGGTTGATCCTACCTTAAAGGATGACGTTTGGGAGAAACTTAGTGAGACTTTTTCTTTCCCAACTGGTTCGAAGCCAAATGTTCTTTCCAAAGTAGCTTATGCTTGGAAAACCTATCGAAAGAACCTTCAAAAGAATTTTTTTCCCCAAGGAGGCAATGAGTTCTGATTTATACACATTATAATAATAATATTATTAAAATTTTAGTCCTAAATATAATATTATATGATAGGAAATGGTACAGGGCATGTCCAGCAATCAGTCTGAGTCTAACGCCAATGGCATTCAATCAAATGCCCTAATCAAGGTGTTTGGAAGGGACCATAAGGGGAGGACAAGAGGTGTGGGCTCGAGCATGCTAAGTACCAGATTACATCAAAGTGAACATATATTAGACGAGATCTCTTCAGTGAGGGGTAAGGTGTCGAGGGGGTTGGAAGAAGTTGCCAAGACGAAATGAGAGGTGTTAGAGTTTCAAAAGGATATGACAATCTTGATGAATGAAATCCACGAATTGGTTGAGATCTTAAGTTAACAACGAGGTTACCTTCCACAGTTACCTCAAACACCCCCCCCCCCTCTGGAACATCCCCCTCCTAAATGACTCCTGCTGAAAAATTTCCCTCCCAAATGCCTCCTCCCGAAATATTTCCCTCGAAATTGCCTACACTTGGAATATTCCACGCATCATCGTTGTAAGACTTGTAAAATGAAATGAATATAGGTTAGAGAATATATATATATATATATATATATATAGATAGATAGATAGATAGATAGATAGATAGATAGATAGAGAGAGAGGGAGAGAGGAAGGCTCACATACATCATGATGTATACATCGCACCATATATCACACCTAGTTCTAGGTCCTACGGAACTCTTTCTCCAAATTTTTTATTTTTCACTTTAAATTAACCTTCTTATCAACTCATATTCAAAATTTTAGGTCAAAATACATTTTCTAGCTATTTTTAAAAAATCCACAAAAAACTGCTGGCGCAGACCCTTAATAATAAGGTATTTTGAACAGGTTTTTGTAAATTTCTTTAAAATAGCTAAAAAATGTATTTTGACCTAATTTTTTTAACATGGTTTTATTGGAAGGTTAGTTGTAATAGAAAAATAAAAAATTTGGACAAAAAAAATTTTAGGGCATGCAACTAGGTGTGATGTATCGATGATATATAGAGCATGATGTAGGTTAGCCTTCTACTTTATATATACATTTGGAGAATAAGTAACCTTATCTTAACATACAAATCCTGTAGTAAAATTTTTTGTAGTATTACCGACATGAACCTTAAAAAATCGTAAATTCTAAAGTTACCTCAAAATTTTAATAATTACAAAATTCCCCCTACAAATTTTCATTTGACGTGTAACTCGTCCAAATAAACCAGACATTCCAAATTTTCTTTACAAATAACCTCACCCCACATTTTAAAATTACAAGCCAGTCCCCCACATTACTCCCCTAAGTTTTAAAAATTACACAAAGGCCCCAAAACTTTGGAAATAAAGGAAAAATACATTAAAACTTAACCAAAAACCTTTAGGGACTAAAATTATATACCTATCATCTTCCTTATCAGCTGGACTGATAAGAATGCCACCTAACACCATTGGAGCCAATAGTATCCTAGGCTAAACATACCTACTTTTACACCTTGAACTTCCTTAAAATATTACTCCCATTTGACTAGCCAAAACCCACCCCTATTTAGACTAATAACACCCCCTTAACCCCTATAAGAGGCCCCATTTGGTGAAGAAGAAACTAGTACATTAGTATCTCAAAATCCAAACTAAAATTTTAGCATTTTCAGGTATACCTATATTTATGCTTTCAACTTCGTTTTTTCAATTCCAAATAGTTTTTGCACTAGGTTAGCATCTATTTATGCTTTTACATGTAGAATTTAACATAGAAATACAAAGCTAAGGTTCAAAATTTAGAAAACACCATGAAAGCTTGAGCTCTAATGGTGGATTATATATTCATGCCCATGAACCAATTTCAAGGTGGGAATACTTGTCCTTAGACTCATAGTAATTCAACCATAATGTTTAATTTCATTATAGTATATTTACATTCCTGGAAATCAAGCTTTTACTTTTTGGCAGAAGAAATTTCACGTTCAAAATTCTCTCTCTAAACTGTGAATTAGAACTTCAAACCAAACCCATTTTGTTCCAAAGTCACACAGAAATCAAACCATATCATTGTCGTGGTTCGAATTTCATTTTAAAATTATGAATATCTAACATAAATTTTTGAGATTTTACAGTTCATAGATAAGAGGCTACAGTGTAACTCAGCCTATAAAAGTTATATGTCTGAAAAATAAAAAGAATGCCTTTTGAATCACCTCAAATAGTATTTTGTAATTTATTTGATTGAAGGTCAAAGTTTTAAACCCTAAATTCAAAATTCGAAAGGTTGAAAATGAAGTGTAAGTCACGTGCGCAAGTAGGGTCAAATGTAGCGCGTATGAAGTTTGACTCTGTGTGTGAGGGTACGTGACCAATCAGAAAATTCTAAAAAGAATTTTAAAAAAATTATTTTACTTTTCTGGTTAAAATGGTATATTACAACACCCTATTTGGATAATCAGAAAGCCAATTCAAAACAACTCTTAACATGAATTTTAAAAACTTTTAAAGTATTTTTCACATAAGCCCCTGAAAATTTTCAACCTCTATGTTTTCACCTTAAACTTTTTCTAATACTTTTTGGCATTATTAGGTACAAAAAAGTCTATTAGCACCAATCTTAAATGGCAAAGGAACCTTAGGTAGGAAAAGAAAACTTTTATTTAACTTTTAAACCTCAACATTTATTTACTATTCAATTTTACAACTTTATCGCACTTTAAAACATTTCATGAACCTTTATTATTACACATAAATACATTGTCTCTTTGTCAGAATTACATGAAATTCCACCTTTATCTAAACAAAACTCGTAAAAACTTTTTCGAAAACCATAAACAATAAGTAGATGACTTCTTATTCAGTATTATTTTCACGCAATGCTTTTGGTTACGTCTTTTGTTGATATCACTATGTGATAGACCCGGTATATCATATTCTCATTAATGAACTCATTTGAGTAGTTCAGCCATTTATGCAATCATATTATTTTATATCATGAAGTTTTACCTAATTCGATTATAGTATACATTATGACCAGTGAATAATCTTTCGTTACACCTACAACTGTATTATTTGGCTCGTAGGACTCAGATGATTGAGTGCCAAAACATTACTACCATATGGAATGTGTGTGCTTGACTTAGCATGGTTACTTTATCTCCATTTAGTTGGATTGATTTATTTCCAATTTTATTGAATTTTTTTGTTTTATGTATGACAACTGCCCTAAAGCCTCTGAATAGATAATAATGGGTTATTTATTTAGTTTCCATCCCTAACCTTTACCAGTTTTAGCCATATTTTTCTATTTTTAGTAATATCATTCCAGTAACATGTTATCTTATCATGACATTGAATCCACGTTATATTGAACTCTTGATACTGACTTATCATAATTTATTTTTTAAAGTGTATAGAATGAGAATTATCTACTTGACAATTTTGCTTACGTTTTTGAAATTCCAGATGGAATAAAATAATAATGAAGGAAATATATCCCCAACCTTGCAAAAATGTAATGCATCACCCTGTGTCACTCTAGCAATTACATATTCATAAAGAATCATACAATTATTAAGTCTAATAATTTAAATATAATCCATCCACACAAAACTAAATGATATAAATACTGAATCATAATCACATTCTGAAATATCTAAGCCTGGATAAAACATTCCAGTTCAAAACTCTAAAACAATAACCACAGTAACAATAAATCCATTTGAAATGAAAGGAAAGTAAACAGAATACAATCTCTGAAAATGTCTAAGGAATGGGCGACACATGCCCTATATGGATAGCCTATCTAGAACTGAGTGAAATGATAGAGGCATCTAATGCAATGACCTATAGCTTCCACAACAGATGCAGCGCGCCAAGCAATCCAAATCTTTAAGTCTGGTGTCCCTGTGGCTGAGCACCTGATATAATACATATATATAGAAAGAGGGAAAATAGATGCAAGAAATGGGTCAGAGCCCGATGTGTAAAAATATTTATTTTAGTAAGTATTTAAAATTTGCAATAAAGCAAGTATCAAAGGAATGTTAGTTCGAACTCTCACATAAGATTCTCACCTCTCGTCTATTGTGCATGCCTAACGTACATATATTCTCACCTAGTCATCCGTAACACTTCTAACTAGATAAAGACTTATACTTCTAGTTATACCTCGTGGTAGCAACTAGAAATTCCCAGTTTCCCACATTATTAATATCAGCATATATTAATTCGATTAAGTGTTATAACACTAAGTTAAGTATTCACAGCTTACGACACTTAAGATTGTACTATCCTAATAACCTACAATTATCTCATAGTAGGAATAACATAAGTATACATATATACATTCACCACTATCATATACATATACTAATACATCACCCCAAGGCTAAACCTGTAGTGCATTTCATACTCTGCTATCATGTTCCGGTACATCTCGTACTCTAATAAGAACTATCGGCTCGGAAGTCTCCCCCGAACCACAAAACACACATAATGGCGGTCAACATAGTTCACATACATATGGGTCACACACATACCTACGCTCCTATAGTCAGCTGACTTATCAACTCACAAATAAGTTTTCAAAGTCCTATGTTCTGAGATACAAGTCAAATATCCCCCCGAAGGTCACCTAGGAGAAGACCGTCTCTACACAACCCTCCGCGATAGCAAACAGTTAGGTATGTCATACACATAATATTAAGAATGTAATAGGTATCCACACATCCTATTAATATTAATAGGTATTCTCCCAGCCATTTTATATACTTACCATATGTATTTCATTCTCATTATTACATATTTTATAGTAATACTAAATCACCACAACTCATTCACCGTTTTTGGACATGGCATCTCCAAGATTGCTCGTTGTTTATCCTGGTCCATCTGCACCCCTTGTCGATTAACCACGAAGCCTAAAAACTTACCACTTGTTACTCCGAAGATACACTTTAACGGGTTCATCCTTAACTTGTATCTCCTACACCGAGCAAACACCTTTCTTAGATCGTTCAGGTGGGACTCCTCCTTCTTCGATTTGATGACCAAGTCGTCCACGTAGAATTCCACAAATTCGTGGAAGAAATCATGAAAAATGGCCATCATCGTTCTTTCGTACGTAGCTCCGGCATTTTTTGAGTCCAAACGGCATTACTTTATACATAAAGTTGCCCAACGGAGTTCTGAATGCTGTTTTCTCTGCATCAGAGGGTTCCATCTTGATCTGGTTGTATCCCACATATCAATCCATGAAGCTATACATCTCATGACTAGTCGTGACATCTATCAAACTGTCGATGGATGGTAAGGGAAACTCATCCTTGGGGCAAGCCCTATTCAAGTCTCTGAAGTCTACGCAGATCCTTATTTGGTTTTTGTCTTTCTTCCCTACTGGCACGATGCTGGATAGCCAGAGGGGATGTTGTATTGGCTTGATAAACCCTGCTGTCAACAAGCGTTGGACCTCTTCTTTAATCTTTAAATCTAGTTCAGGCTTGTACGTTCTTGTTGCCTGCTTCACCGAAATAGCTGAAGGCATCACATTCAACTTGTGGCAGCTCACTTCCTCATCCAGCCCTTCTATTTCAGTGTACTTCCATGCGAAGACATCTATGAATTCCCGAATTAGGTCAACCAAGGCTTCTCTTTTCTCCCGACTAAGATCTTTCGAGCCAAAGATAGGCCTTGGGTCTTCCCCTTCTCCTGCTAGGTTTAGCTGCTCCAATTCTTATGCCTGGGGCCTTGGTTGGTCTGTCATGTAGTCTGGTTCTTCGGCGACATCCTATACGAACTCCTGTATGTTGGAGTTGTCTATCATCATACACTGCCCCTGTTGATCTATTAAAAAACACTCATATATCGGGTCAACCTCATTGTTGGTCTCTTCGGCCGCCCGCTCACACCATTATAAGCGGTACACCACCTTTCCCTCTTCAGTGACAATTTTCTTGGATTACCTGCTAGTAGCTATCGCCACGGCCTTTCTCTTCCTTTTTCTAGAAGCTTCAACGATTCTTTCCGCTGAGAAACGACTTAACACGCTTTGTCGTTGGGCCTCATGCTCCCCTGGGTCTGTCATAGGCCTTATCTTGTCTTTGAGCTGCTTCGAGATGTTTTGGGGTCGAGGGAGCACCTGATGTGTTTCCTCGATCCTCCTCCCATCGCCATCCTCATTAAAAGGTCCCACTCTTTCTCTAATCGAGGGAACCCAGGCTCCCTCCATTCTCCTCGTTAGAACTCGCACGTCCTCTTCGAGTTCTGTGTAAAAGGCTGCATCAACCAAGTGTGCTTCTTCGACAGCGAAAGGCCTCTTAGCTGCCCTAATAGTCACTTTTGTCCCCTTGATATTCTCCTTAGCACATTGATGATAAGTTGAGGGAACTAACCCTTGGTTGTGCATCCATACCCTCCCTATTAACAAATTATAGGAAGTTATGCTTTCTATTACATGGAACTTGATATGAGAACTAAGATTTCCCATCACTATCCCCACGTTTAAATACTCGATGGATTTGGAAGTTTGATTATAATAGCCTGAGATTGCCAAGGGCATGGGAACCAACCTTTCCCCGGGAATATTAGCCGCGTGGAAGGAGCTGATTGGAATGATGTTGATGGAAGCATCCCCATCCATAAGAGTCCTTGCAAAGCTAACCCCGTTAACACTAGCGGTTACATACAGAGGCCTATTATGGGGAAACCTTACAGCTCTATCCGTATCGCTTAAAGTTACCTCTGATAAGAACCTCTTTACCAGCCTAGCCATGGGTCCCCTCCATCTTAGCGAGGGGACTGCATTTCTCCTTGCAATATCTAAGATCGCTTGAGTTATCTCCATTCTGCTCTCCTTTGGGATTCCCACTTGGTCAAAGAACCAAGTGAATTTTGGAGATTTTGAAACTGCGCTATATTCCACAACTGGGTCCGTTTCCTCACCCTCAACACCGTAGGCATCTTCTACATCCCTAGCACTTTCTTCATCATAAGCCAAGACCACGTTAGCCATTCCCTTTGTGCAATGCTCCATTGCCTCATCGAACTTCTTCATGGTTGCCCTGGCCCCCTCCCGTTCTGCCTCCTGATCATAGGCCATTACCAGATTGGCCCCATGTGTCGGGAGTGGGTTATTGTTAACGTTCTGCGGGGGAATTTGTAATGTCCCCGCCTTCATGTATTTGTCGATGATTCTTCGCAGTGTGAAGCAACTTTCTGTTGGGTGTTGGACCTTTCGGTGAACCTGGCAGTATTTAGGATCAGCCCTCGTCGCCGCGTTAGGCTCCCCTGCCGGAATGCCCTTTGGTTCGTAAACCCTTCCGCCTTGGACCATTGCATTATAACCTCTCATATCTTCCTCCACCGTACAAGGTAACGGTGGCGGGTCTTCTCTATCTCTTCCGAACTTTCTTTTGTTGTCCTTCCTTGGCGCCTTGCCCCCATCTTCTCTCTCAACATACGTCACCCGTGGGGCCTGAGGCCTTCCTCCCAGGAGTTGTATCGGTTGTCTGAACACCATGGGAGCCACTACGGAGTTAGGTCGCACCACCAAAGAGATGTTCCTTGCGGATTTTAAGAATGCTGAAAATGTTCCCTCGCGTGTCTCGTTGATTAGGTGGCAGATATACTCAGGGAGTAGTCCCTCGGCATAAATCCGTAGTAACCTGGCCTCCTTAGCTTCTTCCCTTACATCGAGGGATCTTTCCCTAAACCTTCGGATATAGGCCACTACCTCCTCTCCTGGCATCTGCCTCTCCCTGCCAAGCTGAGTTAGGGTGAATTCATCTTCTACCAAGAAGAACTTTCGGACAAACAATACATGCATCTCCTCCCACGTAGAGACACTATTGGGAGGCAGATGGGAGTACCAAGTGTATGCCTTATCAGTCAGGGATTTGGAGAACTCCCTTAGTCTAAGCTTTTGTCGTTGCAGTACGCTCCTAAATGCTCAACGAAACGTTTAATGTGCTCCTTCGGGTTCCCACCCTTCCCTGAGTATTTTTCAAAGGTAGGGGGGATATAGTCCTTCGGGTAAGGCTCGTCGTTGTATTCCTGGGGGTAAGGTGTTTGGAAATCGTCATAGACCGACACCGCGTCGCCCACAGCCTGCGAGGAAGCCTGTATGTACTTCAGCATTTCCCTCTGCATCTCTTTTCTCATATCTTCCATGGGCGAGACCACTGGGGCCCCCTGTAGTGGGTCAGAGGGCTGAGCACTCGTTGCAACCGAAACGAACGTTACCGGTGGTGCCGTTGAACCTCCTGAGGTGCCCGCTGTCGGGTTCATCCCAGAATATATACCTGCTGGGAACGTTCCTACAATGCCTGTCCCTAGTGGGACCGTTGGGACTACTCCTGGTGTTACGAAAGTTCTAGCCCCCAACCCCCCCAGCATAGTTGAAGCCACTGGCGTTTGCAAGAACTCGTGAAACTTGCTCATGAGGAGGGAAATCTGAGCGGGTCCCAACCCCGTGATCGCGGGAGGTTGGGCCGTCCCTGGGACGCCTAACGTTGCCGGCGCCAGAGGTACCTCTACTCGAGGAACCTCATCTCTTAGGGCCCCTTGCTCTCACGCAGCCTGTTCTTCATTATGCTGAATTTCATCGAAATTAAGTCTTCGAGTAGCATTATCTTGCGCCATACTCCTTATCTAGAAGAATGCCTCCCCAGCGGAGTCGCCAAATGTAGGAGGGTACTTTAGATTATGGATGGAGGCGTAACCCCTATTTGAGTATGGTAATGATAAGCTAATTTGGCCAAAGCCTTGGATTAATGATAGGACACAAAGACACAAACCCAATGAAGATAAACTCAGTTTGAACTCTCAAAAACTCTCGTGTATGACTCAAGAAGTAGTGATGAACTTTAGAAGTAACTCAGCTAAAGGGAGAGATAATTGAGCACCCTAGATACACCTTGGTAGGCAGGTAAAAACACACACAAAAACCCTCAAGAATCTCTGTCACGCATTAAAAGCTTCGTAATAAGTAATAATGGTGAGTGAACTCTCTGGTTTGTAATAACTCTCTCTAGCAATAACTTCCTGATTCTCAAGAAGAACCTCTCTTCCTCAAAGGTGGTTGGGGTCCTTAAATAGCCCCCCACACCATCCCCGAGGCAACTCAGTCATTTATGACTATGAAAGACATCCCTCATGCTTTATGTCACAATATTAAAGGCCTGATGCACTAGTTGTCTCCACGTCATAAACATTAAATGCCCAGACATGCCTTTTGCCTAACCACTGTGTGTCAGGGGGATGTTATCGCAGAGGTGGCTCACCAAATGCCTGACAGCCCCAAATACCACGGTGGTTTACTCAAGTGCAGGTCTGATATTGTTTTAGCTGGCTAGTGACATCACTTAGAGTAGATGTGACATTAAGTAGAGGGCTATTAGGTTCATAACCCAATGTCCGATGGAACTCCAAGCTGCTCCGCTTGAGGTTCCACGATCAGGGTCCTTCGGTGTTTTACCAGGTGTATCTAAGATCGTCAGGGCAAGCCCCAACGGTGCCTCACTTCTCAATCCTCCAAATCGAATCCCTCTAAAGTTCCCATGGTGAGGTCATTCGATAGAGCATGAAAGCTCTCCCAGGCCCTGCCAAGCCTGGTCTCTCGTGAGTACCGTTTGACCTCGCCCAAACTGATTTATTATCACCGTTATGTCATTACAACCGTTATAGCTTACAGTAAATGTAATCATAGATACAATATGACTAACACAACAAGCTGAAGTATGGGTTGCTACCCTATGCTACCACGCTTGAGTTGTTGCGCTCGAGTTTCCATGCTAAGCTTCCTCACCAAGCTGCCACGCTTTAATCCTCAAACACTGTTGCTAATTAAGGATTTATCCCTAATCTCAGGATTACCTTCAAGCCCCCTCTACATTTTCCCCCTCGTGGAGAGATTTGTTGGAACAAGAAATGTCTGCACGAAATGTCTCATACCCGATGGAACAAGATTTGTTTGAAAAAGATTTCAGACCTTTTCTCCTCTATTTAACACCGTTGGGACATCCTCTTCGTTGAGGGTTGTATTAGATAAGTCTGATAAGAAATGTTGTTGGCGCCAAAACTCAAGCTTGTATAGGAAGGCAACGATTAGCATTCCCCAGACGTCACTTCATTAATGATGTGGCGCAGTCTTCTCAGATGTCAAGGAACTTCCCAAGGTGCCACGTGTTTATTGGAAATTATTGTAGGCGGCCTTGCACGTGCGATGGTGGGAGATTGAAACGACAACCTCGAAATTTTCAAACGGCCATTATTCAAAATACTTTGAACCTTATCCTTTGTTTTCCTTACTTCGTTATTATCTTCTTCAGACTGGAGTTTTCATTATTTTAGAGAGAGAGGGAGAGAAAAACTCCATTGTTGTAAAAGCTTCAGTGTTTGCGAAAGCTTCATTGTTCACCCTCTATACCACCATTTGTGATCGTGGTTCTCCATTCTCATTTTCAATCCTTTCTTTTTCTGTTACTACCTCACTATTTGCCATGGCGTCTTCAAGCAATCCCACCTTGTCTGCCACCAGCGCTCCGTCTTCCACCACCACCGCTGCCTCGGCCATGGATGCTGGCCGCCAGGAACAGCTGAGGTTTTACCGTTGCTCTCCTATTTTTGGGGAGGGTGATGACTTTGCTGCTGCATGTAAGACCGTCTGTTTTTCTTCCAAGTTTGACGCCCTACTTTTGGGTGATAGGACGAAGAAGTGTCTAAGTGGGGCTTTCTGCCCCCAGAAGGGACTCTCAGATTTCGTTTGGAGCGAGGGCACTTTTTATGGTCCCATATTGATTTCGAAGCACCTGGGGGATCTCCTGCCCACTTTGCTTCCTGGAACTCCCATATGCAGAGTTCCTATGCCGATGTCCTCACCAAGATTGGGCTGCAACGAGAAAAATGGTTCGGTGAGTTCACTCTCTCGAAGAACAATGCTTCCCTTCATGTCTTGGTCTCTCGATGGAACGTGACTACTCATACGTTCATCGCTGCTTGGGGTGAGTTCACCATCACGCTGGAGGACGTGTGCGAGCTTTTGGGCCTCGATGCAACAAGTCATGAGCCCTACACCGATGAGGCTCTAGATGCCCAAGAAACCACCGACTGTTTGGAGTTGGATCGTATATGCCAAAGCTCTATTGGCTCATCTAACAAAGCTACCTTTTCTCCCTTAATTAATTATTTCTTCAAGGGTTCAGGTAAAGGCAGTTCTTCAGCATATGCTCCTGGTCAAGGTACACCGTTGGAACTTCCCGCCTACATTCTTGTTATTCTTTCCCGTTTCCTTTTGACGGGAAAACCCAACGATCAGCCCCGGAGGGACCTCATCAACCTGTCCCTTTGCTTGGCTCGAGGCATAAAACTCCCACTGCTGCAATTGCCTTGGGATCCCTCTACACTTGGCTGGATAGGACTTTATTCGACATGGAACGCTCTATTGGTCGTTATAACTTGGCCAATTTTTCCAACAGCGTTCTTCTCACCAGCTTCCTTTACTTATGTTTTCCTGCTATAGCGGCCAAGACCAACAGTCCTCCTTCGGGGGAAATAATTCTGCCTCCACGGTCTTTTATTTATCACAAGAGACAAAGCCGAAAGGAGTTGATTTCTGTGATTGACCGTTTTGAGAACTTTGTTATGAGGCCTTATCAGGAGGAGGCCTTCTTTCACACTTGTGATTTTTTTCATTTTGAAGCCAGAATGATACAGGACCCTTCTCCTGACCTTGAGGATCCTCTGCTTCCCGTGGTCCTTCTGTTTTCTCCAGGATTTCTGCCTTCCTACACCGAGTGGGGATATACCAGCGAGCATTATAATCCCAACCGATGTAGCCGCCAGTTTGGGTTTGACCAGGGGGTGAGCCCTTTGTTTGCCACCAAGTACTGGCCGAGACAACTAGCTGAAATTGCTGAGTTCGTTGAGGGAGATCCTGTGTATCCTCCTGTTTCTTCGTTTTCTGCCTTGGAGTTGGGGCTAAAAGGCAACTCGGTGCTTGGGATAGAATTCCCTCTAAGTTAAACTCACAAAGCACCTCCCAACGAGCTTCCCCCACTTTGTGTCATGGTCCCAGTTGCCACGCCAAAGTCCAAGACTGCTGCTACGAAGAAGGCTGCCCCCTTTACTGTAGCTACTACCGACGAGGGGGCTTCTCAACCACCTGCCAAGAAGGCAAAAATGGCTAATAGTGGGACATCAAAATCAAAATCAAAGTCCCAGAAGCCCCTAACTCCCGTGGAAGCTCTTCCCAAAGCCTCCGCTCCACCTCCCATGCCTGCTGAGATGGCTGAGCGTGTAAGGAGGGAGGCCCAAGCTGAATTAGACCGAATAAATGCTGCGTATCAACGACATGCAGTCGTGGTTCCCTCCTCCGTTGCTTTCCCCGTGGTGGTCGTTGATCCTGCAGAGCCAACAGCTAGGAGGAGAAAGAGCTCCAGGGTTCCTCAAGGGGTCAGTACTGGTGCAGCAGGATCGAGGAAGAAGACTCTGGGCACCAAGTCTCAGAAAAAACGCACTCCTGAGGTGCACCAGACCCCTGAGGTGCATTCCACTCTTGCCCCCTCTATTGCTGTTACTCCTCCTTCTTCGCCCGTGGTCGTGTCTTCTCATTCTCCTTCTGAATCATAGGTATGTATGCCTGAAGTAATTATTATCTCCTTTTGCTTAAAGACGACTGTCCCTACTTATATATTTTTTCTTTTGACAACTGTGGTGCAGGGAGTTGAAATAGAACGACCAGACCCCTCCAGTCCTCCCGTGAGCCCTTTCGTGGGGGGACGTTTTAGTGCATCTCGTACCCATGTAACTCCTCCCCGTTCCCCCATGACGGGGCTTACGTATTCTCGTCGTGCGGGCAGCCAACGCTCGAGGGAAGCCGTTGATCCTTTGAGTGATTCCTCACCTGAAGTGGTAACCCAACCCGAAGCAGCACAATCCGAGATAACTCTTGCTGTCCCTTCTGATTTACAGGCCTCGCCTGAGGTTCCTCTGCCCGTTGTACTTGTTGAGGAGAGTGAGCCCGAGGTATGATCTCCTTTATAATTTATTTGTTGTAGTCGTTTCGGTCCTAGTCTTTTCTTATTTGGTTTGCTGAATTATGATATGTTTTGGGTACCCCAGGTTGAAATATCCTCGTTGTTGGCAAGTGTTCTTCCTCCAACGATGCTGATGAGACCCCTGACTGCCATTCCTCTATTTAGCACCATAACTGAGGTAAATAACACGTAGAGATATTTCCTCATATTTTTTCTGTGCCCATTCTTCTATTCTAACACTTGCGTTTGTGCTACAATTTTCTCCTGATCTTGCACCAACTCTTGCAGCCAGGGCCCAGATTGTACCTTTATTTGGGAACCCAGTGTCTTCGCCTGAAAAAGCCAGTACGCTGGCCCTGGTGCCTTATGCAAGTGATAGAGTTTTGCGAAGCGTTGAGGCTTCTGTGTCCAGGGACCCCATTATGGCTTCTGGAGTAATAATCTCGACCCCAACGGTTCCTGTCCCTGCGGCTGCCCCATCGGCTCCCGTTGTGACTGAGGTATTTTTGTGAACTTTTGTTAAGATTTTTCATAAGCTCCACCTTATAACGGTGACTTAACAACGAAAACGCTTGTTAAGATTTTCATAAATTCCACCTTATAATGGTGACTTAACAACGAAAACACTTGTTAAGATTTTTCCCTAAACTGCACCTTATAACGGTGACTTAACAATGAAAACACTTGCTAAGTTTTTCATAAACTCCACCTTATAACGTGACTTAACAATGAAAATACTTGCTAAGTTTTTTCATAAACTCCACCTTATAATGGTGACTTAACAACGAAAACGCTTGTTAAGATTTTTCATAAACTCCACCTTATAACGGTGACTTAACAATGAAAACACTTGCTAAGTTTTTCATAAACTCCACCTTATAACGGTGACTTAACAACGAAAACGCTTGTTAAAATTTTTTCATAAACTCCACCTTATAACGGTGACTTAACAATGAAAACACTTGTTAAGTTTTTCATAAACTCCACCTTATAACGGTGACTTAATAATGAAAACGCTTGTTAAGATTTTTTCCACAAACTCATCACGTGCGCTGTCGCTTTTCAGGTTGCTTGGGAAAATTCTCCCCCAGTTCCTTCGCCCGTAGGCTCACCCTTCCGGGAACCTGATGTTTCAGAAAATTCTGTTCATGATGATCAATATTCCACGACTGGTGCTGCAGTCGAGAGCGAGTCTGGGTGCGAACTGCCTCTTCCCGACCTAGCTCCTCACGCGTTCTGCCTAATGGTGCTTCGGCAGTCTCCTCAAATGCCTGTCAACCACCGCTTGGTGATCGAACAGCTGGTGAATCGTCACCCTGAGACGTTCACACCAGATTGCCTGCGCTCCAATATCCACGTGATGAGTCACAGGCTTCAAGGCATGGCGATCGTTGTTGCTGAAATTGCCAGTACCCCTACTTTAAGTGTCACCAGATCCCTGCTTAACCAATTTCTGGGTTTTCTGAGGGAGTTGGGGCATGATGGTTTCCGTTTTGACTGGATTATAACGTATCTGAAGACTTTGAAGAACCAGCAACTGATCAGCCAGAGGGAAGTGCTACGAAAGCACCAGGAGGACCAGCACGCTGAGGAAGCTAGGTGGGTTGCGTTGTCACCCCTTTTGGAGGCGGTAGATCAAGAGGTAAAGGATGCCGAAGAAGCTTTGCGCCTGGTGAAACTAAAACGCGAGAGACTTCTTATTGAACGCACACAAGTGCAAACGAGACTGGAGGTTTCTATTAACGCTCAACGATCTTTCACAGCAGCTTCTTCGGGCCTTCCTGGAGATTTTTTCTCTTCCTCAGATTTAGCGTTTCTTTTAGATTAGTTACATCTTGTACACAGATCCTTCATTTTCCTTTATCCATGTAATCATTGGGCGATAGTTCCCAAACAAGCTTTGTAATTGCTCTATTGTTCATAAATGAAGAATATATACTTTTCAATCCCTTCTTATGTTGTGACTTTTTGTTTGCATGCTATATAGCTTTGTAGTTATGGAATTCTTCCATTATGCTCAAAAATGTCACCCAAAACTTATATATTCGTAACAAAAGTTGGTCATAACATTAATTCAAACTTGGTTGTTTTACACATGATAAACCTTCAGCCATTTATTGTTAATCTTAAATGGCTTGTCTTCCTCCAACTTCGAAATTAAGCAATAACCTGAGTCATTATCTTCTTTTACAATGAACGGTCCCTCCCAATTAGCTGTAAACTTTGGTAGAGGAAGCCCCCTGATGTGTTTCACTGCTGCTTTTAATACGAGGTTTCCCTGCACAAATTTCCTTGGTCTCACCAAGTTATCGTATGCCCTAGAAAGTTATCTCGTATACATTTGGAAGTTATTTATTGAATTATCTCTGTGTTCATCCAACGCTTCCCGCTGTATATGTCTGCTTTGAGGAAGCATGCTACTTCGCAAGGCATAACGAGCATAGGGAACTTCCAATTCTACTGGGAGGATGGCTTCGGCTCCATAAACTAGAGAGAACGGCGTGTATCCCATGGGTTTTCGCTTGGTCGTTCGATAGGCCCATAAGACAGCTGGTATCTTATCATCCCACGCTCCTAGAAAGTCTTCCATCATTTTGGCCAAAATTTTAACCAACGTTTTGTTAGTTGCCTCGACCTGACCATTGCCCTTTGGGTACGCCACCGTTGAAGTGTGATGAACAATGGAGTACTTGTCTGTGAGCATTGTTACTTTGGAATTGACGAAGGGGGTCCCATTATCCGAGAGAATAACTTTCGGGATCCCAAAACGGCAAATGATGTATTCTCTGATGAAGTTGCTCACCACCCCAGTCGTTGCTCGTCTGAGCGGTATTGCCTCGGCCCACTTTGTGAAACATTTCGTTGCCACCAGTATCCATATCTTACCTCTCGAAGGGGGGTGTATTGCCCCCACTAGGTCGAACGCCCAAGTATGAAATGGATAGGGTGTTGATAGAGAGTGTAAGTCTACCGATGGGGCATGGACCATATTCCCATGAAGTTGGCAAGCCTTTCATTTTCGAACAAACTCCGCAGAGTCTTTCTCCATCGTTGGCCAGTAATACCCCAATGTCATCAACTGATCATATAGCTTGGCTCCTCCTATATGTGCTGGATCGTGCGCTTGTTTGAGGACCTCTACTGCTTCTTCCTTCATGATACATCATAAGGGCCTGTTAAAGTACCCCTTCGATAAAGCTGCCCCCTGGACGTAGAACCTTGGAGCCCTTCGCTTCAGAACCATTGCGTCTATTTTCTCTGTTGGGATAACCCCCTCCTAAATGAAGTCGATGTATGGTAGTCTTCAATCTGTTTGAGCTTCAGTGAAATGGCACTCAGCTGCCTCAAAGAATAAATGACACTTATTTCACCTCCGTTGTAGCTCTGCCGCATCTTGCTTCATTCTAGGCCAGAAATACCCCTCCCTTTGAATTCTCCTATATAGAGGTATCTCAGTCATTTCGCAGTGTTCTTTATGCGTTTTCCTCAATATTTGCTCAGCCTCCTCTGAGCTAACGCATCTTGATAACCACCGTCCTGTATTCCTAAAATAAAGATTTCCCTGACATGTAAAATATTAAGCCAACTCTCTTAGCCCTATCGCCCCCTCACCAGACTCTAGTTGCTTCTTAATATCTCTTCTCCAGCCCCCTCCTCCTCCATCGGTAGTATTGACTGTACTACCGAAGGAGCTGTTCTTCGTTGGATCACAACTGTAGTTTCATCGGTTTTCGTCATCATATTTTGGGCAATAGTGGCGTAGGCGTCTGGATGTCGGTTCATCGTTCTGGGATGTCTCCTGATCTTGGTCCGATGGAACTGGTTGAGGAGCCTTTGAATGATTGTTCTATAGGGCGCTAGGGTCAGGTGTTTCAATGCAAATTCTCCGTTTACCTGCTGAATTACCAGGTTGGAGTCACCCTTAATGCAGAGTGAACGAATTCCCCTCCGAAGAGCTTCTAGCATCCCTAGTACCAATGCCTCATACTCTACCTCGTTATTGGAGCAAGGGAAATCTAGTTTGTAGGAAAGGCAAATTTCTTCCGTTCCTTTTGAAAGAACAACCCCTGTCCCTCCCTTCTTTTCAGCCGAAGATCCATCAAATTGCATTGTCAATTCCTCCTCACTTGCATCTAGGCAATCGGCCTGCAAATGATCTCCTGGAATGTCTTCCCTAGGCGGCTCGAAGGTTCCTGAAGGGAATATGGCCAATAGGTCAGCATACGCTTGGCTTTTGATCGCGCGAGGGACCACACATTTTAAGTCATATTCCGAGAGAATAAGGAACCATCTAGCTTCCCTGCCAATCAATATAGTCTTTGCGAGCAAATACCTAATTGGGTCGCATCTAGTTACAATATGAATGGTAAAAGACAGCATATAATGCCTAAGTTTTTGTGCTACAAAAACCAAGGCCAAACAGTGCCTTTCTAAGCTACTATATCTAATTTCGGGCCCATGTATAATCCTGCTGAGGTAGTAAACCGGTCGTTCTTGTCCGTCCACTTCTTGTGCTAGCAGAGCCCCAACGGACTTCGTGGTGGATGTAAGGTATAGCTGCAGCAGAGATCCTGCCTGAGGAGGAACCATGATTTGTGGTGATACGAGCAGCTTCTTCAATCCAATAAGGGACCTCTGGTGAACCTATTCCCACCTGAATTTCGTGTTCCTTCGTAGCAGTTGCATCAGTGGGTGTGTTATTTCTGCCAGTTCAGGCACAAATCTCCTAAGGTAAGAGACCTTACCGAGAAAACTTTTCAGCTCCTTCGCCGTTTTTGGACATGGCATCTCCAAGATTGCTCGTTGTTTATCTTGGTCCATCTTCACCCCTTGTCGATTAACCACGAACCCTAAAAACTTACCACTTGTTACTTCGAAGACACACTTTAACGGGTTCATCCTTAACTTGTATCTCCTGCACCGAGCAAACACCTTTCTTAGATCGTTCAGGTGGGACTCCTCCTTCTTCGATTTGATGACCAAGTCGTCCACGTAGAATTCCACAAATTCATGGAAGAAGTCATGAAAAATGGCCATCATCGTTCTTTGGTACGTAGCTCCGGCGCTCTTGAGTTCAAACGGCATTACTTTATATATAAAGTTGCCCAACGGAGTTCTGAATGTTGTTTTCTCTGCATCAAAGGGGTCCATCTTGATCTGGTTGTATCCCACATATCCATCCATGAAGCTATACATCTCATGACTAGCCATGGCATCTATCAAACTGTCGATTGAGGGTAAGGGAAACTCATCCTTTTTGGCAAGCCCTATTCAAGTCTCTGAAGTCTACGCAGATCCTTATTTGGTTTTTGTCTTTCTTCCCTGCTGGCACGATGCTGGATAGCCAGAGGGGATGTTGTATTGGCTTGATAAACCCTGCTGTCAACAAGCGTTGGACCTCTTCTTTAATCTTTAAATCTAGTTCAGGCTTGTACGTTCTTGTTGCCTGCTTCACCGGAATAGCTGAAGGCATCACATTCAACTTGTGGCAGCTCACTTCCTCATCCAGCCCTTCCATTTCAGTGTACTTCCATGCGAAGACATCTATGAATTCCCGAATTAGGTCAACCAAGGCTTCTCGTTTCTCCCGACTAAGATCTTTCGAGACAAAGATAGGCCTTGGGTCATCCCCTTCTCCTGCTAGGTTTAGCTGCTCCAATTCTTGTGCCTGGGGCCTTGGTTGGTCTGTCATGTAGTCTGGTTCTTCGGTGACATCCTATACGAACTCCTGTATGTTGGAGTTGTCTATCACCATACACTGACCCGGTTGATCTATTAAAAAACACTCATATATCGGGTCAACCTCATTGTTGGTCTCTTCGGCCACCCGCTCACACCATTATAAGCAGTACACCACCTTTCCCTCTTCAGTGACAATTTTCTTGCATTGCCAGCTAGTAGCTGTTGCCACGGCCTTTCTCTTCCTTTTTCTGGAAGCTTCAACGATTCTTTCCCCTGAGAAACGACTCAACACGCTTTGTCGTTGGGCCTCATGCTCCCCTGGGTCCGTCCTAGGCCTTATCTTGTCTTTGAGCTGTTTCGAGATGTTTTGGGGTCGAGGGAGCACCTGATGTGTTTCCTCGATCCTCCTCCCATCGCCATCCTCATTAAAAGGTCCCACTCTTTCTCTAATCGAGGGAACCCAGGCTCCCTCCATTCTCCTCGTTAGAACTCGCACGTCCTCTTCGAGTTCTGTGTAAAAGGTTGCATCAACCAAGTGTGCTTCTTCGACAGCGAAAGGCCTCTTAGCTGCCCTAATAGTCACTTTTGTCCCCTTGATATTCTCCTTAGCACATTGATGATAAGTTGAGGGAACTAACCCTTGGTTGTGCATCCATACCCTCCCTATTAACAAATTATAGGAAGTTATGCTTTCTATTACATGGAACTTGATATGAGAACTAAGATTTCCCATCACTATCCCCACGTTTAAATACTCGATGGATTTGGAAGTTTGATTATAATAGCCTGGGATTGCCAAGGGCATGGGAACCAACCTTTCCCCGGGAATATTAGCCGCGTGGAAGGAGCTGATTGGAATGATGTTGATGGAAGCACCCCCATCCATAAGAGTCCTTGCAAAGCTAACCCCGTTAACACTAGCGGTTACATACAGAGGCCTATTATGGGGAAACCTTACAGCTCTATCCGCATCGCTTAAAGTTACCTCTGATAAGAACCTCTTTACCAGCCTAGCCATGAGTCCCCTCCATCTTAGCGAGGGGACTGCATTTCTCCTTGCAATATCTAAGATCGCTTGAGTTATCTCCATTCTGCTCTCCTTTGGGATTCCCACTTGGTCAAAGAACCAAGTGAATTTTGGAGATTTTGAAACTGCGCTATATTCCACAACTGGGTCCGTTTCCTCACCCTCAACACCGTAGGCGTCTTCTACGTCCCTAGCACTTGCTTCATCATAAGCCAAGACCACGTTAGCCATTCCCTTTGTGCAATGCTCCATTGCCTCATCGAACTTCTTCATGGTTGCCCTGCCCCCCTCCCGTTCTGCCTCCTGATCATAGGTCGTTACCAGATTGGCCCCATGTACCGGGAGTGGGTTATTGTTAACGTTCTGCGGGGGAATTTGTAATGTCCCCGCCTTCATGTATTTGTCGATGATTCTTCACAGTGTGAAGCAACTTTCTGTTGGGTGTTGGACCTTTCGGTGAACCTGGCAGTATTTGGGATCAGCCCTCGTCGCCGCGTCAGGCTCCCCTGCCGGAATGCCCTTTGGTTCATAAACCGTTCCGCCTTGGACCATGGCATTATAACAGCTCATAGCTTCCTCCACCGTACAAGGTAACGATGGCGGGTCTTCTCTATCTCTTCCGAACTTTCTTTTGTTGTCCTTCCTTGGCGCCTTGCCCCCATCTTCTCTCTCAACATTCGTCACCCGTGGGGCCTGAGGCCTGCCTCCCAGGGGTTGTATCGGCTGTCCGAACACCATGGGAGCCAATACCAAGTTAGGTCGCACCACCAAAGAGATGTTCCTTGCGGATTTTTAGAATGCTGAAAATGTTCCCTCGCATGTCTCGTTGATTAGGTGGCAGATATACTCAGGGAGTAGTCCCTCGGCACAAATCTGTAGTAACCTGGACTCCTTAGCTTCTTCCCTTACATCGAGGGATCTTTCCCTAAACCTTCGGATATAGGCCACTACCTCCTCTCCTGGCATCTGCCTCTCCCTGCCAAGCTGAGTTAGGGTGAATTCATCTTCTGCCAAGAAAAACTTTCGGACAAACAATACATGCATCTCCTCCCACGTAGAGACACTATTGGGAGGCAGATGGGAGTACCAAGTTTATGCCTTATCTGTCAAGGATTTGGAGAACTCCCTTAGTCTAAACTTTTTGTCGTTGCAGTACGCTCCTAAATGCTCAACGAAACGTTTAATGTGCTCCTTCGGGTTCCCACCCTTCCCTGAGTATTTTTCAAAGGTAGGGGGGATAGAGTCCTTCGGGTAAGGCTCGTCGTTGTATTCCTGGGGGTAAGGTGTTCGAAAATCGTCATAGACCGACACCTCGTCGCCCACAGCCTGCGAGGAAGCCTGCATGTACTTCAGCATTTCCCTCTGCATCTCTTTTCTCATCTCTTCCATGGGCGAGACCACTGGGGCCCCCTGTAGTGGGTCAGAGGGCTAAGCACTCGTTGCAACCGAAATGAACGTTACCGCTGGCGCCGTTGAACCTCCTGAGGTGCCCGCTGCCGGGTTCATCCCAGAAGATATACCTGCTGGGAACGTTCCTACAATGCCTATCCCTAGTGGGACCGTTGGGGCTACTCCTGGTGTTACGAAAGTGCTAGCCCCCAACCCCCCAGCATAGTTGAATCCACTGGCGTTTGCAAGAACTCGTGAAACTTGCTCATGAGGAGGGAAATCTGAGCGGGTCCCAACCCCGTGATCGCGGGAGGTTGGGCCGTCCTTGGGACGCCTAACGTTGCCGGCGCCAGAGGTACCTCTACTCGAGGAACCTCATCTCTTAGGGACCCTTACTCTCGCGCATCCTGTTCTTCATTATGCTGAATGTCATCGAAATTAAGTCTTCGAGTAGCATTATCTTGCGCCATAATCCTTATCTAAAAGAATGCCTCCCCAGCGGAGTCGCCAAATGTAGGAGGGTAATTTAGATTATGGATGGAGGCGTAACCCCTATTTGAGTATGGTAATGATAAGCTAATTTGTCCAAAGCCTTGGATTAATGATAGGACACAAAGACACAAACCCAATGAAGATAAACTCAGTTTGAACTCTCAAAAACTCTCGTGTATGACTCATGAAGTAGTA
This sequence comes from Sambucus nigra, assembly GCA_949130495.1. Classification (NCBI taxonomy): domain Eukaryota; kingdom Viridiplantae; phylum Streptophyta; class Magnoliopsida; order Dipsacales; family Adoxaceae; genus Sambucus; species Sambucus nigra. The sequence continues at coordinate 119,526,384 of OX422208.1, forward strand.
ATGAACTTTAGAAGTAACTCAGCTAAAGGGAGAGGGAATTGAGCAACCTAGATACACCTTGGTAGGCAGGTAAAAACACACACAAAAACCCTCAAGAATCTTTGTCACGCATTAAAAGCTTCGTAATAAGTAATAATGGTGAGTGAACTCTCTGGTTTGTAATAACTCTCTCTAGAAATAACTTCCTGATTCTCAAGAAGAACCTCTCTTCCTTAAAGGTGGTTGGGGTCCTTAAATAGCCCCCCACACCATCCCCGAGGCAACTCAGTCATTTATGACTATGAAAGACATCCCTCATGCTTTATGTCACAATATTAGAGGCCTGATGCACTAGTTGTCTCCACGTCATAAACATTAAATGCCCAGACATGCCTTTTTCCTAACCACTGTGTGTCAGGGGGATGTTGTCACAGAGGTGGCTCACCAACTGCCTGACAACCCCAAATACCATGGTGGTTTACTCAAGTGCAGGTCTGATATTGTTTTAGCTGGCTAGTGACATCACCTAGAGTAGATGTGACATTAAGTAGAGGGCTATTAGGTTCATAACCCAATGTCCGATGGAACTCCAAGCTGCTCCGCTTGAGGTTCCACGATCAGGGTCCTTCGGTGTTTTACCAGGTGTATCTAAGATGGTCAGGGCAAGCCCCAATGGTGCCTCACTTCTCAATCCTCCAAACCGAATCCCTCTGAAGTTCCCATGGTGTGGTCATTCGATAGAGCATAAAAGCTCTCCCAGGCCCTGCCAAGCCTGGTCTCTTGTGAGTACCATTTGACCTCGCCTAAATTGATTTATTATTACCGTTATGTCATTACAATCGTTATAGCTTACAGTAAATGTAATCAAAGATATAATATGACTAACACAACAAGCTGAAGTATGGGTTACTACCCTAAGCTACCACGCTTGAGTTGTTGCGCTTGAGTTGCCATGCTAAGCTGCCTCACCAAGTTGCCACGCTTTAATCCTCAAACACTGTTGCTAATTAAGGTTTTATCCCTAATCTCAGGATTACCTTCAAGCCCCCTCTACAGTATGAGCGTGTTCCTCGCATTCCGATCTACACGATGGTGGTGATGGTTGTGCAAGGTAGTGTTAATTTGGCCTTCCCCTTTTGGAAATTAGTTCTCCCTCACACCCTCTATGGTCGTTCTTTACTTTTTGTCTCTTTCAACCCTAATGGACTTCTGTTGGCTGATAAAATAACTCCTAATTTTCATCCATTAACTAAACCCAAAAATATAATTTACCACAATGCCCTCTTGGGGCGCCGGTTAGGCCTAAAATTATCCCGGAACCCAAACTAAACACCCGGGTATACTATCCTGACTATTTCGACCCTTCCGAACTCAACGGCGCACTCAAAATGACCATATGAGTTAACAATAACAATTAATATTTTTGTTCCATTAAATTAGTCCCGACACGACTCACACGCGCATCTGACTTAATTTACTAAACTGTCGTTGTTGATGTAAAAAACTATATTTTACTCTAATTATTTAATCACGGATAAAAATAAACAAGACAAAAGATTTTTAAAGTGGTTCAGCCTTGAAAGAATGGCCTACGTCCACTGTTTGTGTTATTGCTGACTGTTTGCAAAATTCTCGATAATGGGTTTACCAAGAAATTCCGAGTCCCTTGCTAATGAGGAGGTTACAATGTATTTATATCCTCAGGCTGTACATGCGAGAGAATAATACATAGCTGTTCAATAGGCGTGTACATCTGTATGATAATAATGAGCATTTAATGCACAGTATCTCTTTAGATTATCCGGTCATAAATGCTCTGTACGAGATGCAGCTCAGATCGCCTAAGCTGCTCGGATCGCCTAAGTAGCTCGGCATACATGAGTTGCTCGGTACAATAGATTTCCTCGGTACAATAAAGTTCCCCGGAGAACACTTGTTGATCGGAGCGTCTGAATTGGTCGGGGAGGTTGAGTTCCTCGGAGTCAATGTGTTATTCAAAAAGTGATTTCGCGAGTGCCATGTAGATTGACATGTGTCTTCACATAATTGGTCCACGTCAGCAGAATAAATTTGGTATCAACAGAAGCCCCCAATGTTTCGTAATTTGATGTTGAAGAAAAGTATGGAACATTCTGCTACTTAGATTTTCGATTTGTATGGTTTCTAGGAAAGTATTCGTTGTATACAACTCCTTTATAAATGCACTGTATCAGTCTTTAAATATTTTTAATTCCCATAACCGCTTTGTTTTTTACGCCCTTTTCTTCTTTTTAGCCGCCGGATACGCAATCGTCCATCCTGGTAATCATTATTTTTTGCTATTCCCGAGGTAAAGTATTTAAACGCTTCAGAAAATTCGATCGTCTTTTACTTTTTCAAATCTGCATCTTAGAACTTCTTTGCTTCCTCTCTATCTTGTGCGTTCATTTCTTCCATTGTTCATTGTCAACTGATCCACCCTTTTCCTGTAAGATCTTCTTCCTTCTTTTTTATTTTCTCCGTTCAATATGGTTTATCTTGTTGAGTCGCTTGATAAGTTTCGCTCTAATTTTTCTATTCCTTCATGGGTTACTTTGGAAGAACTTTCTGAACCTTTTAACTATTTTCGTCTGGCTGGGGGACATTGGTTCCCCACTCTCTTGTAGCCGAATGCGGCTTTTCTTTTCTTCCAAATACTTTATGTTTGGAGTTCTGTCAGTTTTTTGATGTTGTTCCTGCAAAAATAGCGCCAAACACTTGGAGAATAGTTAATGGAGTTCATAGTTTAAATAAAATTCATGGAACCCATTTAGGATTTCCAGAAATTATGTTTTGTTATAGATGGGTCGTTAGTGATAGCACATTTTATTTAAAAACCAGGTTTTTAAATAGGGCTTTAGTTGTCAATCTCCCAGATGCCAACAGGTATTACTTCGAGCATGGGGTTGTTATGAAAAATTGGCAACATGCTCCTTTAAATGGAAATGATGTGTATCAGGGTCCTAGATGCCCTCCATATGGCAATGAGATAGGTTGTTTTTATTTTATTTTATTTTTGAAATTATGCTTTCTTTGTGTTTGATAAAATGCGTCATTGACATTTTAATTTTTGTTTATTTGCAGTTGATAGCAAAAGAAAATCCCCCAAAGAGACTGATGTCAATTTGAAGCACTTGAAACTTATCTGGAGTTTGCACCAAATCGTTGCTGACGAACATATCAGATCAGCCTCGTACTTGCTTCAGTATAAAAGCTACACTTCGTCTTTTACTGCTCGTCTAGTGGTGGGTGACATCGACCCATTACCAGCCTATGAAGGTTCCTCTCCTGAATCAAATCTTCCCGTCAGTATCAGAATAAAGAGACAAAAAGCTCCCTCCTACTTTGACAAATCAGACTCTGCCAATGTGGAGGCAAAGAGAAATAACCAAGGATATTATTGCTAAGAAAGTTGCTGAGAAGCCCCCTGTGGCTCCGAGCAAGGTTGTAGTTGTTTCTCCTCCAAGCGAGGTCATCGTTATATCACCGACCAAGACAACATACTTGGTAGAGAATGTTCCTTCTCCCACGAGGAGGTTAAAGAAAAGTTCCTCGGATAAACTGGTTGAACCTATCTCTCAGCCTTTAACTACTGGAAGTGGTGTTCCCACTTTTGTTGCTTCGAGCTCTGCCATGGGCTCTGTGAAGTCTTGGATTATCCTAGAAATCCAAGGTCTTGAAGACACTCTTTCTCGAGATAGGGTTACCACCTTAGCAGCTCAACATATTGCCTCAGTAAGTATTACTAATCTAAACTTTCATTTTGCAATGTTCTATTCTTGTACTGACTCAAAGTTATTTTTCTTATCAGCAGGTAACATATTTCAATACTATTTTGAAAAAGGATAAATCTCTTAAAGCTTCGAGCTCCTCGGGAGGTGTGGAGGAGGCTTTTGTAGGTCTAACCCAATCCTTAAAGGATTCTCGTCAGAAATATGAAGAAGATAAGGTTGCTTGGGAGAAACAACTGAAGTCCGTCGAGCAAGAGAGAGAAAAAGTTGTAGAGGCCTCTCAGGAGTTGGAGAGGAAAATGAAAGAGTTTAAGAGGAAAAATGAAGAGCTTGAAGAAAAGCTCGAGAATGCTGGAGAGCTTGAGACCAAGCTTAAAACTGTTGAAGAGGAACTTGGTAGACTTCGTGAAGCTGATCGTCAGAAGGTATGGGTAAAAGGAAAGTTGAAGGCAGCCGAGGAACTTCAACTGAGAGGATTTCCTCAGAGAAAGAAAAGAGAAAACTTGCTGTTAAAAAGTCCTTTAGCGCTGGCTGGAACAAAGGTTGGAACAAAGGCCTAACTGCCATGTCCTCTCAGTTGGATTTTGGTAGCCTCAAATTCTTCAGGGACGGATGGATTGCTGCTCTGCAGGAGCTAAAGGTCTCAGAGAGTTCGGAACTTTTTCAGCGCCATGTTCATGGTCCTCCTCCCTCTCCTGGAGAAGAAGAAGAGGACGAAGCTGCCTCTGAAGAGTCTTCAATGATCATTGGAGACCAAGTTCCTTCCGTTCCGATTGTTCAGAATTTCTATGAGAAACTTCAGCCCACCAATATTTCAACCAAGCAACTGTCGCTATCCTCCGACCAACCAACTTCCTCATCTCAGCTTTTCGAGGAAGTCGCAAAACACAAGGAGAAGGTGTAAAGTTGCTCGGGCTTTAATTTTATTATTTCTTTTTAATGTAACCCTGAACCTTATACTTGTCTTTTGATGAATAAAAATTCGAGTTTTTGTTGTTCATGTTGACTTTCTTCATCTTGCTCTTCCTTTATCATTTATTAATCCTGTTTATGGCTTCTCTTTGATAGTTTATGGCCAGGATGGAACTCTTGTCAGCTCACGATACTGAGTTGATGAAAAAATATAATGAATATTTCAAAGCTGGCCATACAGATTTGGATGAGTCACAAATTTTTGATATCCTGGGCTCAGATGCCTCTGATCGAGCAGTGGAAGCTTACCAATATCTGAAATGCTTACTCAACCGAGCTGTTGCCAATAATGTGGCTTATTACGAGATGATTGAAGATCTCCAGGGTAACATCGAGGAACTTAAGCAACAATACAAGGAATCTTCTTCCCTTTTACATTAGGGGTATGAGAAAAAGTATCACCAACTAAATGCTGAAAAAGGATATAATAAGTTCATCGCTGCTTTTGATATTAAGGAGAAGACTTTAAAGACCAAGGTTGAAGAGAATAGGCAGATCGTGAAACTGCTGGAGCAGGAAAATAATAACTTGCGAGGAGAGATATCCCAACTGAAATCTGCAGCATCTACCTCGGGAGCCTTGGTCCCTGTCAATGGCGAAGGTTTCTCTTTCTTGGAGGTCGAAAATGCCAATTTAAGAGACGAATTGGAAACTTTAAAGAGGATGGGACCCTCTACATCTGCTCACGGACGAGAAAGAGCTCCTCGGGGATGAGCAAGGGCTACTCGAGTTACTATTGAAGAGGCAAGAACTTAAGCATCTTTGGAGAATCAAGCATTCCAGTTGGTGGCAAAGAATCAAGCTTTAGCTGATATGTCTAAGAAGATTCTGGCCCTCGACGAGAAACTTTCTGCCCAAAGTTCTGCCTTGAAAATAAAAAAAATATGGTGAAGAATCTTCTCGATCAGTTAGAGAGGTTGACCTACCAGTTTCACAAACGGCCCAGAGAATTTTGGATGGCTGGTTAGAATGAAGCCCTCTACCACCTTGATGATCGGATCCAGCAGTCGAATAACTAGGGGTATAAGCAAGGATGGCTGAATGCCTTGGGTGTGCTACAGTTGGAGCAGGGTCACTATTTATGGGACTATTATGATCCTGGGTAGTTCGATTTGCTAGTGCCTCTATTTAAGCTTGACATGAGTTGGATTCCTGTTCGGGCCATTCCTTAGTGTCTGATTTCAAAGTATCTCGGCGACTACAGTCTTCACTCTAACTTTAAGATATCTCGCCCGGAGCACCTGCTTGATCGACCATCTGTGATGAACATCAGAATGCTCAAAGATTTGAACTTCATAAATTCCCCGTATGCCTTAGACGATCCTCCTGCTGGGGAAGAACCTGCTTCAAAGGCAGAAGGGAAAAACCAATAGAATAGGATTTGTCATGTAATATGTAATTTCTTTTCATTTCAATGAAGAAATTTTTAGTTTTCCTTGCAACCTTGATTGTCATTACTTTATAAAATATCTATTTTATTCTTCTGATGAATGTGTATGTGTATCTTGTAAGAAAAAATATCTTGTGTTATTTTAAATTATCGATCAACTAGAGTTGCTGAAAATTTTATTATTGACCATTCTGAGTTTATTTGACGACCAACCAAAATTGGTGATACTTTGTTTCCCGACCAACTTAGAGTTGGTGGTAATCTTATTCCACGACCAATTGTAGTTAGGGAATTTTATTTACTGACCAACTGTAGTTGGTAGACCGACCAACCGTGGGGAGGACCGACCAACCATAGTTGGTGGGGTTTTATTTATCAATCAACCGTAGTTGGTAGACCGACCAACCGTAGTTGGTGGGGTTTTATTTATCGACCAACCGTAGTTGGTAGACCGACCAACCGTAGTTGGGAGGGTTTATTTATCGACCAACCGTAGTTGGTAAACTGACCAACCGTAGTTGGGAGGGTTTATTTATCGATCAACCGTAGTTGGTAGACCGACCAATCATAGTTAGGAGGGTTTATTTATCGACCAACCGTAGTTGGTAGACCGACCAACCATAGTTGGTGGGGTTTTATTTATCAACCAACCGTAGTTGGTAGACCGACCAACCGTAGTTGGTGGGGTTTGTGTTCTGAACTTGATGCATAGTGTGTAGCACTAATACTCCAAAATAATTTCAACAAAAGGAGAGAATTGGGTAAAACATCCAAAGATTTATTCATATTGAAGAAAACTGCATTACATAGGAAGTGAACTGATGATGCTAGAAATAGCACCACCCTTCAAGGTGCTTGTAAGCTCAATTCAATGTTAACAATGGAAGCATAAAAGCATATAATAGAAGGAGGTGAGGAGAAGAGGAAGATCATCAGAATATAAGTGGTTCAGCCAATTAGGCCTACATCCACTGTGCTAGTGTATGATATGCATCACTGTATGAGGGCTCTAATGGCCATAGATACAAACTCAGAGGCTCTCTCTCTCTCTCTCTACTGTGTATTTGAACAGAGTTTCAGCTAGGGTTGCTAATCTTGGGATCCTTTGCAAGGTAGAGGATAACCTCTATATATAGTTCCTAGGGGGTGTAATGTACCCCCCATGCATGTAATGTGCATGTGTGTGTTAGCCTCACCAATATGGGGAAGCCACCTGTCACTGTCACATGTAGAGAATGATAATGAAATATTCTCCCCACGTGTGGGGAATAATCTTGTTATAACTGATTTGTGTCCACGTACCCTTATCCAAATGTCAGCAGATGCTCGACTATCGTGCTTGGTGCATGACCTCGGCCTGGGAGAGGTCGAGGTTGATAAGTCTAGGTGCTCGTTCAGTCCGAGGTGGCCATGAAGGTCTCCGCTCATATTAAACCTAGACGATGGATAGGGGTCGGCTTGGGCCGAGGTTGAGCTGGCTTATGTTTGGAGCATTGACTAGTGTTTTGATGAGGTTATTAGTAAGTTTTCTTGTGAGCTCGGCCTATATCTGGCCGATGTTTCCATTCCCAGGTTTACGAGAGTGTTGTTGATCCTTATGATGTATGCAATGTCCTTTGGAGAGGCTGGTGGTAGTGTCGGCCTGGGTCGACCTTGCTATGGCCGAGGGCTGATGTCGCATGGCCAAGGCTTATCCAGTGTCGTCCATAATGTCGGCCGATGTTAGTGTCTCTAAGCCGAGGTCACACTTGGGGTATATCAATCACCCCCAGCCCTTAGTTATATGTGAGAGCAGGTGACTGTGGGATTTTCACATCTCCAAGGCCTTTTTAATATGAGCCAATATTTGTTTGACACTTGTCCAATGTTGAAGTGTGGCTTGTTTGGCAAGCGTGTGCTATTAGCCGCCTTTGGGGCTCATAAGGCAATGATGGGCCTTGGGAATTGCGCCTGAATATTTAAGGGTTTTGAACCCTCATTTTTCCCTCCTTCCTCAATTATCTCTCCTGCACGATTGCACTCCAATGATTTCTCTCTCTAAAGGCATTTCTTCGCAATTCCTCTACAGAGGTCCTTGGTGGTGATTTTCTCGAGTTCTCTTCGCTTTCTTCTACTACTTCTTCCTCAGGTATTCTCTGCCATCCTTTTTCCTTCATTTTTCCCTGTTTTTGTGTTTTTCGGCGAGCTTAGGGGTTTTCAGGCGAGAACTCCATACTTTCAGGAGAACTATATTTTCCTTAAGTTTCTTGGTTTGATCTTTAAATTGCCTTACTTCATTAGCCAATCTTGTTTGTAGTTTTGGAAGTCTCCCCAAGTGTAGTGTCTGCCTCTGATGCTCAGCCCCCTATACCAACTTCTTAAGGAGTTCCCCTCCCTTAGAGAGAAGACTTTAGAAAAAATTAGACAAATAGAAAGAGCACAGGAGGAGGCTCGTAGGTCATAAGAATTCCCCATTAGAACCATCTTTCCACCACCTCTGAAGGTGATATATCCTGATCCCTCAGAGCCTTTCAATCAGGCAGAGGTTCCTGTCCATCCAATACCGATGTCTAAGTATGAGTCTTCCACCTCAGACCCTATGTATGTGGATTCCTACCAAGTGGCCATGGACTTCTCAACTCGAGAAGATCGGGCCCCTGATCAGGTCGAGTTCTGCAGCCGGGCCTCATCCCATAATAACTCGAGCACCTTGGCCTCTTCTTCAGAGGTTGAGATTGTTGAGCCGAGTGTGTCCATTCCACCACCACTTGACGCCATTCCTCTGTCGGCCTTCACCGGTGCCAAGTTAGCTTAGAGGTTCCCGAGTAACCCATCAACATCTGCTCCAGCCGACATTGAGCTAAATGATGATGATGAGGTTGAAAGTGATGTCGACATCTCTGAGGAGGTTGAGATCAAGAGTACTGTCACTGAGGTAGAACTTCGTTGCTTCAGATATATGTACTCTATTAGTACCTCCATAAAGCTAAGAAGACCTCTGAGGGAAGATAGGGCTTATCATGGCCGAGACGGCGAGATCTGCTTGTACGAGTAGATGTTCAAGTTGGGGTTTCGTCTGCCCCTTCATCCCATTATTAAATCCATCCTGTCCTATATCAATTTGGCCCCCTCTCAACTATCCCCTAATGCCTGAAGGGTCATAATAGGGTCCATAGTCTTATGGAAGGTTGTCCACCACTCAGACCTCCCAGTTCAGGTTTTTGTATGTTGCTATGTCCCTTCCTCAGCCAAAAATCATCCGAGCTACTATCATTTTGTAGCTCGAAAACCTGAAAAAAAGATGCTTCAAATAACTCAGACTTCTAACCATAACTGGAAGCCTCGATACTTTTTTGCTTCTGGACCATGGGAATTTGGCCCATGTTCTCCCTCGTCCATTCTAGATCCAAGGATGCCCTTGAGGTGGGGTAAAGTCACAATGTCTGCGAGGGCTGACCCTGGCCTGAGTCCGCAAAACCTTCAGAAGGTGAAAGCCTTTCAAGATCAGGGGGTACATGGTCTGTTCGTTAAGTTCGAACACTTAATGGCCCCCTACTACCTCTCTGAGACAGGTCTAGGTGGAAGTCCCCTTTTTGAACTTGGTAAGCGCTTTCTATTTGAAGTTGAACCTCTGAGTTTATTTATGTCTGATATTATAACTCAGATCTATTAATTTTTTCAGAGCGTCCAAAGGATATCTCAGACGAACTCTGGGAAATGGCTGCACCTAGCTTGACGAGACTTGCAAAGAAAGCAGGCCTTAATGCTCCTCCCCCAGCTCCCTCTTCCTCAAAGCCCCAAGCCACAAAGAAGAGGGATTCAACTGATCATGCCCCTGAGGATCAGAGGCTGAAGAAAAACCGTGTTGATATTTCCATCCCCATCTCTTCAGTAGATGCTTTGTCGACTCGTCTAGAGCAGTTGAAGAATACTGACAGCATCGTCGGCCATAGTCTGCAGGCCCTAAATGCCTTCGGCTCTACAATGACCGAAGCCGACAAGCGTTTATTCTGGTCACTTAATACTCCCTTACTGGTTGAGTTCGGCATTCACAGATCCATTCAGGTATGACCTCATATTTCTTTGCAATTTCTAAGTGTAACCTCTGATTTGTCTTTGACTCATTCATGATCACAAAATCTGCAGGGCCTGGCAGCTATGCACCACCTCTCTAATTGGACTCTGAGGAAGTTGCCCCTCATTCAGAAGGGTCAAGAGGCCGAGAAGGTCCAAAGCACTCTAAATGCAGAGATTGACCGCCTGAAATCTGAGCTGCATGATTCTGAGAAGAAGGTGAAGGGGTTGGAGAAGGACATCTCTCAGCTTAACAGGGACCATGATGTGGCTCTGAAGGCTAAGGATGATGTTCTTCATCAGAAGGTCAACTTGGCTGTGAAGGCAGCCCTCGATGATGCCTCTGAGGGGATAATATCCGAGTACAAAAGTTCTTATGAGTTTATGGGCTTTGGCTTTGAATACCTCGAGAGAGGTATCAAAGCTACTACCAAATGGGCAGCTGTCAAGGAGAAGGAGGCTGGAACTTTGAAAGCCTCTGACTTCATAGGCCTTGGATTTTCTAATCCTCAGCTTGCCCAGGCCCTTCAGGAGGTTAAGGAGGAGGCTGCCGTGCCTGTCAAGACTGCCACGTTGGATGGCACAGAGGTTGGAAGGGCAGACCATCATGATCACGTTGCCGAGGTGACCAACATCGTCCAGCTTAACCAAGCCGAAGACACCAGCATTCCCCCCTCAAACCCTTGAATTTCAATTTGTGAAGTTTATTTGTAACCCCTGAGCAATTGTAATTTCTGAATGAACATGGTTCTTATTTTTTGAATCTTTGTGACCTCTGAATATTTATAATCCCTAAATGTATCAATCTCTAAGGAGGATCATCTTCATTTGCCTTATTTGAATGTCATGTGATGTTTTCACTCTTGGTCTTGTAGCAATGGTGTCTGCTTAAAACAAATTAGTAGTCTGACCTCAGACCTTTTCACCACGAAATGATGTTACAAGGGTCTGAGGTCCTCAACTAAGATGCCATTCAAACAATCTCTTACCAAATTAATGATGTTAAGGGCCTGAGGTCATCTCATTATGGTGTCAGATCTCAGACCTCTTCACCACTGAATGGTGTTATGAGGGCCTGAGGTCATCACCTGAGATGTTATCCTCATAATCAATCTCACCAAATTAATGATGTTAAGGGTCTGAGGTCATCTCGTTATGGTGTCTGATCTCAGACCTCGTCACCACTGAGTGGTTATGAGGGTCTGAGGTCATCACCTAAGATGTTATCCTCACAATCAATCTCACCAAATTAATGATGTTAAGGGTCTGAGGTCATCATATTATGGTGTCTGAGCTCACACCTCGTCACCACTGAGTGATGTTATGAGGGTCTGAGGTCATCACCTAGGATGTTATCCTCAGAATCAATCTCACCAAATTAATGATGTTAAGGGTCTGAGCTCATCTCATTATGGTGTCTGAGCTTAGACCTCGTCACCACTGAGTGATGTTATGAGGGTCTGAGGTCATCACCTAAGATGTTATCCTCATAATTAATCTCACCAAATTAATGATGTTAAGGGTCTGCGGTCATCTCATTATGGTGTCTGAGCTAAGACCTCGTCACCACTGAGTGATGTTATGAGGGTCTGAGGTCATCACCTAAGATGTTATCCTCACAATCATTCTCACTAAATTAATAATGTTAAGGGTCTGAGGTCATCTTGTTATGGTGTCTGATCTCAGACCTCGTCACCACTGAGTGGTTATGAGGGCCTGAGGTCATCACCTAAGATGTTATCCTCACAATCAATATCACCAAATTAATGATGTTAAGGGTCTGAGGTCACCTCATTATAGTGTCTGAGCTCAGACCTCATCACTACTGAGTGATGTTATGAGGGTCTGAGGTCATCACCTAAGATGTTATCCTCACAATCAATCTCACCAAATTAATGATGTTAAGGGTCTGAGGTTATCTCATTATGGTGTCTGAGCTCAGACCTCGTCACCACTAAGTGATGTTATGAGGGCCTGAGGTCATCACTAGAGATGTTATCCTCATAATTAATCTCACTAAATTAATGATGTTAAGGGTCTGAGGTCATCTCATTTTGGTGTCTGAGCTCTGACCTCGTCACCATTGAGTGATGTTATGAGGGCCTGAGGTCATCACCTGAGATGTTATCCTCATAATTAATCTCACCAAATTAATGATGTTAAGGGTCTGAGGTCATCTCATTATGTGTCTGAGCTCAGACCTCGTCCCCATTGAGTGATGTTATGAGGGTCTGAGGTCATCACCTAAGATGTTATCCTCATAATCAATTTACCAAATTAATGATGTTAAGGGTATGAGATCATCTCGTTATGGTGTCTGATCTCACACCTCGTCACCACTGAGTGGTTATGAGGGTCTGAGGTCATCACCTAAGATGATATCCTCACAATCAATCTCACCAAATTAATGATGTTAAGGGTCTTAGGTCATCTCATTATGGTGTTTGAGCTCAGACCTCGTCACCACAGAGTGATGTTATGGGGGTCCGAGGTCATCACCTAAGATGTTATCCTCACCATCAATCTCATTAAATTAATGATGTTAAGGGTCTTAGGTTATCTCATGATGGTGTCTGAGCTCAGACCTCGTCACCACTAAGTGATGTTATGAGGACCTGAGGTCATCACCTGAGCTGTTATCCTCATAATTAATCTCACCAAATTAATGATGTTAAGGGTCTGAGGTCATCTCATTATGGTGTCTGAGCTCCGACCTCATCACCACTAAGTGGTGTTATGAGGGCCTGAGGTCATCACCTGAGATGTTATCCTCATAATTAATCTCACCAAATTAATGATGCTAAGGGTCTGAGGTCATCTCATTATGGTGTCTGAGCTCCGACCTCGTCACCACAGAGTGGTTATAGGGGTCTGAGGTCATCACCTAAGATGTTGTCCTCATAGATTTCTAACATAAGTGCAAAATTAAGCAAGGACCACCATGGGAACTGATCTTTTATTAATAACCTCTTCATAATAGAAGGTATATTTACATAAACTCTTTGCAACATCATATGTAATACTTATTTAGGTGATCATCATTCCATGGGTTAGCGAAAGGTTCTCCTTCTAGGTTTTCTAGCCTGTAGGTGCCAGGAACAACCTCTTCTGTCACTTTGTAGGGACCATGCCAGTTTGGGTGGAGCTTATTTTCTTTCTTTAAGGTCTTTTTCAGTACTAGGTCTCCCACTGCGATGGGTCTTGACTTCACCCTCTAATTGTTGAACTTTGCTGCCCTCTGTTGGTAAGCTGCTTGTCTGATCTCTGTGTCTTCTCTTCTCTCTTCAATCAGATCTAGGTCTAGCCTCCTATCTTCCTCGTTTTCATCTGGGTCATAGGTCTGAACCCTATGAGTCGGAAGCCCTATTTCCGTTGGTATGACGACCTCTGAGCCATGCACCAACACGAACGGGGTTTCTCCTATCGGTGTCCTTGCCATGCTTCTGTAGGCCCATAACACAGCGTAGACCTCTTCAGTCCATCTTCCCTTCGCATCTTCTAACCTCTTCTTGATTCCATTGAGAATTGTTCTGTTTGTGACCTCGGTCTGATCGTTTGCCTGAGGTCGGCCAGGAGATGAGAAGAATTGCTTTATCCCCGCTCTTAGGCAATACTTTTCTAAAGAGGAGTTCTTGAACTGGGTCCCATTATCCGAGATGAGAGTGTTTGGGAGGCCGTATCTGCATATGATATTCCTCTAAATAAATTGGAAGGTCTTCTCCTCTGTGATCGTTATCATCAGCTCTACCTCTACCCACTTTGAAAAGTAGTCGATGGCAACTATCGAGAATCTATAATTGTTGGAAGCTCTTGGCAGGGGTCCTACTAAGTTAATTCCCCATACTGCAAATGTCCATGGAGAAGTGATTGACTTCATAGGCTGATGAGGTTGATGAGGGATAGCGGCAAATCTTTGACATTTATCACATTTCCTCACATAGGCCACAGCTTCCTTGGACAAGGTTGGCCACCAGTACCCCTGTGTGATGATTTTTTTAGCCAAGGATCTTCCCCCTATGTGGCTAGAGAAATAACCCTCATGAACCTCCTGTAAGACCCGGGGAACTTCCATGGGGTGAACACATCTGAGGAGAGGTAGTAGGAATCCTTTCTTGTACAGGACGTCTCCTACTACCGAGAACTTGGCAGCCTTATATCTCAAGTTCTGCCTCTTTATATTGGATTCAGGTAGCTCTCCCTCTCTGATATATTTGATGAGGGGTTCCATCCATGAGTCTCCCAAGTTCTAATTGTGACAAGGGTTACATACCTCTTCTTGCTCAATGGTTGCCTTCCCCAAGACCTCGATCGGAACAGTCCTTCTGATATCTGTCTTCGTTGCCGAGGCCAACCTCGCCAATGCATCTGCGTGACTGTTACTTTGTCGAGGCACTCTCTTCAGTCTTGCCTCTTCAAAATATTCTAACATTGTTCTCACCCTTTTCAGATTCTTGGCAATCCTTTCATCTTTGGACTCATAGACTCCCAGTACTTGATTGACAACTAGCCTTGAGTCGCTGTGGAGTAGGAGTCCCTTTACGCGAAGAGTCTTTGCTAATAAGAGACATGTTGTCATGGCCTCATACTCGGACTCGTTGTTAGAGGCCTGGAAGTTTAATCTCAAAGCGTATTCAATGTTGGCACCATCTGGAGCCGAGAGTATCAACCTCGCACTGCTTCCACTGTCGTAGGAAGAGCCATCAACGAAGAGGCTCCAAATGTCTGTATCCGATGAGAACACCCCTTCTAACATGACTTCTTTCTTGAAGAGGTACCGATCTTCCTCGTTCTCTTCTACTCTGCCCCGGACATTATTGGAAGTGACCTCTTCCCGATCTCTGAAGACGTTTGGTGTCGTCTCTTCCGGATTTCGAAAGACATTATGGTCTGTCTTTTCAACACCCTCTAGGCCATTCTATGCCTCGACCTCTTCCCATGTGAACTCAGCAACAAAATCTGCGAGGGATGTCCTTTGATGGCCGTCCTAGGTTTGTAGGTAAGGTCATACTCACTCAACTCAATGGCCCAGGTCATCAATCTCTGGGACTTCTTAGGTTTATATAGGACCTGTCTTAGTGGGGAGTCGGTAAGGACAACCATGGAGTGGGCTTGGAAGTAAGGCTTCATTTTCCTCGAAGCATGTATCAGGGCATAAGCTAACTTTTCCATGCAATGGTAATTTTACTCAGCCCCTTGAAGGGCCTTACTGTTAAAATACACAGGCCTTTGGATCCCTGCATCGTCCCGTATTATAGCTGCGCTGATGGCTGATTCGGAGACTTCCAGATACACATATAATTTCTCCTCTGCGACAGGCCGAGATAGCAATAAGGGGGACCCCAAGTAAGACTTGAGCTGGTTGAAGGCTTTTTCGCATTCTTCGTCCCACTGGAAGGCCTTTTTAAGCACTTTAAATAACGAAAGACACTTGTCTGTTGCCCTAGAAACAAATCTGTTAAGTGCAGCCACTCTCCCCGTGAGTCTTTGGACATCTTTGATACTCCTCGATGTCTTCATGTCAAGCAAAGCCTTAATTTTTTCAGGGTTCGCTTCAATCCCTCTCTGGTTGACGATAAATCCTAGGAACTTCCCAGCTCCTACTCTGAATACACACTTCACGGGGTTGAGTTTCATTATGTATGAGTCCATAACGTCGAAGGTCTTCTCAAGATCCGTTACATGAGTGCAAGCTTTCAAGATCTTTGTTAGCATATCATCTACATACACCTCTATAGTCTTACCTATTTTCTCTTCGAACATCTTATTGACAAGACGTTGGTATGTTGTCCCTGCATTTTTCAGGTCGAAGGGCATCACTTTATAGCAGTACGTCCCTTTGTCGATAATGAAGGATGTCTTCTCTGAGTCTTCAGCATCCATGAAGATCTGGTTGTAGCCTGAATACGCGTCCATGAAGTTCATGTCCCATTGTAGCATCTACCATCTGATCTATCTGAGGTAAGGGATAGCTACCTTTTGGACAAGATCTGTTCAGGTCAGTGAAATCAACACACATTCTCCACTTCCCATTGGCCTTGGGCACGATGACTGCATTTGATAACCATTCCGGATATGTGACTTCTCTTATAAACTCAGCCTCTTCCAATTTTTTTACCTCTTATCGGATGACGTCGTATTTCTCCCTGAAGTAGACTCTTTGTCTCTGTTTGATAGGCTTGGCATCTTTGATCACGTTGAGCTTGTGACTCATGACCTCAGGGTCGATGTCGGGCATGTCTGTGTGACTCCATGCGAAGACACTCTGTCTCCTCCTGAGGAAGTTTATTAGCTCTTCCCTAATTTCTGCCTTTAGGGCTTTATCGACCTGAATGGTTTTCTTCGGCTCGTCCTCTTTGAGGACGATGGATTCTACCTCTTCCGCGGCCTCTCCCTTCTTCAACTTTTTCTCATCTCTTGGGTCAAAGCGTATCAATGCTATGCCCTCTTATGGGCCTCTCTCTCCGGCCGAGTTGAAGTAACATTCTCGCGCTGTGGTCTGGTCACCTTGCACTTCCCTTACCCCATAGGGAGTCGAGAATTTTAGCATCTGATGGACCGTCGACGGCACAGCTTCAAACTCTTTAAGGTCCCCCTTCCTATGATGAGGTTATAGGCCGAAAATACGTTCTCGTCCATAACGAAAAAATTTATCTTCTTAGTCAGCCTCTTAGGCCACTCATCACCCATCCGTACGTCCATCTCATACATGCCTAAGGGGTGGACCTTTTTGCCACTGAATCCTATTAATGGGCGATGATAGGGTACCAGCCTTTCTCTACTAAGACCTAGGCTCTTGAATCAAGGCCAAAACATCACGTCTGCCGAGCTCCCCCCGTCTACGAGGATCCTCTGCACCTCACACCCATGCACCCTTGTCGTTATGACCAAAGGGTCATCATGGGGGGCTAAGATACCTTTGAAGTCGAGTCTGGAGAACCCAACTATAAGGGTGTCCATGTCCACCTTCTTCCTCTTCTGCACTGTATCGGAAGACGTTAGATTCATAACTTCAAGCTTGGCTACTGACCCGGCCTCTGCCACGTGAGCCTTCCTATCAGCAACTTCAGAGCCACCTCCTGCAAATCCTCTGCATATGGTGTCAACACTAAACGAGATCATAGCGACCCTCTTCACCAGGGTGTTGTCATCTTTTAGTGGAAGATTCGGATCGTCTTCATCATCACCTTCTGAATCATCGTCTCTTCTGGCTGGGACATTGTCACGGCATCTGTCATTTCTCCTTTTCTTAGAGCCATCTCTTCCACCTTTAGGAGCCTTACCGTCCACATACTTTCTTAGCTTTCCAGATTTTAACATCTTTTCAATCTCATCTTTCAAGGCGAAGCATCTGTCCGTGACGTGGCCATGGTCTTAGTGGAACTCGCACCATAGGTTTTTATTCCTCTTATGTGGTGGGGCTTTCAGTTTCTCTGGCCATCTCAGAGTCCTGTCATTCTTAATCTCGTTGAGTATGTGCTCGTAGCTCACAGTCAGAGGAGTATAGTGAGCGAACTTGTCATCACCCGACCTCTTCTTCCCATCTTTCTTCTTTTGGGACTTTCCACGGCCACCGCGGTTCTCATCCTCATACTTGGCGGACATTGCCTCTTCCGCGTTCATTACTTTCCCTGCGGTTCCTAGGAGCTCCGCCATAGACCTGGGGGGTCTTCCGCAAGTTTCCACAACAGCTTTCCTTTCTGTAGCCCCCCTATGAGGGTGGTCATGGCTATATTCTCTTCATAATCTTCAACATCCAACTTCTCTTTGTTGAACCTCGCTATGTAGTCTCTTAGGCTCTCATCCTTTCCCTGCTTAACATACAGCAGGTGAGTAGTCTTCTTTTGAGGTCTCACCCCAAAGCAGAAGTTGTGGATGAATTGTTCAGCCAAGCCTTTGAAGTTATCAATTGAGTTCTTCGGAAGGGAGGTAAACCAGTTGTGTGTCGCTCCTGTCAAGGTCCCAGAGATGGCCCTACACTTCATCTCATCAGGTATTGAGTAGATGTCTGCTGCCGACTGATACATTTCGATGTGGTGTATGGGCTTGGTGCTGCCATCATACTTGGGAGACACCACAGGAGGTTTGAATTTAGCGGGAGTTGGGCTCCTAGCCACAAACGGTGAGCCCTCTGAGTAACCCCTCTGCAATGGATCCCTACTTTTGATGAGGTCTCCTATCTTCTCCTCTAGGCGCTGGATAGAGTCATTCCATGGTATTTTGCCATCGACCTGGCCGAGGTTGTCCCCAGCCACCTCCATGGGATGGGCCGAGGGTTCCCCTGTCGCAGCACGTCGGCTGTTGACCTCTTCCTGTTCCCTGCCTCTTCTTTCACAGTGTCGGCCTTGGTCTGGCCGACCCTGTCTGTTTCCCCTCTGAGACCCTGCTGCGCTCCTCGATCTCGATAATCTCTATCTTAGGCCATTCGTTGGGCCCAACCTCTCAAAGGCTGACCCTCTGCTCAACCGATCAAAGGTTGACCCTCTTCGTTGAGCCTCTTCGCCTCGTCAGTCGACACAACCTTGACTTTGTTGAAGAGGTCATACAATATTATTCGACACCTCATATGGCTCCCAGCAGTCTTCCGGGGCCTCTTCCGCCTCTAGATCGCCATACATGTCCTCTGGGAAAGGGTTTCCTTACCTCCCCAAGCGTAAGCGCCTAGGGTCAGCAATGTCCCTTCTCCGCTGGGGTGCAGGCTGGTCCTTCATTGTTGCCTGGGGTGGTCCCCTGGCATCTGGATAAGGCTGAATAGCCATTGGAGTGATCATATCGGGTGAGACTCCAGGTGGCCTCATCATAGTTTGGCTGAGCTGCGCAAATTGCTCCTGCATAGCTTGTTGTGTTGCAGCCAAAGACCTCGAGGCTGCAGCTACCTCTACCATTTCGGACTGGGGCAGCGCCTGACTTAAACTAGGCCCTCCACCTCCGGGTGGCGGAAGAGGTGGCGATAATTTTGGGGCAATATGTTAACACTATAGAGCTTGAGTAACAGATGAGCTTAGTACGTCAAAGGACCTCTTTCAATGGTGAAATGGCTCCATGCAAGGGGTGGTGCCTGGTTCACCACCAGAGTCTCCGGTGAGGTTAAGCTGGAGAAGAGGAAGAGACAGCTTCTCTCGTTCCCATAGACGGCGCTAAAATTATGATGCTGGAAATAGCACCACCCTTCAAGGTGCTTGTAAGCTCAATTCAATTTTAATAATGGCATCATAAAAGCATATAATAGAAGGAGGTGAGGAGAAGAGGAAGATCATCAGAATATAAGTGGCTCAGCCAATTAGGCCTACATCCACTGTGCTAGTGTACGATATGTAGCACTGTATGAGGGCTCTAATGGCCATAGATACAAACTCAGAGGCTCTCTCTCTCTCCTGTGTATTTGAACAGAGTTTTAGCTAGGGTTGCTAATCTTGGGATCCTTTGCAAGGTAGAGGAGGACCTTTATATATAGTTCCTAGGGGGTGTAATGTACCCCCCATGCATGTAATGTGCATGTGTGTGTTAGCCTCACCAATATAGGGAAGACACCTGTCACTACCACATGTAGAGAATGATAATGAAATATTCTCCCAACGTGTGGGGAATAATCTTGTTATAACTGATTTGTGTCCACGTGCCCTTATCCAAATGTCAGCAGATGCTCGACTATCGTGCTTGGTGCATGACCTCGGCCTGGGAGAGGCCGAGGTTGATAAGTCTAGGTGCTCGTTCAGTCCGAGGTGGCCATGAAGGTCTTCGCTCATATTAAGCAGAGACGATGGATAGGGGTCGGCTTGGGCCGAGGTTGAGTTGGCTTATGCTTGGAGCATTGACTTATGTCTTGATGAGGTTATTGGTAAGGCTTCTTGCGAGCTCGGCCTATATCTGGCCGAGATTTCCATTCCCAGGTGTACGAGAGTGTTGTTGATCCTTATGATGTATGCAATGTCCTTTAGAGAGGCTGGTGGTAGTGTCGGCCTGGGCCGACCTTGCTATGGCCGAAGGCTGATGTCGCATGGCCAAGGCTTATCCAGTGTCGGTCGAGGTTGGTGTCTCTAAGCCGAGGTCACACTTGGGGCATATCATGGACTATTGATAATATTTACGCAGATGCTCTGCGTTCCATGCATTCTTAAACTCCCCTCCTTCTAAGGTTTCAATCCTATATGTCCCTGGTCGAATAACTTCGGTTACTCTGTAGGGTCCATGCCAGTTAGCTTCCAATTTATTGTGTCTCTGAATTACTTTCTTTAGCACATAGTCCCCTTCTTTCAAGTCACATTTCTTTACTCTCTTGTTGTAGAACAGAGTTGTTCGTTGCTGGTATGCAGCAATCCTGATTGCTTCTTCTTCTCTAACTTCCTCGAGCATATCCAAGTCCAACCTTCTCATCAAGTCACTGATAGGAGAATTGAAATTCTGTACTCTGTGTGTGGGGAGACTCAGGTCGGCAGGTATAACAGCTTCACTTCCAAATGCCAGCATGTATGGACATTCTCATGTTGCTGTTCGTGGTGTAGTACGATAAGCCCACAGCACATAATGTAGCTCGTTGATCCAGTTTTCCTTCGCATCATCCAGTTTTTTCTTCAAACCATTCAGCAGTGTTCTGTTTGTCACCTCAGTTTGTCCATTGCTCCGGGGATGGCCTGATGCAGAGTGAGTCTTCAATATGTTTGACCGATGACAATACGCAGCGAATTCCTCGTTGTTAAATTGAGTTCCATGGTCGGTGATGAATGCATGGGGAAGACCATATCTACAAATGATGTTCTTCGATATAAATTGATACACCGTATCATACGTCATATCAATAAGGGGTTCAGCTTCTACCCATTTAGTAAAATAATCCACAGCGACTACGAGGTACTTGAACCTTCCTTTGGTCATTGGGAGTGGCCCGACCAAGTCTATTCCTCACATGGAAAATAGCCAAGGGGAAGTAATGGGTGTTAGAAATGCTTGGGTAACTCTTCGAATAGAGGAGAAGCCTTGAAATTTGTCACATTTTTTATCATAGGCTATACAATCAGCCCTCATCGTCGGCCAATAATATCCCTGAGTCATTATTCTTTGTAAAAGCATCCAACCTGCTATATGAGCTCCATAGGACCCTTCATGTACCTCTTCAATCAAATCTTTCACCTCGAAAGGATGCACACATCTTTGTAGACCTGCTATAATTCCTCGTCTATATAAAATGCCATTAGTTATTATATAACGAGCAGCTTTAAATTTTAGTTTCTTGGCCGCGAGCTTATCAGTTGGTAAAACCCCTTCTTCAATATATGCCCTGATGGGGTCCATCCAAGATGGTCCTGAATCAAGGGTAATAAAGTTCATCATCAGATCTTCGTCGATGCTCCTGCTAGCCAAAATTTCTATTGGGATTGTTCTTCATAGCTCGGTCCATGTGGCTGAGGCTAACCGAGATAAAGCATCTGCTCTTGCATTCTCCAATCTTGGTGTTCTAATTAATTACACAGCGTTAAAGCTCGATACAATCTCCATTGCTTTCGCATAATACTTGATCATCAATTCTCCCTTTGTTGAGTACACCCCCAGCATTTGATTTACGATCAACTGTGAGTCACTGAATATGATGACCTGTTCTGCCCCCATGGTTTTTGCTAAACTAAGACCTGCAATCATAGCTTCATATTCAGCCTCATTATTAGAGGCTTTGAATTGAAAGCGCAGAGCATACTCCACATCGATTTCATTCGGGCTGTTTAAAACAATCCCTTCCCCACAACCTGTACTGCAAGATGAGCCATCCACATACAGATTCTATATTGGTACCTCATTATCAAACTCTTGGTCAGATAGAGTTCCTCGATGGAATATTTGATGTTTCCTCATATCATCCTCTTGCACTTCTTGCTATTTGTCGACCATATTCTCTTGCTCGATTATCGACTTAAGTTGGTCGGGGTTTAAGTTTAATGATCCTGTAACATCCATAGGTTGGTCGGTATTCATCTTTTGCTCCTCGGAGGTGTCAGGATAAGTGAATTCTGTGATAAAATTTGCTACGGCTTGCCCTTTAAGGGATGATCTAGGCTCATAAACTATGTCATATTCACCAAGTTCTACTTCTCAGTACATCAATCTCCCTGATTTCTCCGGTTTATGAAGAGCTTGCCTCAACAGCATATCGGTATACACAACTATGGTATGAGCCTAGAAGTATGGCCTCATTCTTCTACTTGCTTAGATCAATGCTAGTGCCAACTTTTCCAGTATTAGATATCTGATCTCTGCTCCTTGGAAGGCCTTGCTAGTGTAATAAATTGGTTTTTGCACTCCATCCTCCATTCTTATCAATGCCGAGCTAACTGCATTCTCCGAAACTGCCAGATACAAGTACAATCTTTCTCCCATCACTGTCCTGGACAACAGTGAAGGTGCTCCCAGGTATTTCTTCAACTCTTAAAAGGCCTTCTCGCATTCATCATTCCACTCAAAAGTCTTTCGGAGTGTTTTGAAGAATGGTAGACATCTGTCAATTGCTCGTGATACGAATCTATTAAGTGCTGCAACTCACCCTTTGAGACTTTGCACTTCTTTATTCGTCGTTGGAGATCGTAGTCCCAATAGAGCCTTGATCTTTTCAGGATTCACCTCAATTCCTCGTTGGTTGACAATATACCCGAGGAACATGCCTTCTCGTACTCCGAATATGCACTTGGTAGGATTCAACTTCATTTGATATTTATCTAATTGATCAAAGGTCTGACCTAGATCAATTAGATGGTCAACAACTTTCTTGCTCTTCGTCATCATATCATCAACATAAACCTCCATATTGTGACTGATTTGCTCTGTAAACACCTTGTTCATCAGCCGCTGATATGTTGCTCCTGCATTTTCAAACCAAAAGGCATAACATTATAATAATAAGTTCCCTTAGGGGTAATAAAAGAGGTACTCTCCCTGTCTTTAGGTTTCATTTTAATCTGGTTGTAGCCAGAATAAGCATCCATCAAGCTTAACAGCTCATGTCCCAAGGTAGCATCCACTAATTTATCAATTCGGGGCAAAAGAAAATGATCCTTTAGGCATGCCTTGTTGAGGTCGGTGAAGTCTACACACATCCTCCACTTGTTGTTCTTCTTCTTCACCATCACCACATTAGCTAACCAGTCTGGATATTTGACATCTTCAATAAAGCAAGCTTTTTGGAGCTTCTCGACCTCCTCTTGTATGGATTGGATCTTCTCGGGGCTGAAAACTCTTCTTCTTTATTTTACTGGCTTGATCTCCTTATTCACAATAAGCTCATGACATAGGAAACTTGGGTCTATTCCTGGCATGTCTTCGTGGCTCCATGAAAAAGTTTGTTTTCTACTTTTTAGAAACGCTATCAGCTCTTGTTTTATTGACACATCTGGTGAAGCACTAATTTGAGTTGTTCGTTCTGGATGCTCGTCGTCCAGAATAATATTTTCAGTAGCATCCATGACCTGACCCTTAACGAGGTGAGACTCATCTCTTGGGTTCAAAGTCTTAATCTCTGCGTCTTCTATCTCATTAAACTGATAAGTAGTAGTCTTTTTTCTGGATTCTTCACGCTCTTCTTGCTCGACAGATGAATAGTAGCATTCCCGAGCTACTTTTTGGTCACCCTTCACAATTCCTAATCCAAAGTTGGTTAGAAATTTCAAGCATTGATGTACAGTAGATGTGACTACTTTGAACTTCTTCAATCCTACCCTTCCCATGATGATATTGTGAGCTGATTGAACATTCTTATCCATCATAAAAAAGCGCACTCTTTCTGTTCGACAAGCAGGCCATGTACCAATGAACATATCCAACTTGATCGTCCCAAATGGAAAAACTTTCTCACTAGTAAAACCGAGGAGGGGCCGATGATATGGCTCCAACTGGGATAGCTTTAGGTTCAAACTATCAAAATATGGGTAGAACATAATATCTTCCAAACTGTCGTCATCCACCAATACTCACGAAATCACTACTTGTTAAATTTTCCTCGCCTGATGAGCTCTTCATTTTCATTCTGGAGAGTTATACAGTTTTTGGTCATATGACCATGATCCTTGTGGAACTCGCAATATTTAGACTTATCCCTCTTGTTAGGATCTGCCTTCATTTTTTCAGGCCAGTTTATCTCTTCGTTGTTCTTGATCTCTTCTAGAACATGGTTTATATCTACCTTTAAAGGAGTATAGTTTCCAAATTTCTTCAACTGTTCCAATGCTTGCTTTGCTTTTGACTGCTTGTTACCATCATTATTCTTCTGATCCTTCTTCTCAATCTTCTCGGCCTCAACTTTGGTCTCCTTAGTGTCCATGCTCTTCTTTGCAGTCATAGCTTCCTCGGCATTCATGATTTTGGCTACTTTTTCCATTAATTCTGACATGGATGTAGGCGGATCTTTGGCTAGAGTGTAGTATAATTTATTTGGCAACAGTCCACTCATCAGAGCAGTGATTGTTGTCTTCTTTTCGTAATCAATAACTCCAAGCTTCTCGTTATTAAAATGAGTAATATAATCCCTGGTGCTCTCCCCTGCTTTTTGTCTAACACTTAACAAGTGTGCTACTCGTTTAACTGGTTTTGCTCCAAAACAGAAGTTTCCAATAAAGAGCTCGGACAGTTGAAAGAAAGTTACAATCTTCCCCCGAGGAAGATTGTTGTACCATATTTGAGCAGATCCAGTGAGAGTTCCTGAGAACGCTCCGCATCGCATCTCGTCTGTAACATCACAAATATCAGCAGCTGCTTGGTATTGTTCTATATGGAGAACAGGATCAGTTTTTCCATCATATTTTGGTGTTACTACTGGGGCTTTGAATTTTGACGATGTGGGGAAATCTATAATTTCTTGTATGAAGGGTGTTCCTCGGATAAAAGTCCTTTGTAAAGGATTCTTAGCTTTAGCCATCTCCCCTAACCTATCTTCCAACCTCTGAATAGATCCTTTCCATGCATCATTTCGTTCCTCGGGCCTATTGGTCCGAGTAACTGATCGCGTTGAATTTTCCTCTTGGGACTTTTCAAGACGAGCAACTAGTCCTGATTGGGCAGAACCTTCTTTTAACTCATATGATCATTGAAAGTTCCTCGACGCCATCCTAGCTGGACTTCTATTCCTCCTAGGACCCAGTCGATCAAAAGGAGAGACTCTACTCAATCTTTCAAGAGCATTGGTCCTTTCTGGAGATAGAGTGATGTTTTATTGAGTGTCTGTAGCTCATACCGAGGAAGTCCTTCCAGGATAATAATAGGGAATATTGGATCTCTCAGTGTGATATGAATCGGTGCGTCTAGAATGAGATTCTTCTGGGAGTAACGTTTTCCTGGTTCGTGAAGAAGGCAATCGGGTATTTCTCTGAATGTTTCGTTGTCCTGACTGGGTTGGCGTTCCACCCTGGATAGTTTGCATGAGTTGTCGCATAGTTTCTTACATGGTGGTTTGGCCCTGGGCCAAATTAGCCATTATTCCAGCCAGATCTTGAACATTTGGAGGAGCAGATGGATTTGGGGGGTTTCCAGCGTTTCGATTATTGGATTCTGGGTTATCAGCCATTGATGATGAGTTATTTTGATGAAAAAAGAAAATTACAGTCGTTCCCACAGACGTCGCCAATCTGTTGATGTAAAAAACTAGATTTTACTCTAGTTATTTAATCACAGATAAAAATAAACAAGACAAAAGATTTTTAAAGTGGTTCAGCCTTGAAAGAATGGCCTACGTCCACTGTTTGTGTTATTGCTGACTGTTTCAGAATTCTCGATAATGGGTTTACCAAGAAATTCTGAGTCCCCTGCTAATGAGGAGGTTACAATGTATTTATAGCCCTCAGGCTGTACATGCGAGAGAATAATACATAGTTGTCCAATAGGCGTGTACATCTGTGTGATAATAATGAGCATTTAATGCACAGTATCTCTTTTGATTATCCGGTCATAAATGCTCTGTACGAGATGTAGCTCGGACCGCCTAAGCTGCTTGGATCGCCTAAGTAGCTCGGCATACATGAGTTGCTCGGTACAATAGAGTTCCTCGGTACAATAAAGTTCCCCGGAGAACACTTGTTGATCGGAGCGTCTGAGTTGGTCGGGGAGGTTGAGTTCCTCGTAGTCAATGTGTTATTCAAAAAGTGATTTCGCGAGTGCCATGTAGATTGACACGTGTCTCCACATAATTTGTCCACGTCAGCAGAATAAATTTGGTATCAACAGTCGTATTTCTTATTCTTGAAAATTTATCGAAGTGTATAGTTTCATATTACGTATCACATAGTAATATTCAATCAATAAGTGTTAAGCCTCGGCACGTTAGTTAATATTTATTTTAAATCCAGATTAATTAATAATTAAATTCTCACATTTTAATTCAATTAATCTCACAATAATAATTAATTCCATAATTATTTAAATCATAAAAATACGGGGTATTACATACTTCCCCCTAATAACATAATTTCGTCCCGAAATTCAAAAAATAAGGTATACCTGGTACGAATAAATCTAGATATTTCTCATGCATATTCGCCTCACGCTCCAAAGTAGACTCCTCCACATTATGATGCTTCCATTGCACCCAAACAAGTGGAACTATCTTTGACCTCAGCCACCTCTCACTATGATCTAGGATAGCCACCGGTCTCTCCTCATATGAACTGTCTGGCTGTAACTCAATCTCCTCAATCGCGATGTGAGTATGTGCCAACTTATCCCGAAGATACCACCTCAGTGACAGAATATGGAACACATCATAGATACGATGCAAGTGCTCTGGCAATCCAAGCCCTTAAGTAACTGGTCCGACACTATCTATAATAGGTAATGGTCCTATGTATCTCAGAGCCAATTTCCCTTTCTTCCTAAATCTCATTACTCCCTTCATCGGATATACTTTCAACAAAACCTGGTCCCCCACTACGAACTCTCGGAAGGACCTCTTAGCATCGGTGTTGCTTTTCTGTCTGTCCTGGGCTACCCGTATACGATCCCGAATCATCTCGATCCTGATCGATATATCCTTAATTACCTATGGCCTGAGTAGCTTCTTATCTCCCACTTCTAGCCAACAAGTTGGAAAATGACAAGGTCTAGCATACAATGCCTCGAATGGGGCCATGCCAATCGTAAACTGATAGGAGTTGTTATAAACAAACTCCACCAGTGGAAGATACTGCTCCCAACCTCCCCCAAAGTCAAGGATACACATGCGCAACATGTCCTCGAGCATCTGATTAGTGTAATTAGTCTGCCCATCGGTGTATGGGTGATACGATGTACTCAACTACAACTTGGTACCCATAGCCTCCTGGAAACTCTCCCAAAAATGACATATAAATGTCTTGTCTCTATCCGACACGATATTATGAGGCACCCCATGCAGTATTACTATCTCTGCAATAAATAGTTGAGCGTACTGCCCCGCTATATAGTCTGTCCTGACTGGCAGAAAATGGCCTACTTTCGTCAATCGGTCGACAATAACCTATATAGAATCGTATCCTCTCTGTGAAGCAGGCAACTTGGTAATAAAGTCCATGGAAATGCCCTCACATTACCACATAAGGATCTCTAACGGCTGAAGTAAATATTGTGGCCTCTGGTGGTCCACTTTCACTAGTTGACAAGTGGTACACTTGGAGACGAACTCGGTGATGTATCTCTTCATTCTGCTCCACCAATACTGCAGCCTCATATACTGGTACATTTTGTCCCCACCGGGATGTACCACAAATCAGGACTCATGCGAATCCGGTCCTCCTCCTCTGGAACAACGAGTCTCCCATTGAAGCGTAAACCTCCCTCGGAGCTCACCGAATAAGACTCGGCTCCACCGGCTAAAAGCTGCCTAATCCGATCTTGACAGAACGAATTCGCTAACTGTGCCTATACTACTCTCGTAACAATCTGAGGTGTAATTTTCATTATAGACATAAATGATTGGGCCATGACATCCTGGTGTCCCAATTCCTTCCATTTCTCGTTCCACACCTCGGCCCTCTCCTCCACTAGCCTACGGCTCAACGTGTCTACTACCGCATTAGCCTTTCCTAGGTAGTATTGGATATCGAACTAATAATCCTTCATGAATTCGAGCCATCGACATTGATGCATATTCAGCTCTTTCTGCATGAAGAGGTACTGTAGTTACTTGTGATCCGTGAATAAGTGAAATTTCTCCCCCAGGAGATAGTTCCTCCATATCCGAAGTGCAAACACAACTGCCACTAACTGCAAGTCGTGGGTGGGGTAGTTCTTCTCATGAGGCTTAAGCTTACGAGAAGCATAAGCTATAGCCTGATCCTCCTGCTGAAGCACACCCTCAAGTCCTAGTAAGTACGCATCTGTGTAGACTAGATACTCCACTCCTGGCCTGGGCAGTGCTAGCACTGGTGCTGAAGTTAACTTGTCTTTCAGCTCATCAAAAGCCAACTGGCAGGCATCGTCCCAGATAAATGGCACCCCTTTTCGAGTCAAATGAGTCAATGGACCCGTTATCTTAGAGAATCCCTTAATGAACCTCCTATAGTATCCTTCTAGGCCTAAGAAACTATGTATCTCCATCGGCGTCATAGGTTGTCCCCACGCCCTAACCGCTGACACCTTCTCTGGGTCTACGGATATCCCTCTATTCCAAATAATGTGCCCCAAAAATTGAATCTCTTTTAGCCAAAATCCACATTTCTTATATTTTGCATACAACTCGTGATGGCGTAGTGTCTGCAAAACTTGCCACAAATGTTCGACGTGCTCCTCCTCGGTCTGGGAGTAAATCAGGATGTCATCTATGAAAATAATGATGAACTGATCCAGGAACTCTCTGAACACCTTGCTCATCAAGTCCATAAACACGACTGGGGCGTTAGTTATCCCAAAAGGCATAACCCTAAACTCATAGGAACCATATCTCGACAAGAAAGAAGTCGTCG
The DNA here is from genome assembly GCA_949130495.1 of Sambucus nigra. Classification (NCBI taxonomy): domain Eukaryota; kingdom Viridiplantae; phylum Streptophyta; class Magnoliopsida; order Dipsacales; family Adoxaceae; genus Sambucus; species Sambucus nigra. The sequence goes on from OX422208.1 coordinate 119,555,429, forward strand.
ACACATCCTGCTCCTTAATCCTTAACTGATGGTATCCCGACCCCAAGTCAATCTTTGAGAAGAAGGTGGTTCCTCTCAACTAGTCAAATGGGTCATCGATTCGGGGAAACGGATACTTATTTCATGTCGTGAACTTATACAACTCTCGGTAATGAATACACATGTAATGATCCATCTCTCTTCTTAACGAACAACACAGGGGCACCCCAAGGTGAAGTACTCCTACGAATAAACCCCTGGCCCAATAGCTGCTCTACCTGATCTTGTAACTTCAAAGGTTCGATAGGGTTAGGCTCAATCAGTCTAATAATTTTAGCCATATTAACATCCTTATCGCTCCTATTTATTTATGAGATAAGACTTTTGACAAAGCTTAAGTTATCGTTCCCTTTACGGGTGATAATTAGGGTACTAATCCGTATACTAAAGACCAAATGCTCCCAGCTCCCGACGTTTGCTAGGTTTCATGCATGAGATGTCTCGCAAAGCGAAATCCAAATAAGGAACTCCCCCTGATACACTATTATCTAACATTATCGTTCAAGGAGATTTAGGGCCATCGGTATCTGACTTGTACCCCGTATCCTTACTTCTTGCTAAGAAATTAACTTACCTATTCTCATGATACGTGAGGCTACACTCAGTACATTCCTCCTACAAACTTGGCATTAGACTCTAGTATACACTATGGGTAATCCCCATGCTCAGAAACATTTCATCAATTCTTGAATTTCTTTAATAGACATCCCTACCCATCGGGATTAGATATAACCAAATGACGTACTTTACGAAGTCTTTATACGCTACCATATAAATATATATATATATATATATATATATATATATATATATATATATATATATAGCCTTGCCTCTTCTCAACTGACACTTAGTGAAATTTCTAACGAACACAAAAATATTACTATAATGGTTTATTATCACTAAAACCGTCGTTAGCTAATTTAAAAATCAGGATAATACTGCATTCTACGCCAACATTTCTCAGAGTATTAGTACAAAACTGTAACACATCTAAGTTATTCGATACTTCCCTTTTATCTTAAAAGACACTATAATTAATGAAGTATCGTACCTCCAAATGCAGGTGACAGTTGCGGTATCAATGGCATAACCGCATATCGGGCATTATAGATACATCCATATTGTACTCCTTGATGTTATTGTGGTTCCTGTGATGTTGGGGTAACTATCCAGGCTTCCTCATGTTGTCCATCTTGTCCTATTAATTTATCTTATTGCGGCCAGTCCCTCCACCGGTGACCCTACTTTCCGCACTTATGACACTAACCCTGAAACCCTTTCCTTCTTATGCCTTGTTATCCTTGTCGATTGGGACGAGGTTCCTTACCAGCAAAATTTGGGCAATCCCAATGGGTATGGCCAATTTTCCCACATTTAAAACGCCTCTTGGTGGTAGCCCTCTTCTCCTGGCTTTGTTGGCTCTGGCGGGTTTGGATCTTCCCAGAATTTCTGTTATCCTCCCGTCCTTGAAGACTTTGAGGCACTTGTCGATGCGGCGGCGGTATTTCCCCTTTGTTGCTAACTTTAGCAATGTCATATTGATCAACTTCTCTCGTTCTTTTGCCCCTGCAAGCTGTACACTACTATTTGGGTACTGCAATATTGTTGTAGTCACTGCTTATGGGGGCCACGATATTCTCTATCTTAGCGATTTCCTCTCTTTCTTAGTTTACCTGAGGTACTTGTTGGTCTTGTCCCGCATTTTCTCCTTCAGCAGTGTTAGTTTGTATCTTCCTCATGAGTGACATCTGAAATTCAAATGAATTACATGAGTCCATCGACCTTACACATCATTGTATCAGAAGAACGTAGTCTACAAAACTTAATAAAGGAGTGCAACAGTCCTAATAATAGGTCTCTATATCAAAGAACTCTAAGCTGAAAGCAAGATAAACCATACAGATCCTAAAGGACTCTAGAACCTGATGCTCTGATACCACCTGTTGCACCTCGCCCAATTAAATATCGAGTGATCAGTCCTTTATAAAATTTAAAACAGAATGTTCGGTTGGTTCATTCTTAGTATCACTGACGAAAATAAAATAACCTTATTAACCACATAATAATTCATTAAGCTAGTGTCAAAATATTTTTCCTTTTTTAATTAAAAATAATCATACAAATATTAAGTCTAAGAATTTAAATATAATCCATCAACACACAACTAAATGATATAAATGCTGAATCAGAATAACATGCTAAAATATCTAAGACGGGATAAAACATTCCAGTTCAAAACTCTAAACCAAGAACCATAGTAACAATAAATCCATCTGAAATGAAAGGAAAGTAAACTGAATACAATCTCTAAAAGTGTCTAAGGAATGGGCGACACATGCCCGAAATGGATAGTCTATCTAGAACTGAGTGAAATGATAGAGGTGTTTAATGCAAAGGCCTACAGCTTCCACAACAGCTACAACATGCCAAGCAATCCAAATCTATAAGTATGGTGTCCTTGTGGCTGAGCACCTGATATAATACATATATATAGCAAGAGGGAAAAGAGATGCAAGAAACGGTTCAGAGCCCCCGATGTGTAAAAATATTTATTTTAGCAAGTATTTAATATTTGCAATAAAGCAAGCATTAAATGCATGTTAGTTCGAACTCTCACATGAGATTCTCACCTCTCGTCTATTATGCACGCCTAACGTACATCTATTCTCACCTATCCATCCGTAACACTTCTAACAAAATAAAGACTTATACTTCTAGTTATACCTCGTGGTAGCAACCTGAAATTCCCAGTTTTCCACATTTTTACTATCATCATTTATTAATCCGGTTAAGTGTTATCACACTAAGTTAAGTATTCACATCTTACGTCACTTAAGATTGTACTATCCCAATAACCTATAATTATCTCACAGTAGGAATAACATAAGTATACATATATACATTCACCACTATCATATACATATACTAATACAACACCCCAAGGCTAAACCTGTAGTGCATTGCATACTCTGTTATCATGTCCCGGTACATTTTCTACTCTAATAAGGAGTGTTGATGTAAAAAATTAGATTGCTTCTAATTATTTAATCACAGATAAATATAAATGAGACAAAGAATTTTAAAGTGGTTCAGCCTTATAATAATGGCCTACGTCCACTGTTTCTGTTATTGCCAAATGTTTTGGAATTCTCGATATGTGGTTCTATCAAGAAATTCCCCTCCCTTTGAATGAGGGTGATACAATGTATTTATAGCCCTTAGGCTGTACATGTGAAAGGGTAAACAATTAATGCCCTTTAGGAGTATACGTCTGTATGATGAGCATTCAATGAATAGTTGAACTGTTAATTATCTGGTAATTAATGCTATGACCGAGATGCAGCTCGGACTGCCTGAGTTGCTCGTTGTTCAGGAGTTCCTCGAAGTGATAGAGTTCCTCGGAGTACACATGATGCTCGGAGTATCTGACTCATTGCTAAAGTAATTGTATAAATGTGCCATGTAGATTGACACGTGTCTTCTTGTGATTCATCCACGTCAGCATATTAATTTTTGTATCAAAAGAAGCCCCCAATGTTTCATATTTCGAAATTTGGGGAATATGGAACATTCTTTCTAGGTATATGGAGATATTAAATGACTTTCCTGGTTTTTAGGAGCACTTTCTCCGTATTTATTTTTCCTTTCAAATTCGCAGAATCCGCCTTTTTGAATTTTTATAAACGCTTCGAACTTCGCGCATTTTTTTGTCCTTGTAGCCGCCGGTAGCGTAATAGTCTATTTTCGTAATCATTTCCTTCACCATTTCCCGAGGCAAAGTATTTAAGCGTCATAGACAATCCCATCGTCTTCTACCTTTTCCAATTTTTACTTTCGAGTTTTCCATTGTCTCTCTCTCTCTTGTGCGTTCATCTCTTCCTCCGTTCGTTGTCACCAAATCTTCCTTTTTTCTGTAAGATCTTCTTCCTTCTTCTTCATTTTTTTTATTCACCATGGTTTATCTTATTGAATCTCTTGAAAAATTCCGTTTTGATTTTTCTATCCCTTCTTGGGTAACTCTGGAGGAGCTTTCTGAGCCTTCAGATTATTTTCGCTTGGCTGAGGGACACTGGTTTCCTAGTCTCTTTATTGCTGAGTGTGGATTTTCTTTTCCACCAAACTCCTTGTGCTTAGAATTTTGTCAGTATTTCGATGTTGTTCCTGCAAAAATTGCCCCCAACACATGGAGAATAGTTAATGGGGGGCTTAAATTAAATCAAACTCATGGAACTCGCATAGGAATTCCTAAGATAATGTTTTTTTATAGATGGGCTGTTCTAGATAACATTTTTTATTTAAAAACCAGATTTTTGAATAGGGCCTTAGTAGTTAATCTCCCTGATGCCAATAGGGATTATTTTGAACATGGGGTAGTTATTAAAAACTGGCAATATGCCCCTTTGGTTGGAGACGAAGTATACCAGGGTCCCAGATGCCCTCCATATGGCAATGGGATAAGTTATTTTCATTTTATTTTGTTTCTGAAATTATGCTTTCATTATGTTTGATAAAATGTGTGACTGATATTCCACTATGTATTTATTTGCAGTTGGCAGCAAGAGGAAAAATCCAAAAGAATCAGAAGTTAATATCAAGCATTTGAAACTTATTTGGGGCTTGCATTGGAAAGTTGCAAACGAGCACATCAAGTCTGCTTCATATTTGTTGCAGTATAGGAGTTATACAACCTCTTTCACTACTCGCCCTGTAATCAGCACTGGTGAACCAGCACTAGCTCTTGAGGACTCTTAACCAGAATCTCATATTCCTTTGAGTCAGAAAATGGGCAAGAGAAGGGTTCCTGCTATCTTCGAGGAGGCTACTTCTGCTGGAGAGGGAAAAAGGAACAAGACTGATGTCCCAAAGGGGACAAAGAAAGTAGATGCTGCTCCCTCTGATGTAAAAAAGATTACTGAGAAGCCCCCAGTGGTTCCGAGCAAGAAGGATGCTCCTGTGGAAGTGATCACCATCTCCCCAACCAAAAGCTCTTCTTTGGTTGAAGTTGTTGAAGTGCCACCGAGGAGACTAAAGAAATCCTCCTCGGTCAATTTGGCTGAAACCATTCCCCAGCTCCAAGTTAGTGGTGTGTGTTCCAACTATTATTCCCCCGAGCTCTGCTATGAGCTCGGTAAAGACTTGGATCATTCCCGAGGGCCAAGGAATTGAGGAGAATATTTCTCAGGATATGCTGACATCCCTGTCTACTCATCACAATTCTTCAGTAAGTTTCTCTTATTCTGAATTTTTTTTTAATACATGTATCTCTGTGCTGACTTGTCGTTTTTTTTTTACAGCTGGTGAGTTGCTTTAACACCATTGTGAAGAAGGATAAAGCGATTAAGGCTTCCAGTTCCTCGTCTGGAGTAGAGGATGCTTTGCTGGGGTTAACCCAATCTTTGAAGGATTCCCGTAAAAAATATGACGAGGATAAGGAAGATTGGGAGAAGAAGTTGGTTGTGGTTGAAGCAAAGAAAGTGCAGCTTGCTGAGGTCTCCAAGGGTTTGGAGAGTAAAATGAAGGACTTAGAGGAGGAGCACAAAAAGTATGACGAGAAGCTCAAGAATTTTAGGGAGATTGAAAATAAGCTGAAAATGGCAGAGGAAGAGCTGTCCCTTCTGCGAGAAGTGAATTTCCAGAAGGAGGAAGTGGAGGCTAAGTTGAAGGCCACCGAGGATCTTCTATCCGAGAAGCTCTCCTCGAAGAAAATGAAAAGAAAAATGGCGGTAAAAAGGTCTTTTAGCATTGGCTGGGACAAAGGATGGAACAAGGGGGTAGCAGCAATGATGTCCCAGGTGCAGTATGGGAGTCTGAAGTACTTCCGAGATGGTTGGGTGGCTGCCTTGCAAGAGTTGAAGGTTAATGAGGACTCAGAACTGTTTCAACAGCATCTCCCTGGTCCCCCTCCAAATATTGAAGATGAAGAAGAGGACGAAGCTGCCTCCGAAGAATCTTCAATGGCAGTGGATGATCACATCCTTCCTCCACAACCTACTCAGCCTGTCAACGAGGAGCTTTCATCTCTGCCTGCTCCACCTGAACAAGTTCCAGCTCCAGCCGACCAAGTTATTGTTCCCACCGAGCAACCGATCTCCTCATCCCAGCCTCCCGAGAAAGTCTTTGGAGACAAGGAAAAGGTGTGAAGTTGGTCGGTATTTGCTTTCTTTTCTTTTGTCATTTGTACCCTGAATATTGTACTCCTTTCTATGATGTAATAAAAATCACCTTTTTCTGTTCCTCTATATTGTTGATGATATATTTGCTTTCTTATTAATTCTTGCCTTCTCTTTTTAGTTTATGGACAGAATGGAATTGTTGTCTGCTCATGACACAACTCTGCTCCGATAATGTAACGAATATTTTAAAGCTGGTCATACTGATTTGGACAAGTCCCAAATTATAGACATCCTTGGCCGAGATGTCTCAGACCAAGAAGTTGAGGCCTATCAATACTTAAAGTGTCTTCTTGATCGTGTTGTATCCAATAATGTGGCTTATTATGAAATGATTGAAGACTTGCAAAACACTCTCGATGAACTTCAGCAGAGTCTTCAGCTCTTTTGTACGAAGGGTATGAGAAGAAACTCAATCAACTCAGTGC